>WBNM01013532.1:76796-139286 GCA_013399055.1 Ramphastos sulfuratus
GCTCAGCCTCCTGTAGTGCTCTTGACCTTGGGTGTTGCAGCAAAAGCAGTACTACTTGGTAATGTCCCCAAACCACTCCCTTGCAAACCCTCAGGCAACCTGACAGGTTCTATGGCCAGGCTCTCCTGGATGTGCTCAGAGTGATGCTGACAGCTCTAAGAGGTCAACCCATGGTTAAAGTGAGTAGTCCCACTGACAGGACAGACAGATAGGTGCACAGAATTGCTGTCTTCCCTGCAAATCCAGATGGACTCTTAGGGTGGACTCCAGCTCAGAGCCAGGCTCTCTTAGGTTTTCCTGGAACTGCTTATACAAATAAAACATATTTAATATGTTTAAACGTTTACATTGTTATCTTACGGGATTACAGGGGCACATCCTTTAGCCATGAAGCACGCACACAATCTTGTGGCCTTTGTGGCTTCACCAGTGTCACTAACAGCTACTCTGCATGTGAAAAATCTATGCCTGTCTGCACTAATGAGACTGAGAGGAGAGGACAGTGCCTGTGGGCAGACTACGCCACTCCACAATGCTTTTGCTGTCTCCCCTGTGTCGTGGAGTGCTGAAGAATACCATTGGGATGCATCACTGCATCAGTGAAGTACGATGAAGCTTGAATATAAAGGGAGAGTTTTGATTATTTATTCTACTTAATTGTAAGGTAGTTCAGCTGTTGATTTCCCTGCTCCTCCTGCTTAGCAGCTCTGCCCTTGCTGGCCTCTCAGATGCCCTTGGTTACTCTCCCTAGGGTGTCACTCTTCCTGCCCAATCTAACTTAAGCAGGTCAATCCTCAGTTTCTGCTTCTAATTCCTTTGGTGTGACTGTCATCATTGGTGGTGTCCCATGGTTTGAGTGAAGAGAATTAAGGCCGCGAACATCAACCATTTGTGTTCAAAATGTGCAGTTGTTACAGAAGTGATGGGCAGTGGTGCGGGTGTGGTACGTGCGCTAGATTGAGCACAGAGAGGAACACTGTGATCCCATCAGCCAGCTCAGAGGCTGCACATAGCTGATGACTTATCAAATAATTAATGGACCGAGATAAATAAAAAGATCAAACTCAATTCAAAATGACAGAGCCATGAACTGACAACGAAACCATATAAAAGCTGGCAGGGCAGATAGGTCTGAAGGGAAGATCTAGGTGGAGGGTGTAGGGAAGCATCAGCTACTGGGGAAATTCTTCTAGTCCCTGAGGGACATTTTGTGAGTCTGTGTGTGCATACACGCGCTTGTTCCTAACCACGTGGTGTCTGCAATGCAGCAAACTTTTGTGCTGTGTCACACAGAAGAAGAATTAATCCTCTTCTAAGACAGGGATATTTAATGGGTGGTTAGCTCACTGAAATCCCTTAATGTCCACCCCAGAGACTGGTGTGGATGTAGAGCCACAGACAAACCACATTACTGATGGGTCTCATTACTTTGTATATTGGAAAAATTGTGGAAGAGTTATGATCTTTTAACTTGCATATTGTTTTAGAAAATACTATAAAACTCCTCCAAATCAGTCAATACTTTTTGCATTCAGCAGTGCCATGCCCTGTGCCAAAGCCCTACAAGGCTACTCAAGGTTGCACTTGTCTGGTGCTTAGCACCCCTCCATAAGCATAGAGCTACTTCAGCCCCCTTTCCTTCTGCCTCTATCTCTGAGTGCTCCCACTGAGGGCAGCAAGGAGCAGCAGGCTGCCAGCTGCCTCACGAGCAACCACATATCAATGCCTGCCATATTCCATGAAGGGTAGCCCCATGGTTAAAATCATCATATACACCTGCAGAGTTCAACCACCCCATGGCTACTGCCCTAAGCAAAAGTTAATCCAGAATCCTTTGAGTTCCACACTCACTGCTGTTATATGCCTGCCACTGATCCCAGCCGGCAAGAACAGATTAAATGTCAACAAGCTGTCTGTAATTGATATTAATACTGGGAATGCTGAGCTGGGGACATGCCTCTTAGGCCACTTGTCTCCCCAGATTTCAGTCATCCCATAGCACTGCTCGGTGCCCTGCATTTACACAGATCCCTAGGAGCTTTGAAGAAGCCCTCTATAAAGTCAGCAAGGAACAACAGTAGAGACAGTTGGAAACAGAAAAAATACTTTGGCAACTGCTCTTTGCATTTAGAAAGGAGGAGGAAGGAATGAAGCATGAATGAGTCTGAGGATTGGATGTGACAGCTCTCTCAAACATCAAGGACTGAAATTCTTGTCCATAGTTCCAGGATTGCACTATTATAACAGTAGGTATTTGCTTTTTAAACATCTAAGTGCTATACTTTATCACTCCTCTCAGTGTATCTCCAGTGGGTCACTCAAATGCATTAGAGAGTCTGCTGCTGCTGCTGGCAGCCTTTGGCTGTATTTCCATTAGTGAATTGTGAAGCACAATAGGAGCAGATCTGGGGAGAAAACAGCTTGTGCCAAGGGTCTAGTACAACCCCTCCACTCCGTGGCAATTAACCATTAGCTGTTGGGATGCACTCAGTGTGCATATGAAGCTCTATCTTCCATATTATTGCTATCTTAAAGGTATCTAGCAGATGCAGAAAGTATGGTGAGGATGACTACAAGATTTGCATGGCTAAACTGAACTAAACCAGTAGAGTAGATGAATCCTCTTTCAGAGAAACACTCTTCATGAATTTCTTTTTCTTGCAACTTCTTTTGTCTTGTTTTTCTCCCCCTGTTTTCATTTTGCTGATGATCTCTGCTATTTCACATGACATCATGGTAATGTACCCAAAGCAGTTTCCTAGCTCCCTCATTTAGTCTGTCCTGTGGCATGTGACACATCCCCCTTTTTAATTTGTTGATCAATCCCTATTTTTGAGGCAATCACCAACAAAAGATAGTAGAAGGACAGTTTGGATGCTTAATGTTTTAACTCTCTAGAAAATTCACAACTTTTGTGTGTTGCTTGCAGTCTGCATGACGCTTGCAGCCTGCACTACCACTGCTGAGGGTAAAGGAATCACCAATTTCCTAAGAGACTATCTGCACAAGAATGGAAACAGGTAACATCAACTGGTTTGAGCTCTATAATCAACACCTGTACGCTGTAACTCATCAGTCTTTGAGGAAGAGCTCTTACTTAGGATGAATGGGTAAAAGGATTGCTACTACTCAGCCCTTGCCAGAAGGAGACACGGTTTGGTATCTGCAGAGCGGATTTCTGTTGTCAGCAAATTCCTAGCTCTCCTGGGTCGATCACCCAATGCCTGGTCAGTCAAAAGGTAAGAGGGGATAGTCTGACCCCATGAGATTAGGAATCACTGTTTGCACTCCTGCAGCCTAACTCCTGCTGTTCCCTGTGGGAACAGAGATTAATTTTATCCCAAGGGCTTAGCAGAACTTCTGTATCTGTCGTTTTCACATGCTTTCAGGAGGACATTTTGTGTCACTCATAGCTGCTGTTCTCTTTTGTTAAGCGATTCTTTCAGGATTTATATGGTGTGTAGAAGTTTTGTTTCACATCACAATGTGTTTATGTGCAGATCAGGAAATTCATCAGCCAACTGTCTGAACAATTCTAACAATTTTGGCCAGCCTTGCTTTGCTTTGATTCTGGGTTTGGGCTTGTCGTTATTCCTCTAGCTCATGTTGCTATCAATGCCATTGACCACAGCTCTCTGAGCAGGGGAAACGCAGCCGAGCTTACCAAAGAGCTGCCAAATACTGCCCTTATGTACTGCACAAGTGCTTGCTGTTTGTTACCACCTGCTGAGAGCATCCTCTCTTATGATGCAACTTTGCCTTCATCTAGAGAGCTGTTCTGCTCCTTCCCATGTCACTTAATCCCCCTGTTTGAAACAAGTGTTTGTCAAATTAGGCTTCAGGACAGAAGACGCCTTGTCTGAGTCTGGCTTAATCTGTGGACTGTCACGCAGCCTTTATCAACAAGTCCTTGACTGCTGTACAAACCAGCGCAGAGCAGAGCAGTTGGGCCGAGCTCCCGGCAGGACGTGGCTGTGCCTGAGCTGCTGCTGCCCTCTGCTGCCGGCCCAAAGCCCGGGGCCGGCAGGGCACCAGCATTGGCCAGCACCTGAGCTCCCCTCCTTCACAACTTGTGCATCCCAGATCTCTGGCTTCGACTCACTGCAGCTTGGTCACGTTTCTGCTCAAGTCTCTGAGAAAAATTGTCTTCTATATTCATAAGAAAATGGGAAGCTGGACCCTTGCCTGAGGTACCCACTGACAAGACAAGAGGCAATGAGAACAAATGGGTTGTGTCCATCCGAACACAAAAAGCTTTTTTGTTTTTCCTGTGAGGTTGGTCAGACACTGGCAAGAGATGCTCAGGAGCATTATGGAGATATTAAAAACCTAACTGGTCCCAGGTAACCTGCTCTTATTGACCCAAAGGTTGTTGAACTAGATGGTCATAGGGTCCCTTCCAAATGAAACAATTCTGTGATTATATCAGGTATTACATGATAATATTAAGCATGACATAAAACCAGATACTGCTGAAAACCTCTCTCTCATTGAATAGGTAAAACCATCAACTGTAAATATTTGCAGATAGAATTGTCCTGTCCTGCGTGTTACCAAAGACACAAACATACCTTTTTTACAACTCCTGCAGTGGCCGCAATGGTCTCTGCTCCTTCTACAGTCTTGTTTGCCACTGTGTTCACACTGGCTACTACAGCTTCTCCCACCACGTTGGCCTGCTCTTTGGTCTTCTCAGCAACTGAGATTTCAACAAAAGCAGAAAGTCAATGAGACAGGCACTGCCAAATTCACTGGGACAACAAACAATTGCATTGAGGTAAGAGAAGCCCTGCCCTGGTGCAGTCTTCATTTGGAGTTTTAATACGATGTCTGAGTTTAAATCATGTATGTGAGAGATTTTTCTGGCTCAAAATGCTGCTCAGAGGGCAGCACTGCAATCTGTCAGCCCTTCTGGGCAGCTGGATAATGAAAAATTCACTGTGAGATACTAAGAGACAATTGCGCAAGTAAGGCATTTTGCACTGCAGCCTGATTATGACCTCTCTGGGCACCTTCTATTTGATTTGTCACACCTGGGTTGAAATAAAACAGTAATCATTATGAAATTCTCCATGGAAAGGATTCATTCATCTGTCTCCAAAGCAGTCCATTTTGGCTGCCCTGCTTTGGAGTTTGGGAAACTTAGAAAGGTCTCTTGGAGTCCCTGACTGTGACTGCCTTGACAGGAGTATCCCCAGGATCACAGTTCTGGCCACACAGGATCTGACGCAAGTAAACCCTCGCTGCATGCCAAGCAGCACTCTTGACATTGTGAAATGTCTAAATTGCTGTGAATCATCCAAGTCTGACAAATAACATTTGTTAGATATTTTTTACCTGCTTTACTGATTAAATGTTTTCCCTATCCATGTACACTGCAAATACCAGGCCCTGAACCATGGCTCCTGGCAAGCATCCTCCATTCATCGAATAGAAGGTCACGCATATCAGTGGTGTCCCCCAAAGGCCTTCTATTTGGCAGAAGCGAGGGCTTTATCAAGAGGTCCAACAAAATACCACACAGATTTACACACCTCTCTCAGGGCTTCGCTCTTACCTGAGGTCACACTTTGCACTACGCCTTCCTTGGTTTTAGTACCTGTGAAAGTAAACGCATCGTCTATCAGTGCTACCTGGCAAAGAACCCCTTAGTTTCTGGATGCAGATGGCTTTCTGTTCTTATGAAGTCCAGTGGGGAGCTGTGGTGCTTCTGGTACCTCCTGATAAGACACAAAGGCATTTGTAGAGCAGGCAGAAAGGACCAGGTTCCTTCCCCAACAAAGGCAATGAATACCTTTGTATGGGCAGTTGGATAATTCAGCCCCAAATTATCTGGAAATACTTAGACTTGAGAAATCAAATTTTGTGAGAAATAAGAAAATTTGTTTCAGGAATATTTAGAAATTAAAGGAACAGTCAAGCAGAGGCAAGTCAATGTTAAGCTAACTGTAAAAGTGGAATATATATTAAGTCGTCTGGTAACATCTCACCTAATTCATTCAGTTTTCCAAGACAAGCAGCCACATTTGCAACTCTCCCCTGCCTTTCAGCAGAATACTTGTCTGCAGTGGTCATTTAAAGCTTCATTCTATACCTCTAAGAGTGTGGGGAAACTTGAGGCTGAATTTACAGAACAACCACCTACTTTCTACATACCTATTTATCAAATTCCCACTTCAGTGCCTCCGCCTAGGCTGTAAGTGCCTGCTCACAGCCATACACAGAACACAGAGGTTTTTATCTCAGATTATGAAAGCATACCATATGTATGCTGGCATTGTAATTTATCTTGCTGTTCTCAAAGCACAAAAGCTAACAGGATGTGAGGGCATTCAGTTTGCAAGTCATGTAGCCCTTAAGGGATAAATAATCTCTATCATTTTCCTCTAAGCTTGAAGTGACTTGCTGGAACTGACCTCCTATACATCCCCTTTTTGTATACTGCAGCACATACATTAAATCATATGATAGATGGGCATCTCCTACAGCAACGAGATGCTTTTTCATATCACAAAAAATAAAAGATCGAATTTATCTCTGTTGGACATTAAATAAACACACGCCAAAAAGCTGCTGCTGGTCCTACTTTACTGTATTGCATAAACCACCTGCACCAATCCAGGCTCTTTCCAAGTTTCTCATACCAGTACCACAAAAGGGTTTTTCTGGCCAGCTGTCAAAATGCTAGAAATAGAGAGACAGGCAGATCTTTAACTCCAGAGGTACTGGAGCATTCACGGGTGTGGTGGGAGAATTCAACTGCAAACCACATCTCATTCTCATGAACAGCCCAAAAGCAAAACAGGTGCAGTGCCCTGATAACAACAGATCCAGCCCAACTCTGTTCTGCCCAATACATGTTACGTGTTATTGAACGTAGCTCTTGATTGTGAGTTTATTTTGGTAGCTGTAATGGTTGCTTGGGGCAAAACAAAGCTATTCTACAACAATATGCCCTCAACATTTCACTCCACCCTCCCAAGCTGTATTAAGACTGAAGAAATGAAATCTTCTATTTTATACTTGTTACTGCAGCTCCTGATGATGTGTAATACCGGTGCACTGGTATAAACTGAGTTTAATAACGCCCAGCATATATAAATGGGTACAGAAACACAGCAATGAACAAAGAAGGTGCATGTCCCAAGCCATGAACGTGAGCTCCTGAATGGGCCAAATTCACACAGTTCGGTTGCCATCCTGTTTAGGTTTCCCTCTCAGTGCCATTTGAATAAAAGACTGCTACAATATTGATTTGACATACAAGGTCTTCGTACATCAGACACAGATGTACAGGCTTAGCTCTTCTTTGCTGTTTTTTGGCCAAAAAGCAGTTGTTAGGTAACCAAAGTATGTAATATGCTGTACTAGCCTTGCATATGTTTCCGTTTTGCAGTAAACACGTAGTGAGACAAGAGCTGTACTTCTGTATATGCTTTTACCAGACTTTTGATTTAAGATAACTGTCTGGGCTTGACCCTCTTGCAGAGGCAGAAGAGTGAAGGCTGCCATATTTTCTGATCCAAAGTAATTCCAGAAAGGAGGGATGCAGATAGAATAAAAGCCCCTGAATTCATTTCATGACAGAAGCATTGGGAAAGACTGCTGCTTCAGCCTGGTGAGAGCTTGCCACATCTTCCTAACCCAGTCTCCTGACCACACCCAATGACTCAGGCTCAGCATCCATTATGCACCACATGAAATCCGACCTAGTGCCGCATATCCTTGCCAACAACCTGCATCTGTTGAATCAGAAAGCAATCACCTGATGCTCAATCTCATTTCACTCATTAGTCCTTGCCTGCAGCTTGTGTACAGAGAATTAAAAGTTCATGCATCCTGCCTCTTCTGAGTGCTGCGAGACATCTGTAAGGCCTCAGGTATCACAAGGGTGGTGGAGTTCAGTGCAGTGGGAAGAAGTTGTTTGTAGAAAAGAATATTATGATGTGCTGTAAGTCCTGCAGGAGTTTGTGCTGGGGTCTGTTCACTGAAGTAGAGTTTGGTGCATTGGGACTTTCTGTGGCATATCATTGAAAGCCATTCTGGAAAACTAGAAATTAATTTTGTTGAGGCTTCCTGGATTTAGTATTGAACAGTACTAATGACCTTGTACTCAGTACTGTGATGCAGCCCTGTACTAACTTTGTTAACTACTATCGGCATCACTTATCCCCCTACTTAAATCACCTTACAAAGACAGCTCATTGTATTACCTCCTGGGTACACATTAACCTTGGAAGAATCCACTCCCACTTTGGTATACCCAGAGGCTCTTATAACTGGAAGAGCAGACTGCCATTTTATTAAGTGCAAAGGTGGCCCATGCTACAGGATTTCTCTCTGTCCTTTCATACACTCTCTTCTCTACTCTGTGTTCAGTAAGCCACATGTCAAAGCAGGAGCTTCCCACAACTCATGACTTGCCCAGTGATGGCAGCACCTCTAAACAGCCCAGCTGTGAACTGCATTGCAGAGTTAGCACAGGAGGGAGGCATCTCTGGCCCTGCCATGGGTTGTGAGAACTGAACCTGCATGGCTCAGAGGGGAGGGACAAAGTGGCCACAGTGCCCTGATGACACTGCCCACTCAAGAAGGGTGCCTCTGAATAACCATTATCTTTTTTTCCTGGAGTGGCAGCAAGTGACTCACCAGTGGTGGTGATTATGCCCAGACATCTGGAATCCTGGACATCTGGAATCCTCCTTGGAGAGCAGCAATGAATTAACAGAAACCTGAGCAAAAATCAGAGATCTACTTCAACCATCCCAGGCTTTAGGGGTTTTCCTACCCTTCCTGATGGTCTAAAAAGACCATCAAGCTTTTATAAAAACATTATTTTCTCTTAGCATCCAAAAATTCAGTTTGTGTCTCATAACACTTTAGACCAAGCTGCTGGGATGGGGATCTGCAAACGAAGGAGCAGGGAAGGAACAGTTCAGGTCTCTGATTAACTGTTCATGTGGAACAGAATGAGAAAAGGCAGCACGAACAACATACTAATCATTCCAGTTTTAATCAATATATCCAGCCTTCAACTTCTCTGCTCATGTAAGAATCAATTATCTGAGCTAATCAGCATCTTTTCCTGCCTGGGAAAGACTGAATTTTCCCCAAAGGACCGAACATCCTCCAGTGTGCAACAGGAACTGAATAAGATCCAAGGCAAAGCATTATCTAGGGCATGACAGGACAGGAATCAGCAGTATACCAGCCAAAAAATAAAAGGAGAAAACACTTAATGCTTGACCCTTAGTTGATCCTCGTTCACAGATTTAGGATTTAAGCAGAATTTTCAAAACTTTACTGGAAAGGTCAGAATCTCATGAGCAAACTCCATATGTCATGGCCATGCAAAATTTTAAACCAGGTCACAGAATGGAGACATACAACATGATTGAACAGAACTGTAAGGAACTCTGTACAGAAGGTCAGAATAGCCCTTTCTGACATTTCTTAAATCAAGAAGCACTTGGAGTAGTAACTATGATGCAGTTTGACCCCTAGATGTAGCATTTCACAGACTGGGGTCTCAGCTATTGTGGTTAATTTAATAATTTAAAGGGATGCTGTTTCCCCCCCCCCCCTTTTTTTTTTTTCTTCCAAGTCATCTTCAAATTGAAATCTGACCTGTTAACACACATTCATTTACAGAATACCAATAGTAAAGTATTTAAAATTTTGGGATTAAGACACTCCCAAATCTACTACATGTAACATTTCTATTTAATTTCTAATGCACAAATATATTTCTGTATCTACAAACACACGAACATATTTCTGTACCTATTGTCAACAGAGCTGTTTTAGAGCAGCTACACATAGATGTGGATGTTGCAGCATGACAGCAGGAAGAACCAGCATGTAAACTTTCCTACTAAAAATATCCTTCTCTCCTTCATCCAGCAGACTTAAAAGCTGCACGAAATGCAGTGATTACTGCATTGCTGGTTACCTCAGCAGTGAGGTAATCAGTCTTGGGAATGAAAGACTTCATAAATATTATATTATCTGGAATATCTGACCATCCAGCCATATAATTGCATGTGCTAGATAATGGAGATAGCAGGTTTCAAGGGTCACCTTGAAAAGAGAGGTTTCTGAAACGGGTCATTAACTTTGAGGGAGGTCTCACATGTGCTGTTTTCCAGATCCTATCCTTTGGGCAAAATTACTTTGGGTGTCTCTTGTAAAGTAAGATAACGCATGCAGAGGCAACGAAACAGGTCAGTGAACAAGAAAAGGATTTCATGATAAAATGGCATGTTTGTGGGGAAACAGGTGCATCCTGCAGTCCTCACTTAATAACACTGCTGGCTCCTCTTGGGGACCTCCTTGGCTTGTCTCTTGCAGCATGGAGCTGAGATGAGAGACCAGCATTGGTCAGATACTTGGAGAGTGAGTGGTTCTACCTGGAAACAATCAGTGAATATTTGTAACAGAAATCTTCCACCTTGGCATCTGCTCCTTAACATTCTATTAGCTCTGGCCTTTTCTATGTCTAATTTACAGCTGAGGAAACTGAAGCACCCACCCCAGGTTCACATAGTGGCTCTGTGACAGAGCAAGGGATGTTATCCAGAACTCCTGTCATCCGCTCCCAAGCTTTAGCCACAATATAATTTCCCTAGATTTTCTCAGAGACAATCTATGCATCAGTTCATGCTCAAATGTAGACCGAAAACATTCTCTCTTACCTACATACATCACCCCTTCTTTAGTCTTCTCTGCAGCCTCTGTCACTCCCTGCTTGGTCTTTTCTGCAGCCGCCACCACACCTTCTTTAGCAATTGAGAAACCTTTCTTAAAGACATCCATTCTTGTTTCTTGTTAGTGTACTACCTAGATGATCTCAGTCAGGGACAGCAGCAAAAATCACAAGAATGAGACTGCAATATGCAGCCTTGCCCTCAGTGAATACTCAGTTTTTCTGTTGGTCCCTGGTTTTGCTCTTACTGCTCTGCTGGATGAAAGCAGTGTGGCAAACCTCAAAGCCGTTGCTGGCTCTTATTGATGAAGTGTGCTGCAGTGTAGCCAATGCCTGTGAGCAGCTGATACTGAAATATTAATGATATGGATCTACTTGGGAAGATTCAAGAAGGGAGGGGGAGAGGAGGAGGATGACATCGGTAGGTAAGGGACTGTCTGGAAAATTTCCAGACAGATAAAGCTGTTAAAATATGCTGCAAAGCTCTCAAGGATGCTCTTACGTGAAGAGAGAGGTTTTTCATCTGAAGAGCTGAGTTCCTCAAAGGGCATCTCCTGGAGGCTGCAGCAGGATGCAAACAAGCTCTCCTGGGTTTCCAGGGGATGGAGAGCATGTAAAGCTGGTAAAGTTTGTGTCAAATAAACAGGTTTCTTGGTCTGACAGTTACCAGAACACATCCTGCACAAACAGTAAAAAGAACATCATTTCTAGTAAATGTTAAGAGCAAAAGGAAAGCAGCTAAAGGTTTTGCTCAATTGAAGGGAGCTAAGAAATCACAAGAGCTGTGTTTGTCAAGTCTGAAGGCATTTAGTATAAATTACAGGGTTTGCTCAGCTGCACATCTCATTAAACAGTTCATTTCTGAAAAATCACATGCCCGTTGAGGGAAATCCTGTTTCCCATTTGTTTCTCCAAGTTGCTGTAGACAGAGCTTTGCTCTGGAGCTGCAGAGTGAGATGACATTTTACACTAAGGCTATTGCTCACATGACAGGTCTGTGCTGCTGAGCATGGTGTGATGAGGAAACCATCCAGCAGAGAACTGACTAAGGAAATCCTATGGTCTGCACAGAGGATCCATCCAGCCTCAACACCTTGCTTGGGAAAAATGCTGAACTATACATTCATTAATTAGAGTTGAATATCCTAATGTGCTCAAACTCCAGATACACTATTTTCTGAAGTAGATCCTGAGTGGCCTAAATCAGTTATTGTCCCACTAGCAAACTGAAATCCAGTGCAAGCGCTTGTGAAAGCAAGCATTGGTGCTGTAACATGATTATTTCTTAGTAATGCCACATCTGAAACTAGAGAAACCATGGAACATTGGTCTCTGGGCACAACCTCTGACCAGCTCTGGATGTTTGCCTTTCCTCACCAGGCAAACAGAACAGGAAATGCAGAGGTTTAACTGCACTATGGAAGGGTATCACAGTGTAACATCACCAAGTGTATTGGTCCGTAAGCCACTGCTGCCACAAGTTATGATCCTGGAAGTGTCAGATGGGGAATGACTGCACAGGAAACAGTCTGAATGAAAAATGGCATGCCCACACATACATCTAAACATGTACACAAACATCATCACTGTGGAACCAAGAATACTGAATGAGGTTTTGGGAGGGAGTTTTTTAATGGTTACTGAAACAATCGAAAAACATGTAAAATAACATACAGATTTCCTACTCTTTTTGCCACAAATAGGTTTCCTTAAAAGTGAATGAAAAACTCCCATTTGACTAGAGAAACCAGATCTCTGTCAGTCTAATGAATTACTCAACTGTTAATTTTTAAAAGTGCAAGATTCAGAGGAAGGCCACCACAGCATGCCGGTTATTATAGGAGCTCTCATTGTTCTAGACTGTCACAGCAAATGGTGAGAAAAGGTTTTTATCTCTTTCAAAATTTCCTCTAGGCAGCTGATTGACCACCGCCCAAAGTGCATAGCTGGTGCTCCTATCTGCTCCCAAAGTATTCTGAAATTGAAGACATGTCCCTTATTGTGCCTTACAACCAACAATTTAACCTGTCTGCTCTTGCAGTCAGTCACAAGGCTCCCATCAAGCATTGAGCAGCTGTCTTGCTTTTACTACATTTGGTAAAATGTGAATTTACCATCTTTGGGAACTGCTGCAGGCCCCATTTACTTTTTCACTAGGCTTTCAAATACCATTAAAGCAGAGCGCAGAGCTTCCCAGGGTTGTGGGCTTTACTGATGAAGCTGAGCGAGAAGCAGAGTTTTAATTTTTGTTAAGCTATTGTTCTGTCATTGTGATTTGTACAATTGAATTCTACGTATTTTGCATTGCTATAAAAGGTAACAAATACATGAAATATCAAGCCATCCTAGGATATGAAACATGAATCACCACCAGATTGAATTAGACAGTATTGGAGTAGGATACTCCTTTCCTGCCTTCCCCTCTCCTAATGACCTTCAGAAAGAGCTCACAAGAGGCATTTAACTGCTGCTGGATCCCTCCCAAGGCAGCAGACAGTTTACACAAGCATTGTTTTACCTTGAAACCCTTTTAAGAAAGCTTTGGACTCAAGACAACATCATAGGTGATCTATATAGGACAAGCATCAATAACATTTCCTGAATATTTGCCACCCCATAGCAGCTGTGGTACCCTATTTCAATTCTGAGCAGAAGAGTCAATCACAATTTGATGCCAATTCTGCCTCATATAATGTAAGCAACCTTGGCTTTAAGATTTTGTCAGGCTCACATCTTTGTGCTGGGTATGTTTTACCCTCTTATTAGATAACATAATCAGCAGCTAAAGAGAAACTCCTTCAGCAGGCAATTTAAGTTCCTGTCTCACCCGGTAGCAATCTCATTTTCTCTGTTATCTACCTTGTGATACTGAGAAGTCAATTAAGATAGACATTAAGTTCCCACTTTTTTCCACTGAGTTTAATTCATATCACTTTGAAAACAAATTCATATCTCACAAACATTTAGGTGATCTGCATAATACAGAAAGCCTTGTCTTGACTTGTGCAATGACAAACATCCAACATTTTTTCATTTAAAGCCTAAATTCTGGCTGCTCAGGCTTGTCCATCCAGTCTTTCACTGCATAACACTGCAATTTCTTGATGGTTTCTGAAAGGTGTGGTTCCCCACTTCCTACACACCCAAACTTCTCTCTCTCAGTTGGTGGCCTATGCAGTGCATGCCAGTAGCTCTGGCAAGACAAGTTTAACTCAAGTGTACCTATTCTCAAAGAACAGAAGAAAGAGAAAGAACAGAATGCAAAGCAAAAATCAATATTCCCTGTCCTTTACTTTTTCTTTTGCTTCTGCAGCAGATTAAAACGGGATTTTACTTAATATATGTCTCTTCCTCTTTAATTTGCCCAGTTGCAAGTTATTCTGCACACAAAACCTTAACCTTGACCTTTAACAGTGAGCTCATGCTGGAGACTAACAGCTGACACAGGCATCTTGTAGGATGAAAGGAGTGGGATTTGGTCATATTCTATTAAAGTATTTAAATGGCGTATTACATTATTTGAAAGACAGGTAAGGAAAGGAAAGACAGACTGCTTTTGTGGCTGGTAAATATCCTTTGTTTGGGAAGTATCTGTACAGAGAATAATACTAACATTAACAGGATCAAACCTTGCTCTGTATAAACAGAAATCCTCTGTCTCTCCACTTACGAAAACTTCAAAATGCAGAAGGGAGAACTGTCTCAGATCATCCATTTTCATGCTGTAAGGAAAACAAGCAGTTCTGTCTGACATCCTCTTGGCAGAAAGTTCAGGACTTGAATTCCTGCATGTAGGTTTGCATAGTTAATGAGTAATTTCCTCTGCTAGGGATTGAGGGACAAGCCATCTTCAAGGAGCACACAGTGAGCGGAGTGCTGCCAGCACAGCAGTCTTTTGTGACTGATCTCTGCCACAGAACTCAGTTGATCGCTTCTGAGCAAACTAATAAAATATAGTCAGCAAGAATTAATCTTTTCCCTCTGA
The DNA here is from genome assembly GCA_013399055.1 of Ramphastos sulfuratus. Lineage (NCBI taxonomy): Eukaryota > Metazoa > Chordata > Aves > Piciformes > Ramphastidae > Ramphastos > Ramphastos sulfuratus. The sequence continues at coordinate 91,487 of WBNM01013532.1, forward strand.
AGGACAGACCACTGAAAGGGGTCACTTCCTAGCCCAGCAGCCCTGCTCCTGACTCTCCTCTCCCAGTACTCCACTTCGCCAGAGCTGCTGCAAACACACTCACGCTGGCAGTGGGGAATGAGACAGCATTTTCCAGATCTAAAAAAAACAATGCCTAATGAGAAGTTTCTCCCTTGCTGTGCAGCTGTCCACAGAACTGTCCTATTCATCTTCCCAGACATAAAATCCTTTCAGATGTGCAGCCTGCTTCAGATTTCAAGCTGGGATGTATGAATCCCAAGCAATGTGATTTGATGATTGTACTCAATAGTCAGTAGCTCAAAGTCTTAGTGGAGACAAGTGATGGATGAGCAGTGTTCCACAAACGTCGGTACTGGGACCAGTGCTGTTTAACGTCTTTGCTGGAAATGTGGTCAGTGGGATTCAAGTACCCTCAGTATGTTTGCCGATGACATAAAGCCATGGTGTGGTCAACATGTCAGAGGGAAGGGAATCCATCTGGAAGGACCTTGATGGGCTTGGGAGGTGGGCCAATGTCAGCCTCATGAAGTCCAACAAAGTCAATAGCAAGGTCTTGGACCTGGGATGAAGCAATCCCAATCACAGATACAGACAAGGCATGAAATGGATAGAAAGCAATCCTGAGAAGGACTTGGAGGTGCTGGTTGATGAGAAGCTCGACATGAGACAGCAATGTGCACTTGTAGCCCAGTTAGCCAGCAAAATCCTGAGTTGCATCAAAAGAAGAGTGGCCAGTAGGTGGAAGGAGGTGATTCTGCCCTTCCACTTTGTAGTACTCCACCTGGAGCACTGTGAAAAGCTCTGGAGTCTCCAGCACAAGAGGGACATCAAACTGTAGGAGCAGATCCAGAGGTGGGCCACAAAGATGATCAGAGGGCTGGAGTACCTCTGCTATGAAGACAGGCTGAAAAAGTTGGGGTTGTTCAAGCTGGAGAAGAGAAGAATCCAGGGACAGCTTATAGCAGGCTTCTATTACTTGAAGGGGGCTTGTTCTTGCTTGTTAAAGCAAGAAAACTTACAGCTCTGTCTGCCAATTAATCTAATATTATGAACCATCAGTATAACCCAAATATGTTATTCAGACACCTCAAATAAAGACAGCTATTAGATAAAAACATTAACTAGCATTTAGTAAGGAAGATCTTTTGAATAATTCATGGCTTCCATGTGTTTGTGGTAGCAACCTATGTTACCTCCATCACAAGTCTCCATCATATTCAATATTTTAACATCTTTCATAACTGCTACCAAAAAGTCATGATAAATTATTAACTTGCAAATGACTGAGTAACCTGGGCCTCCTGGTTGCTGGACTCATAGGCAGCATCATTACAAAGTCAAGGAGAATGAGTTTTCACACCTGAAGGAGTAACATGTTCTGAGCCAAGACAGCAGAGAAACACTGCCCCACCACTTGGGAGGTATCATATTCATGAAGAATAAAGATTTAAAGGATGAGTTAATACTAAGTGAACAAGTATAGAGTGAAACACAAGTTCTAAGGATTTAGAAATAGGTCACAAGTGGGACAATTTCAGTAGCTGCAGCACAGAATCCCTCTCCTGCAAGCCACATCATAACAGAATTTAGTATAAGCTCGTTGTTTGTTTTGTCTCATGTTTCATTTCCTTCCTGATAATGGGTCTTAATTAAACAAACATAATGCTTAGGTCACATCCAGTTACTTGTGAGAAAGGCACATTTGATGTGAAACATGGCCCATAAAATATCCACACATTAACATGTATTATAGCAGGATGCACACAATCCTGAAATAAGAGCAGCAGGAAGGAACAGAGGGAAGTTGCTTATTTCTTTAATTCTTCCGTCCAGAAGTTGTGATTTCATCTTTCTGGAGAAGTGGCTACAACAGGAAGAGCAGGATTTGCACTTCAAGTTATCCCAATCTCCCTGTACCTTGGCTCACATGTCACTGTTGATGCCCTAGTGCTCAACTTCTCTTACACACCTATCTCTGTCACAGGACAGTGAGGGCATTTCTGCATCAGTCTAGGTTTTTCTATGAAGTATAAAAGAGGAACAATGAGGAGAGCTGTGCAGATCCAACCACTGATAAGGAGATGCAAATTCACAGCTTTTCATAGCAAGGCCTTCCAAAAATCCTAGAGAGATTTTATCCTCTGTTTTCAGGCTGACATTGGAATGAGTCCAGAAAAGCTTTCCATCTAATGCTCTGCGTGATGTACTGAACTTTGGGCTGTGCATCTCATATCCTTCAGACTCAGACATGATCTAGCAGTGCTGCACCAGCATTTTCCCTTGGTTTGTCAGCGAAGCATCATTCTCCTTCATTTTATTCTTGAAAATGTCAGAGCTTACCACCCTGCAAGACAGTAAGAAAAGAAACATCAATCTATGATAGCAACAAAACTAAAAGCAGCACCATCAAGTAAAACAAAACCATTAAGAAAACTATATCCAACCTCCATAGCTTTCTTTTAAACTTACTTATTACTAGGATGTGGCAATGAAGGTAGCTATTTACAGCAGCTCTTGGTAAATGTTTCTTTTGTAACACTAATTTAAAAAGGCACAACAAATTTAGGCATGAGATTCAGAGATGACAATCCAAACAGAAATTCTTAAAAATGCTCAATAATCCTGACCTCACTGAAGGACTACATGAAAATCTTTCACTTTGATGGGAACAGAGTATGATTCACAGAGCTACTTTGCAAAGGCCACACAAAAATGGGTGTTCATAAGCTCTTCTTTTGCTGTGCATTTACTCTGAATCTCTTGATGCCCATAACTCGTTGTAGATACCATGAACATTTTGCTGCTAAAGCCAGGATATCTCAGCCTTTAAATTGTAGGAAAAACCCCACATATGCAGGTGCTGGAGCGAGCAGGTCCTTGACATTTTCTGGCACTGTAACGAAATTCTGTTACACCACTCAGTATTTTCTTTCCTTTCTTTTCTCTTCCTTTCCTTTAAGCTAACATCCTTTTCCTGTACATGAGGGCAAAGGCAGTTGACAAAAGCCAAGTTCCTGTTCACAGATAAGTTTAGCAGGCAGTGAAGCTCAGAAGTTCCTTGAATAAGCTATATTCCTACCACTTTTTTCCCCCCTCTCTGTAAAGACATTTGAGCCCCACACAGGAACCAGATTCACATTGTTCAATAGCCACGGACGTTTCCACAGTAGCTGGGAGGGTCAAAAGCTTTTTCCGCTCTTTGTTACATTTTTTTTTTTTTTCCCCTTTCTTCCAACTTTCCAGTTAAAGAATATCGCCAGGGCATTCCTGAATTAATTCAGGCTGAGCTTCAGAAAAGAGAGCAAGAGACAGGTGTAACAGGGTGGGAAAAAAACCCACCATGCTAGTGAAGCTTTTACTCATCTGTAATATAATTGGATTGGCAAAGCTGGTCAAACACTCAGACCATCCTGGATATCATGATGGCTCAGTGCGCGGCTCAAAGCCACACATTTCTGAGTCCTCTGCATACCCCCAGAGGACTCCTCTGTCACATGAAGAAGAAGGTTATTGGGAGGCAGGGGGGCTCAGAGAGAATATTCAAGATTATCCTTCAAGTGTGATCTCCTCACATCACACATCACATGAAGAGAAAGAGGATCTTGAAGCTGAGAGCCCTCAATCCCGAAATGGGTAAGTACCTTTATGTGTCTGTCTTGCACGTAGTGATAGTGCAATCCCGTCTGATATCTTCTTAACCTGTTGATGAAAGAACATTTGCAACAGAAATCTCTCATCAAAATATATTCAATTTTAGGAATCAAACTATACCCAAACAGGAGGGCTCTAAAAGTTTCAACTACAGAAACAGAAAGCTGAATTGCTTGTGGAGGATGAAACCACAGACAGGGCCAGCTCTCGGTTGTTTGCCTTGTCTGAGATAGCAGACTGGGGTTAGGGGTCTCGACACACCTGGAAGATGTGAAGCCTTCTGGTTCTGATGTAACACCATAAAACAAAATGCTATTTCTGGCAAAGTAGAAATAAGGAAGTTCATTTACTAGTTTTTCTCTCGTCACAAACCAACGCTGATTACTTTTGCTGATCATGGCAACATTTGCCCATCATCAGAATGTGCCTGGCTACAGACTTGGGCCTTGGAAATGAAGAGGGAAAGAAAATGACAGGGTGTTAGCAAAATAAAGATAGTGAGGAATAAAAAATAAGCGTGATTACAGATTCAAACACACACACACCCCCACACATACACACGCACGCACCTCAAAGGTTTAAATGACAGTGAAATGCTTCTCATTGTAACTGTTAGCAGAGGAGTAGCTATCCTGAGAGGAAAAGGCAGATACTTCACCAGAAAGATTTGCGAACACTATAATTTTACAGGGCACGTAAGTAGGTCTCTAAATGTTTAAAACAGATGAAAACCAAGCAGGACAGTGAATGAATCTTTTATAGCCCTGAAAGATTCGTACTGCAGAGCCTTGTTTGGGAGAACAGAAACATCAGCAGAGCAAGTGCTGTTCGCAGCTCAGTGCTTTAGGATGTCCTGGTATGTGCTGATTTGAGGCTAACTGGAATATTTTAATGGAGAAAATTATATTATAGGCTGTGAAAAGAAAATAATGGTCATGTCTACTTCACTCATAGGCTTGCTGAGATGTTTAAGAACTCAAAACATATATAACACAGTCTCTCGGGCACAGCATCTCTGGCTGTCTAGCAGCTTCTGGCCTCCTCCTCTCCGCTGAGTAACCTCACTAACCACTTTCCTTCTAATCCCCCTGGCCAATCCTCCAAACTCACCTTACATGTAAGGCAAACCTTGGCATAAGGTATAGGGGTGAGAAGAAGGTGGAAGGGTGATTGGAAGCCCCTCCTGGGGTCTCTGATTTCTGTGAGGGGTGTTGTGTTTCTGTATTACCTTTAACTTGTATATTTCTGTAAATATTCCTGTATAGAGTGTATATATCTGCTTGTATATTGTGCTGAGCTGTAAATATAGCTTCATTCCTTAACTTCCAGCTGGCTGAGCCTAGTCTGGGTGATTTTACAAAGTGTGTGTGTGGGGGTAACTTCCAAACCATCACATGGTATTTTTCACTTTAAATGCTTCTGAGCAAGGGAAAATAGGAAAATGGAAACAGACTATAAGGCCTTACTCATGTCATGCTTCCCTTTCACACAAACAAAAGTATACAATCTTGTTGCTAATCTCATCTACAACTAAAATTAAGGCCTCCCTTCTGTGGGGAGAGTATTAAAACCCTGTTGTCACTTATACTACATCTTCCCACAAATTTGTACCTCCCACCATTAACCTGAAGCCATCTTCTAAAACCAGTAAGTGTTGAGTTCCAGTTTCCCAATGGGTAGCGTTTGATAATGACATGTACTATTTATTCATCAGCATTTCAGACACTGTCAGAGGAAGGAAAACAAAGGCCAAGTGGTATTCTGAACTTCTACATTCTGCTGCAGGACAGTAATCATTTGATTGCTGGTTGAAATGCTGAAAGCACTCTGAAAACTATAAGTACAATGAAAATTCAGTGACATGAAAAGGTGAATGTATAGGTCATCAAGACACTGTAATGTCAGAGTAAGTCCAGAGGAGGGCGACAAGGATGATCCAAGGGCTAGGGCTGGAACATCTCTGCTATGAGGACAGGCTGAGTGAGCTGGGGTTGTTCAGCCTGGAGAAGACTCTGGATGGCCTTTTGAGCTGCCTTCCGATACCTGAAAGGATCCTACAGAAAGGCGGGAGAAGGACATTCCATAAGGGTGTCTAGCAGTAGGACAAGGGGGAATGGTTTTAACCTGACGGAGTTTAGACTGGATCTTAGGAAGAAGTTCTTCAGCACAAGGGTGGTGTGACTCTGGAACAGGCTGCCCAGAGTGGTCATGGATGGCCTGTCCCTGGAGGTGTCCAAGGCCAGGCTGGATGAAGCCTTGAGCAACTGAATCTAGTTGAAGGTGTCCCTGACCAAAGTAGAGAGGTTGGAGTAAATGATCTCTAAGGTCCCTTCCAACTTAAGCCATTCTATGATTAATGCACTGTCCTGATAGGGGTTTCTCTCTTTCTGCGTAACTCTGTTTAGCAGCACCTTGTGTATTGCAATTCAGCGTCAGCTATTACTCATCCTAATTTCTGCCCAAGAAGAGAAATATTTCCTTCTTTTACGGAGATAAAGGCATAATGAGTCAAATCATAACATTCCTCCCAATTACAAAGCTGTGCTGATGACTACAATCAAAACCTAGCCTGGTAGTAGCTTTAAGATGTTTGTTGTTTCGTTAGAGCCATCACATTTATAGTGTACAGAAGGCTGGAAAGCTGGTACAGTCTATGGAAGAAATCTGAGGCCTTTAGAGGAAATACGCCCAAAAGTGAGGAGAGAGAGTGCAAATAAGAAAGGTCAGCACAGTTCCCCTTGTAACTTCGGTCCAACTTCTAAAAGTCAGTGCAATGCACCTTCAGAGCTTGAAGTTCTCAAGTGCATGCCAGGTGCCTGTGGCTGGAATACCCTGGAATACATAGGCAAGAAGTTGTCACAGATTTGGAATTTCCTCCCTCCAAGTCTGACACTATTGTTAGATTTTTTAAAAACTCATAGTAGTTTTCTGTGATGGTTTGGGAGTTCCTCCCCCCCTTTGTAAAATCACCCAGACTAGACTCANAGAAATTTTCTTATTGTAGTTATTTGAATAATTAAGACTACCACGGTTAGTACGTCCAAGGTAATTAGTCAGGATGCTCTGGTTTCTTTTTCAACAAGCAATGACTTATTAGATCCCAGTCAAATGTTTGGATATGTTACTGTACTAATGAATTCCTCTCAGAATAACAAGATTATTCTAATAAGAGTTTTAAAATAAGAAAATCAGTAAGAAATCAGTGGGCTTTAGGTGACTTTAAAAAAAACCCCAAAGACCCAAAAAACCAGAGAGAAATGTGTGGATAATACTCCTCATTTCAACTATTCTTCAGAGGAACAACTAGGTAACGGTTTACTATCTCAGATGTTGCTTTTATCTGAGGAAACAGGAGAAGCTCTGTATGTGGAAAGTGGACAAGTTACTTTAAAATGTTACATGCTACCTAAAAACCAGACCTATCAAAAAAGGCCAGTTTTCAAAAGATTACCTTTTCTTCTCTTTCCTTTCTTCTTTTCTCCTTTTCTTCCCAGCATTTGTGCCTTATACGAACTGATTGGTTTGACTTATGATATTTTATCTTATGCCTGAGGTAAATGGATCCATGCACACCCAAACTTTCAGCAGAATTAAAAAGGGAAATGAAAACATATGAGAATATGTGTATTGTGAAATTGATGGATAATATTAGCAATGGAAGATGAAGAGTAAAAGCATTTTAAAAGTTCCCAATTTCATAAATACTCAATGTATAATACTCAAAATAGATAATCAATACATTTTTTTGCTCCTCATTTCCCACATAAAACAGATACCTCACGCAGAGCTTCATAGGAATGTGATGTTGCTACTGGTAGCTTTCCTTTGTGTGTATAAAAGGAGCTAAAATAAGACTTGCAAAGACATCCAGCACATGACTAGATATGTAGAAGTTCTAGAAGTGGTCCAGTAAATATTAAATAAGAGCCTGCATTAACTCTTCATTAGCTCATCACCTACTCTAATACTTACCATTAGGTGTAACCAACTCAACTAATACTTACCGTTAGGTGTAACCAACTGAACTGCTGTGTGATCAATTAATTTGGAAAAGGATAATAAAAGGTCAGTGAGAAAACAGCAATTGGCAGGCCAATAGTGCATGTGGATGACACACTTGACACCTTGTGAAAACTTCTTGTAAACTAACAAGCCACCTTGGAGATTTTTCTTTCTTTTCTTAGAGCCACTTCTGTCAAATACTTGGTAATGACATACCCCTGAGTAAAGCACAGTGCTGAGCTGACCTCAGGGCGGCTGAAAGAAAGGGCTTCACACCTATACAGCTACATGCTCTCCCTTAAGGCTGTACAGTTCCGACCTGGGCAGACAGAACTGGACACACAAGTCCTTCTTCATGTGGCTGGATGGGGATTAGGAATATGATGACCCAGTCTGTGAGAGGAAAGGTTCCTTGGCCCTGGGAACAACACATCGTCTCCTCCATAACCTTGCCATGAACTTATCTCTGTTGATCAGAGATCCATGGAATGATTTCTACTGCAATTACTCTTAGAAGGGCTTGCTTTCTCACTCTAAATACAGGTTATTTCTCAGATGAAGCAATGCACTGAAGCACAATTAGTGGAGAGCTGTAGATCAGCACTGAACAGAATTGAAGCGAGAGGCCTTTAGCCCATGTGCCTACAACACCCAGAACAGTGAGGCTGACAAGTTGGATTTCATGTACTTGGTGTTCATATTCCAATTAAAAAAAAAAAGAAAAGAAAAAAAAAAAAGGTGCACTTCCATCACATCATCACATGCTAGCTCTGACCTCAAAGCCCAAAGCTGCCTGCACCCTCAGTTAGCCTGATATGGCTGCCAAATAACACTGTAAACCAGATCACTTAAGCATTGCAAGTTAAAAATAATCTTTGGAAAAGGCAGAAGTTATTTTTAACTTTGCTCCTCAGTAACCCAGCTGACAGAGTTGGTCCCCAAATAGATGGCTTACCCAGTAAGGGAGAAATGGGCTGCAGTGATGAAATGGGAAGGAGCAGAGGGAAACAGAGCAATGGGAAACAGCTGGTTTCCCTACCTATGACAAAGTCTCTCAGAACTTCTCTGTCTTCCCAAAAGCATTGCCAAGCATCTCCTGGTTTGGATTGGTTACATTTCTTTCTCTTTAACCCACAAACACACACTCAGTTGGTCACCTGTCTGCATTTTTCTTACAGTTACAACACGTCTATAAGAAACCAAAGAAACGATCTGCCCAAAACCCTCCAATCCACCACCCTGACTATAAATAGGAAAGGCAAAAATCTTTAGCATAAGTAAATACTTAATTGCATTAACATATTTTGAGGCTTGGACACACAACTGCGTGAATTCACCCTTGATTAGAGGAAAGCCTCCCAACAGCAGCCAGGTGTGTTGATATCAGGCTGACACACATTCTTCTTCCTCTCATTCATCACAGAGACAGCCCCACAGAAGCAGACCTCTTTTGTGATTACCCAGGGTGTCAAAAAAGAGAGTAACTATTCTTGAGTGCAGACTAGCAGAGAAAACTCAAATCAGTCTTATTCCAAGGGAAGTCAGAACAAGGCTCAAACTTAACAGTTTGTTTGTTTGGTCTGCTTTCACAGGAAACATCCATTGATTTAATTAAGACCTGTTTCACACTGACTCATCTAAACAAGGGCTTTCTTAGGAAGACAGACTTACTCTTATGGGATACTGAAATTTCCCAGTAAAGGGACATGAAACATATGCTTAAAATAAAACAGGTTTGGGTGAAATGGGAAGGACCCAGTAGGTGTAGTCTATCTTGACCTTAGCAAGGCCTTTGACACCATCTCCCATGACATCCTAGTGAGCAAGCTCAGTAATGTGGGATGGAAGAGCAGACAGTGAGGTGGATTAGGAACTGGTTACAAGACAGAGTTCAAAGAGTGGTGATCAATGGTGCCAGGTCCAGCTGGAGAGCTGTAACTAGCGGAGTCCCCCACGGATCAGTGCTGGGTCTGGTGTTGTTCAGTGTCTTCACCAATGACACTGAAGAGGGCACAGAGTGTCTGCTCAGCAGGTTTGCTGGTGACACCAAACTGGGAGGCTTGGCTGATACAGTTGAAGGTTGTGCGGCCATCCAGCGAGACCTGGACAGACTGCAGAGCTGGGCACAGAGGAACCTAATGAGGTTCAACAAGGGCAAGTGCAGAGTCCTGGCCCTGGGGGAAATAGTAAACTGCACCAGTACAGGTTGGGAGGTGATCTGCTGGAGAGCAGCCCTGTGGAAAGGGACGGGAATCCTGGTGGATAACAAGTTATCCATGGGACAGCAATGTGCCCTTGTGGCCAAGAAGGCCAATGGGATCCAAGGGTGTATTAGGAAGAGTGTGTCCAGCAGATCAAGGGAGGTTCTCCTTTCCCTCTGCTCTGCCCTGGTGAGACCTTATCTTGAGTACTGCATTCAGTTTTGGGCTCCCCAGTCTAAGAGGGACAGGGATCTGCTGGAGAGGGTCCAGCAGAGGACTATGAGGATGATTAGGGGACTGGAGCACTGCCTTATGAGGGGAGGTTGAGGGACCTGGAGCTTTTTAGTCTGGAGAAGAGAAGACTCAGAGGGGATTTAATAATGTTTATAAATATCTAAGGGCTGGGTATCAGGAGTGGGGGGACAGGCTCTTCTCACTTACTCCCTGTGATAGGACAAGGAGCAATGCATGTAAGTTGCAGCACAAGAGGTTCCACCTCAACACAAGAGGTTCCACCTCAACACAAGAGGGAACTTTTTTACTGCAGGGGTCACAGAACACTAGAACAGGCTCCCCAGAGAGGTTGTGGAGTCTTCTTCTCTGGAGACTGTGAAGGCCTGTCTGGATGCATTCCCCTGTGATCTGAGCTAGATTGTATGGTCCTGCTCTGGCAGGGGGGTTGGACTCGATGATCTCTTTGGGTCCCTTCCAACCCCTGACATCCTGTGATCCTGTGAAACACAGCTAGCTGATCTACAACCTGACATCCTGCAGACTAGTGGTATGGTTGAGCACTCAACAATAGCTTTTGCAGTGCCAAGTTCACTAAGAGAAGCAATGGTTTCCTACCAAAGTTAGGTATTTGCCTCCTCTGAGAACTTTATGAAATTCTCCAATATTCAGCTCTTGTTGAGCTGCACAGCTGCAAGTGGAATGGCTCCGTTGCCATGTTTGATGCAGTTTGATGCCATGAATGACACAGCTTCATTGCATGCAATATAGGAGTTATCAAACTCTCTGTGCACAAAGATTGTTTTACTTCACAGCTCATTAGTGCAAGCTGCCACAATTCATTCTTTCAGCAGATTGCAAGGGATCTCGTTTCAGCATAGCTACAGCACCACTTCCAAGCAGATCTGATGAGTTCCTAACCTGTGCAAGTCAACAGCCTGCAAATGAGTGATTGGTGGCCAGCCCTCAACAAATCATGCTGATGGCCAAAATATGACTGGGGCAAACTTTGGTGGACGTTGGCTGCACATCCAATGCATGCTGTCTGGGAAGCTTGCCTTCCCATGCATTTTTGAATCACTGGCATCAGCACAGCTGTAGTAACTGGTCACTGCCTGCAATTCCTGCTTCAGGACAAGGTCTGACAAAGTATGCTATGCTAGGGAATATTTTGATTCTGAAGAATAAGCTGCCCTCTGAATGGGCTGTAAAATTTCTGTTGTGGGGAGGACAATATAAATGAAGCAAGATTTGAGGAAAAGCCTTTTGAAGTAGCTTGTACACTATTTGCATCTGTCTCAAAACCAGCAGCCAGATTGGATTTTCCTCAGAAAGCCTTCACTGCACTAAAGTTTTAAGGTGTGTTGTAGGACAAGTCCCAGCTGATAACAGACTAACTGGCACTACTGTTGGAATAAGAGTGGCATTCAACCAGCATTATTCAAAGTTCTGGAAGACTTCCCGCACTGTATAGAAACTCACATGTTTGAAACGGCCACAGTCACTGTTTTCACCCCAGCTCGTTAAGGTACACTGCAAACCAAGCAGTTTGAGTGACCGGCAATGAAAAGCAGGGTGGCTTGTGGGGTGAGTCACAAGAAGATCGCAGACCCTGCCTGAGAGGGAGCTCTAGTCATCCTAAGCGAAAGATGGAGATTCTGCTGTTTGTAATACAGGACTGCTGGCTGCTCAGGAAGAGCTGAAGAATTCACTGACAGGCCACTAGTGATCACTCGCTGTTTGATAATCAAAACCCCAGGGGCATACCACGTTCCCTAGGAGAACCAGTGCCTTTTGCAAACAGCTGAAGACTTTCTGCATGCCTTAACAAATAAAAAGCTACGCCTGATGTGCGCAGTACTAGTTCAATGTAAATGTGGTATTTGTGCACAGTCCTGGTTCAGTGTAAATGTGGTATGTTACCTCTGGTTTATGCAGGCTGCTTTTTCTTGTCAATGAGGATAGTGCACTAAGGGAAAAACAGAACATAGACATAGCTCATTCCTTTTTCTTCTTCAGCTGGAGTCATTCTGTACAAACCAATGAAAAATTGTTTGTTTCAATTAGAGGAACATAGTTCTCTGTTGTCATCTTGTACCAGGTTTAAGCAGCAACAATTGCTTATCTGGTGCCTGTTGCCAAATATAGGAAGCATTGTGGGCCTGAAAAATTTATGCTTTGAATGGTAGACACAGGAATGGCCAGACAGGAGTTTTCAAAGTAGTTACAGAAAGTAGCTTCCCTGAAAATACAAACTTGAAGAAGCTCAGGTGAAGGACAACTCAGCTGTACTAATACAGCCAAAGAAATAACAAAACTCATGGAAAACAACATCCTGAAGTCCTGAAGCTTTTGCTCAGGTGAAAATTCCACCTATCTAGGAAGTGTCCTAAACTACGCGTTGCAGTATCAGTCATGAGAGTACATAACAGGAAAATCATGTAAGAATCTCACTGATCTGGCATTTACTCTCGCTCACTGCCATGCTGCAGTTGTTGGTGTAGCAGTTTGTGAAAAAGAGACTAAACTGCGTTAATCTGAGCAGAGCGACAATTAGCACAGATGAGCCATCTCACTTTATCTCCTGGTTCTGTGTTTATATTTTTTGTCATGACACAAGGTGGCCCAGACAAATCCTAGAATCAGAGATAGAACTGTCTGCATTTTGCTGTATTTCAGTAAAAGCAGAAGTATTATGCAATATAAAAAAAACCAAACTTTGGTTTAGGATCAGTTTTTAGTTCAAAGACCTTAAAAGTTCATGATAACCTAAATTTGCTGAATCTTATTTAAATACAGAATGCTCTGTCATCAGATGTGTTTAATCTCAGACAGAAGAATGTACTTGTCTCAAAATTACACAAAGTGCATAGCTGCAGGTGAAGACTCCTCTCAGTAAGGAGGTCAGAATAAAGCCTAGGAAAAACCCCATCTAGTGGCGCAAAGAAAATTATTCGGATTTCATTTTTCCTGGTTTAAAAAGGGTTACTTTGCTTGGAATGTAAAACAGAAAAAGCAACTGAACAAATGAAACATCTGTAGCCCTGAATTTGCCAGGGTTCCCTCAAGCATTGCTCCAACTTGCAGTATTGTGATAAACTTCACCATTTGCCAGACTGGAGAGAAAGCTCTTCTTGTCTGCTCTCATAAGCAACTTCTTTCTACTTCTCTTTCTCCTTGGCAGAAGAAGCTTGAGTCAAAAGGAAACTGTATTCAAGAGAATAAAAGCAGAGGGTGTTAAGCTGGTTATATATTCAGTGAATGAAGTGACACAATTACAAAGAGGGGGAAAAAAATGCAGAAGCAGAACACAAAGCTGCTGTGTTCCAGAAACCAGCTGAATACAGAAAGTGCTATTTGTAAAAGAGCAGTTTTTTGAAACCGCATAGCCTGATTCACAATTCACTGATGCCAGCAGAACTCCTGCTTGCCTCACAACTTCAGAGCAAGCCTTTCTCAGTCTTTTAACATTGTTCCACTTAGCATTAAAGAATGACATATTTCCCTCAAAGTTAATACAGTTAAGGAGTATTTTTAGTCAAAGAGAGCTAGTTTTCCTTAACGGAAACATTTGACAAGATGTGCAAAAATTACTGCAATAAAAGTTTGATTTCTAATCACACTTATCTCTATTGCATTTCATTATAGATGGGAAAGATAGGCCTTATTTAATTATTTCATTATAGATGGGAAAGATAGGCCTTATTTAATTATTTCATTATAGATGGGAAAGATAGGCCTTATTTAATTATTTCACAAAGGAATAAATTTTTATAAGCTTAATGGAACTTGAAAACACTAAGGGTTTGTGTCATTAAACCCAAAACAAAGTATTATATAGACCTTCAGCCCCATAAAAGGCTCTGAATATCAGGTGAGAGACAAATAGTGAACAGACACTAATGAAAAATGAATACAAAGAAATGTGATGATTGTTAAAAGAAGTTTTTGTTGACAGCCTATCAGACTCCCCTTTTTTTCTGCTATTCATTGTACATAATGCTAACAACTGCTCAAAGAAGGCATCAAGTTGAGATCAACCATTAGTCAGTTAATTTATGATACAAAACAACCCCTTTCTATAAGTGGAAAGTGCATCGGATCACTCCAACACACTAACAGTCTTTGGAAAGGCCATCTTTTATTTTCTATTAACTGTGTGTGTACATTCACATGTGCATTAGAGCACAAGTCCCTACAGTCACACAATGCTGTTATTCCTCATACACATGTTGATGCATGTAAACATTTGGTTTATATTTGTATGGCTTACATGACTCACAGGACTTGCATGGGAGCTGTGTATGCTGGGAAAAACAAATCAGCCCAGATGATGATTCACAGGGTGTGTATTGTTTTCATTAGGAAAGAACAAATAACTAAAGCCAAAGAATCCTATTTTTAAAGGAGTTTTCCACACTGAATGCAGATTCCTGCCTGGATCTGGCAGGCACCCATGGGCAGACCTAAGATACTGTACCTAGCAACAATGCCAGCAGCAATGCCTGGTCACTTTATTTCCCCAGAGGATTTGAAGGGGAAAAGCCATTCCAAGCTATGGCTTGCTGTGCACATGAGAAAGAACAGCCTAAATACAAGTAAAAATCAAGTCTTTATTTCAGAGTTATTCATCTTACACCAACCACTGAAAAGCAGTACGGCCTTAACAAAGCCTGGTGGGCTTCTGTGCATCTCAAAGGCACATATCAGCTGGAGCATACCTGCTGGTCTGTTAGCTTTGAATCACCCAGTGACACAAGCAGAGCATTTCATTCTCAAGGAGTAATAATTTAACACAAACTAGACGATTTATCTTCTGGTTCTGTCCTTTAGGAAAGACAACTACCCACTGATAACTGGCATGAAAATTCCCCACCCTGTCACTTGCAAGGGCCTTAAAACTACAAATCTTCAAAAGAGTCATTTTGGCTTGAAAGCATAACAAAGGCTGCAGCAGCCTGCTTTCCTGTTCAGCTTTCCCAGCATTGCAGACTTTGCCAGATTCATCTCTCAGAAGCAAGGACAGGAAGAATTTTGCTCGCAGGAGTGCTCACTGAAATTGCAATCACATTTTCTCTAAGGAACAGGAGAGAAAAAAAGGCTATGTCCCAGCAAGCCTAATGAACTGCTCCCAGCAAGCCCTTTCCTCCCTCATGTTTCCCAGCTTCCTTGCAGCTTCCTCCTCCTCTCCTGGCTGCCCAGCCACTGTGGCTGCAGCTTCGGCTTTTGTGTAGGACTCAGTTCCCCATTGTTTCTGCAGCTCTGAGGGGCAAAGTTTTCCCATATATGCTGATCATTGGAGAGTTGGTTCCTGTGTTCCCATTTAAAAATAAACTGCTTAAAGTTCAGCTGCTCTTTATCAGACACAGTTCCCTCCCCCACACAATGCTCTGCTTCATTATAATACAAGCTACAAGTAAGTCACAGAGTACTTAGACTCTTGATGTCACCAAATACTCCAACTGATATTACCTGATCAGTCCTGTATAAGGTCTGACATTGATTTTGTTATGAGCAACTAGTTTTGATTTCTTACAGGAAAGGAAATTACTAGCATGCATAGCAGCATATATGATTTCTAATGTTTCTGCAGACTTCTTTAAGCACATATGGTGCACACACTGACAGCAGCAATCTCTAAGGCTCTTAGTAATGGCTGCAAAGATCCAGTGATGCTGTTCTGTGAGAGGTAGAACTGCAGACCCCTAGGGACTACAGAGCAGGAAGAACTCAAATCATGTGAATGTAGCATCTGCTCACTTATCAGATTTACTCTTGAGCATTCAAACTTTTCAGGGACAAATTTTCAAGTACTGGATTGCCAGCAGCAGTATCATAAAGAACAATGTTCTAAGAAAACCACATAATAATCAGTTTTTGTCATGATGAATATATCTGTCACATGGACATCTAACGTAAGTGTAGCCTGCTTTTATTGAGCTGCAAGTGGTCTTCAGCCAGGACAGCTAATTTCTTGTCTACTACAGTGCTGTTTCCTCTACAGGTGCCTTACCATGAGGGAGTGATGAAGGCCTCAAACTCTCTTTGCAACAGATTTCAAGCCAGTCTTCCCATCTGGAAAAAGAGACTGGGACTGAAACTGTGGAGTCTGGTGTTTTGGTTCAGAATAGTCGATATCTCCAACCCAAGAAGCGCTGAGGGCTGTTTGGAGGAGCCACAGGCTCTGCTGCAAAGGGAAGAGTTGGATTTCACAGGTCACTGGGAAAAGGAGTCCTTTGCAGCCTGCCTGGTGCCCAAGCAGCACAGCTTAGGGAAGGCTGCAGCTTCCAAGCCTAAACCACAGAGGCTGAGCTGCCACTTGGTATGCTGCTGTAAAGTACTCATCTCTTAAAAATGTCTCATCATTTGAAGAGAGGAAACAAATCCAGTCCCTGCTTCTGTTTCTCAGGACAGGAACCAGACAGGTTAGGTGTCATCCTGGCAGCCTGTTTGGACACATCTACACAGAGATGCTGGGAAGTTAAGATGCATTAGCTGTAGCAGTAAGGGTGGTATATATCTTCTCATTTCTTTCTCTCTACTACTCAACACCACTTTTTCCCTAAGAATTGGGATTAACATGTTTTAACATCGATATGTTAAGTGATACTGTTGCAACTTTCTAAAGGCCCCATGTTCACACTATGCTAGAAATCACCATTGTAGGTGCTCTCCTACAACAGACAGGACATGGAGCCAAACTGGAATGAAACATCAAGCCCCAAGTTGCCTGTAAAATGCAATTGCTGGTTCAGTCACTGGAGAGCTAAAGAGAGCAGAGACCCTTTGTGTCCCTATAGCTTCTTTATTCTAAAAGAATCCTGTCCCATCTCTTCTCTGTTCATTGCTATCCATAGAGAATGGTAGGATCCCTTGGTGTTTAACTGGTGAACTTCTGTAAACACACTATCTGAAACAACATGTTGCATAGATTATGAATAATAATTGCAATTACTATTTAATCACATGCTAATGTTATTTTTAAAAAAATATTTCTTATTCTAGTTATTACTTCTCAACTTCTTGTCACTTCTTTTCTTGGATTTTAACCATCAAGTTTCAACCAGCATTACACTTTCACGTCTTGATATTGAACTCTTGAGAAGAAAGATGCTCACCTACACTCTGGAATTAACAGATGCCTATATAATTCTGGCTTAGAAAATTTAACAGCTTAGTAAAATTCTTTTGTCCGTGGCCAGATAGGTAAAACTAAAACCCAAGAAAACAACCCTTATTTTTGCAATACTACGTTCCTGGAGATGACTGTAGAAATTATTTTAGAGGTAGTCTAAATAATAAAATCTGATCAGTTACTATATTATCTTGAAGAAGTATTGCTTAGGAAGACACTGACTATTAATGGAGTTTACGTCAGGTTAAGTTTTCAAAAGCAGTCTGCCTCAGCCTGATGAGTCAGTCATTAAGCATGTGAAATGGTAACATGCCAAGAAAGACAATCTGGCTATTAAAGTGATATTAACCTGAAGGTTATCATGGGTTGGAAATGTCTCCTACTAAATGAATGGACCGGAAATGGAAATAATGCATCAACGTTCAGACAATTGACCCTTTTGTAACCAGCTCAGATAAACATCCTGAATGAAAACAAATCAGCTGGGAGTGGAGGGAGAAGTTTGTAAGCATTTTCCACTTTCCTCATCATATAGCAAAAAAAAAAAAAAAGGAAAAAAAAAAAAGAAAAAAAGGAAAAAAATATTAGGCCCTTCTACATTTCACTTTGGCACTGTTACAAGCAAAGACTTAAAGAGACCTACTTAAAATTCCTTTCCCATGTCTTTATTTCACTAGAAACTGGTGTCCCTTCATGCACTCCCGGATGGTAACATACATAGAAGTCTGCATGAAGGAGAAGTACATTGTAAACTCCCAACAGCCCTGCCTAAATGGAGCACCAGACTGTCAGAAGATCATGTAAGTATCCTAAACAAAACCACTGAAGAAAACAGAATTTTCTCTAAAGTATTTAAATTATATTTTCAAAAGTATTTAATGATGCTTTTTAAAAATGTAAAGCATCAATTCAGTTTAATACTAAAGTAGTACAACTGTGTTTCCAAGCCATCAAGCACAGGGTTACAAGGTGATTCAGTGATTTTCCAGATCTTCCCATGTTTATTCAGAAATAAAAAAGAGACCATACCTTTTCCATGAATTTCAGGTCATGACACACACATAATTCAAAAAATCTCTGCCTGTGGCCATCAGTGAAATCACACAGCAGAGATGTGCAATTACCCTAGTGCTTACTCTTCTTTCAGGACTGGCTGCCTAAAGACTACTGGTGACAGTCAATAAAATACCTTAAGGTACCAGAACCAATAATATATTTTTAAATCTGGGAGACATTGATTCACAACACACTTACAAAGTGAAATAATATTTAATATTCACCTACGGGTTTCCACATCTATGTAGTTACTTATTTGCAAAAATGCTTCTGTTATTTTTTCTGGACAACAACGAAGTTTCACGTTTACTTCTAAGGGAGTTTTTAATGAATTTTTATCTTCACAAGTATTTTTAAGTGTCACTGCTACTAGTTCAAAAATACAACTTTCTCCACAACTTACCAGAATATTACAGAAGTTCAGGCTCAATCTAAACTTGATTGCAAAGGACTCTATTACAGTAAGTATTACAGGTGACTTTCTGATAGTTACTTAGATTTGCTACCTGTGACATTTCTCAAACGTGTGTCAGATCAGTGCCAACATGTTTGGAAAAAAAAAAAAATCTCTACTGAAGAACAGCAAAGCATAAGGCAGGCCTCTGGAGTCCTGCTCAGAATAGTAGTTCTATCTGCTTTTAAGAATGTGCACATACCTCTTGTAGGCAGTAATACTGAAAAGCAATTTTATGTAGGGGGAAAAAATTTCTGTGGACTGCCCAAATATTTTACTAAGTAGCAGTGACACAGTTTCCAACAAAATTCTTAACTGCATTCAGCATTAGTCACCTTGGACATGCTTGGCACCGAACTGCTGCAAGTCAGGGACTCTACACGGAGACATCAGCTTACAATAACTTGCAATATAATGCCCAGCCACTTATTTCCTAGGTACAGGACAGCTCTGAAGCCAGTCTATCTAGTGAAACAGAAGGTTTTGAAGTCTTTGCAGTGGAAATGCTGTCCTGGATTTATTGGCAAAGACTGTAAAGAGCATGGTAAGGAAAGCTAATGAACAAGCACAAGAGCTAATGATTAAATGCCAGTCATGGTGGCAAGAAATAGGTTTGCATGGGGTTTTTTGGTTGGGTTTTTTTTGTTCTTGCTGGTGTTTTGGTTTTTTGTTTCGGGGTTTGGGGGTTTTTTGGTTGGTTTTTTGTTTTTTTTTTTTTTTTGTTGGTTGTTTGTTTTTTCTAGAATTGATGTGTTATTTGTTTTGGTGTCCTATGTCCCAAATCACTGGTACCTTGAAATAAGTAGTTGTAATTAGCTATGATTAGTAGGTAATAGAGGTAGTTGCTTATTCTTCTGTTAATAGCACCTTTCTAATCTTTACAGAAGAAGAAAGGTATTAATTTGCCAGGTTGGACCTGTCAGAGGTACGAATTCATCTAGAAATGCCCTTTTCCAGGTAGAAACTGTTGACATTAGAAAGCAACACTAGCATGTGAAATGCCCCTATGGTAGGCTGACAGGATCAAGTCATTTGACTACAGAAATCTCAATGTATCCAAGTCCAAACAAGGTAGGCAGTTTCACTCTCCAGCCTGCACTGCTGCCTCATGGCTGCTTGCCCTGGCTACACCGATACCAGCTTCTAGAGCAGAGAGCAGCTTTATAATGCATGACCATAGCCAAGGCTGTTACTTCCATGGAAGCTCTAGCAATAGCCTTTACCATACAATGAGCAAAAATAACTTTGCGTTGTTTAACAACGGTCTGCAAAGCTGCTAAGTAAGAGAGAAGGGAGGGTGTGGTTTAAAAGATGGAGCGCTTCATGGCACGTGCAGGATTTAGCAAGCAATACTCCAAAAGCAGACAATTTAAAGAGATAAAAGGTAGTTCCCTCCAACAGTTAAGCCAATTATAACAAGCAAACATCTGCGTGTAGCAGCTCCTGCATCTAAATGTTTTCATTGATGTATTATGTCTTGATTGCAGATCCCAATTTTATTCTGGTGCCAGAAAACAAAACTGAAGGACAAGAAGGGGATCTCTCAAACCAGAGTATGTGCTTACAGTTATTTGGCTTGAGAATGTTTCACCTTTCAGTCACTGTTCAGAAAAAAAAGAGATGTATTTTTTTGGGTGTAATTTAACATGGTAAGCTATGGAGAGTATCAAGTGAAGGCATTATTTGGAAAAGCCTTGACAAAATACATTTATTGGCATAAGTGAGTACTTTTGCTATAAAACTAGATGAATGCTTTAGACAAAGCGAGTTTTATGCTAGCTTTATGATAGCTAATGAGAATGCCAGCTGGTACAGAGTGTTAAACCTTTCGGTGTCACAGATGTTTAACCCCTTGATCTGGTAAGTGGATTCACAGGAAAGCACATCATGTCTACCTGAAAAACAATCTATTAGGAATGCTATTCAAGAGTAGATACACAGTAGCTTTGAGGTTATGAAGTACTGTAGATTCATAATCTGACCTAGCAATCTAAGTATCCAAGGACCTTTTGTCAGCCCATGGGAACTGGTGTGTCTTGAAGTTCTGTTAAGTATTTTCTAGCAATTGGCTTTAGGGAAGTATCGCAGCTCTGAAACAGTCTTCTTTACATTGTGCTCTCAGCACTGAATGCATAAGCAGTTGGTTTACAAGAGTTTATAAAACAATAAGTTTAAAGGTCAAAGGCAACCCTGGAGGGTAATGGGTCCCCAGAATGGCTCAGTTTCTGCAATGCTCATTGTAAACTCAAACTAACAGTTGTTCTTTCCAGAATAATAGCAATTAAAGGGCTCCTCGGTAGTCAGTGATGACACTGAAACACCCTATGCTTCTCATTCCTTAGTGGAATGCCTCAATTTCTCTTTCATCCTCTCCTTTTATTCTGGGTAGTCAAACCTCACTGTACTTTCAGTCAATGACTTGAAATGAGCTTCTAATCCAGAATGTTTTTACAATGTGGGGAGATTTTAAGCAAAGAGCAATTTACTGCCATCATGGCTAGTGTGGCTGCATTTTTTCTGGTAATATTTAAATATTTGGGGGTTTTATGCCTGTTGAAAAAAAAAAAAAACTTTGCAAAAGAATCTGAGAGTTAAGGTGCTATAAATCAATGACCATCCCTCCCCTAAATGTCAGAGCAAAAAAGTATACAGGTGTTCTCAGAGGTCTTGTAGGAATACCTGTCACCTGGTCTCTGCACTCTGTTGCATGACTTTGTTTTTTTAATCTTGTGATTAGTGTCAACATCAGTGGATTCAAGAGAAATGTTGGAAGTCATTCAAAATCATGAGGCTTTACTGGATGATCTTCAAAGTGATATTCATCAAGCAGTCAGCAACTTAGGTGACTTACAGAGAATATTTGAAAACAACGGTACAAGCATGGTGTTAGAAGTGAACCAGAGCAATTCAGGTGAGAGGTGTGACACAGAATTATCAGCCTGCCAAGAGGCCCTGTAAAACCACACAGATAAAGAAGAAAACTCGAAATAAAAAATACCCTGATATTCCTTGGTCTGCTGGTTGCTTCTAAAGAGAGAAGAAAATGTGTGCAAACCAAATACAAATGAACTAACTAAATCCAATAGTAGCTTGAAATAGGAAATGAGATGAAAGGCAGATTCCTTTGCACTTACCTGTAACTTTGAAATATGCCTTAATCACAGAATAGAGAGGCTGCTTATACTTAAAATGTGTTGGCTTACTATTCTGCTTCTATTGCTTCTTTTAGTCTATGAGTTTAGATTTGAGGTTTTATACTGATGCTACACTCTGATGTGCAGAGTATCAGACTGGTGTATGTAAAAAAGAAAAGTAACAGTCACCTTTCCTCTGGAAGATTATTCCTGCTGTATGCAAAAACGGGGTGGGGTGGGGGAAGGCTACCAAATTAGACCTATTGATGTAAGACATTGACTCGCAGAAGCATTTTCTAAAGATACAGACTATTGTCCTCAATGAACTTCAAGTCTGAATATTAAAGATAAAAATTAAGCCTTAGTATAATTCATAACTAGTACAGATACTTCACAAATACGTCAAGTTTAGTCCTGATGTGGAATATTCTTCTGTTAAGACACTATAACACTTTGTGATGTAGAGGCACAGTGTAGGAAGCAACAGAAAAAGAACACTGAGACAACTAAGCAAGTGCCTACTAGCTCAGAATTGTGAACGTGGGACATCTCAGACACTTAATAAAGTGCTTGTCCAGGGGCTTTCCAAGATCAGTATTTTTATGACTTAAGTGAGGCAGTGAATATATATCTAAGTTATTGTCTGCAGACTCAAAGACACAATGTGCTTCACGGTAACCTTGATTTAACTTCAGGCTATTTTTGCAATTGTCAAAATAAATTATGTGGTAATATCTTGGGGAGTAAGATGGGAGTAACTACAGAAGAAGACATACTTGAGACTTGGCCAGATTAAGATGTGCTGCAAAAGCAGAATTTAATAAAAGTATTTTTCTTTTAAACTGTTTTAACAGATCCACAAGAAAGGCTTCTGCAGCAAGTTTTGTTTCCCCATGTGGAGAATTTTCTAAGGAAGCATTTTAGCCCCATGTGGGTAAGCTTCAACAGAAGCTTACAAAATCTTTCAAACATGGTAAGAAACCTGTCCCATGATGTGGAAGCCAACAAGAAAAGCATAGAAAGGTTCCAGGAGAGTACTGTGCCCAAAAAGGAATTCCAGGAGCTGGGAACTAAGTTTGAATCGAAAGTCCAAGAAAACTTAGTGAAAGTCGATCAAGTGAAAAGAGATATAGAAAACCAACTGCAAATGCAGCAGGCTAGTATTCACTATAACCTCAACACAATCAAGGCAGACACTGACACAAAGCTCAAGAAGATTCATAAAATCCAGCAGTCCCATTTCTTAGCTCTGAACGACAGTATAGCAAACATGAAACAGGAGCAAAACAATCTCGAAAATAAGTTTGAGACTTTGAAAAAAAATTTATCAGAACTCTCCTCACATCACAGTCCCAGAGATGAGAATGCCCAGTTAACCATCAGACAAATCAATGACATTCTGGCAGGGCATGCAAAGCAGCTCAAAGAACTTTACATGGAGTCAGACGTGGCCTTTCAGAACATTGCAGTTTTAGAGAGGTGGTTTAAGGAGATGAAAAAAAATATCTCAAAGTACAGGCCAGAAGATATTACAGTAACTCTAATGGAGAAATCACTTATTGTGGAAGAAAACAAAGCAGCAATGGAAAGGCAAATATCGGAGCTCAACTACACTCTCTCAAATCTTCGGGAAAACTATTCGGATCTGTTGAGGTACATGGAGGAATGCAATTGCCAGAGAATATCTTCTGACACTGAAATACTGGAAGAAGACTTACAAAACACCACTTATTCTCTTGAAGGCACTCAATCACACTTTAAGGATATGAAGCACTTAGAGTCAGTTTTCAGAGATCTCTTAAGGAATGAAATTGAAGAGATCTCTTCAGCTTTTCCATCTATCCATCAGTCCCTTAACCTGCATCAAGAAGAAACCAGGCAGCTTCAGTCACAGGTTACAGCTTTTTCAGAAGACATCAGCATTTTGAAAAAGAGAGATCAAGAAATTCATCAACACATCAAATATCTCAATAGTTCTTTTGTCTCTCTTTTAAAAGATGCCATGCGGCATGAAACAGCACTGGAAGCTCTACTAGGAGAAGAACTTATGGAAGCCTTGTTTGAAGAAGATCCTAGTATCCTAATAACATCAGTATTTCAGCTGCAAGAATCTCTCAGATATATCTCAGATAAACTCCAAGAACAAAACAGGACTTTAGAATCTCTTACAAAGAGATACCAGCACTTGGAGAGAGGTCAACAAAATAATCATGATGCTCGCACATATCCTAAGCATCCCAAAGAAGAAACACAAACTTCCTCTATGCTGGATGAAGTCAGTAGTCAATACAGTGTTGCAGAACATATGGAACCTAACTACGAAGCTGCCAAAGATGACTCTTCGGATAGCTCAGCTTATAATGATATCATGACTTTGAAGAATGATATCAAACATTTGAGCCTGGCAATCAAGAGGCATGAATCCAGCAGTGACACAAACCTCTGCTGCAATCATACAATAGCAAATGTAATTGAGCCGCTCAGCACTTCAGTGGAAAATTTCTCAGCAGATTTAACAATCCTCAAACAGAAGCTGGAGGAACATCTGCTGATTTTTGAAAAGTTATTTAGAAACAATGAAGAATTAGTTGCCTCAAACGTAAGTCTGGATGTTACAAAGATTCAGTCAATGCTGACTAGAAAAGTGAGGCGGCAACAGAAAGGTCAAGACAAACAAAAGGACAAGAAAAAGCCTGAGAAGCACAGAGAAAATACGCAAACAGTAATTGGAAGAAATACAGTGCAGACAGGACCCTTGGAAAAAGGTGGGTGCCTGTATTTGCTCCTATGCAGGTTTAGCTTCTTTTTGGGCTTCCTGCACACAGTACGTTAGTTACAGGTCTGTCAGGTACCATGTGGGATGCTGGAATGAGAAATTTTGGCATTATTTACATCCTCCCCCTGCACCAAAATAAGCAGTTTGAGGACCAAGCTGATACATTGCTGCACTTTGCTTGAGGCCAGTAATTGCACACATTAGAGCTGCTGGAAAACTGGTCTTAAACTATTTCACTTTCGTTTGTTTGTTGATGCTTTAATTAATGCAGCAGCAGTTGTCTCTCTTGAAGCTGTCCTGCTTCTTTCCCCTCTATTAAGTTTATAAATATCTGAGGGGTGGGTATCAAGGTGAAAGTGCCAATCTCTTTTTGGTGATAGGACAAGGAACAGATACAAGCTAGAACACAGGAGGTTCACAATCTCAACGCAAGGAGACACTTCTTGACAGCGAGGGTGAAGGAACACTGGAACAGGCTGCCCAGAGAGGTTGTGGAGCATCCACGTCTGGAGGACTTCAAAACCCACCTGGACGTGCTCCTGTGCAGCCTGCCCTAGGTGATCCTGCTTTGGCAGGGGAGTTGGACTCCATCTCCAGGGGTCCCTTCCAACCCCTAACATTCTGTGATTTTGTGAGTTTGGAAGGAGTGTACTGAAAGCATCAAATCCTTCCCAACACAGACAGATACGTTAAATGAACTGCTTTCATTTGCACAAGTGGAACTAGGACGACTGACCAAATAGCTTGAGGGACAATTTTTCAGCTTACACTTCACTGTGGTTGGCCAGTTCCTTTTCCCTGTAAACATGTGACCATAAGCACTTGGTAATTACAAACCATCACAAGTTTAGCATTGGCTTTTATGATTGTAGCCTTTATTACGGACATGTAACATAGACCAAAAGTCATCCCCTTTAGGCATCTGTGCTGCAAAACTGTAATTAAGACTTAAAAACCCAGAGAACGTAATTCAAACTCATTTATTTTTAGGATAGAAAAGCGTATTTCTTTCCTGGGTGACCTTATACTTTGCCAAGAGCAGTGGCTCAGATATTTCCAGGGAACCATTTGATCTAAACCCATTTGATTTCATATCTGTTTCAGACATTCAGCTCTGCAAAGCATACAGCAAAAGCAGGTGTGATAGAGTTTCACCCTATTACTCCAACTGGATGGACCCTGGGGAGACAAAAGCACCATTTGCTAAAGTCCTGTTCCTTTCTTTTCCAGACTCATTGGTGGCATTCCATGTAGGATTCACGGGAAAGGATAAAGAAAAAACTCTGAGGTTTAATGAAACATACCTCAATTACGGAAACGGTTATTTCCCTGAAGATGGTTACTTTAAAGCACCACATAAAGGTGTCTACCTGTTTGTCGTCTCTGTGGAGTTCAGTTCAGGGCCAGCATTAGGACAGCTCTCCTTCAGCCGAGGGTACAGAAGAACTCTATCCAGCAGCCAGAGGAAAACGCCAAATGGAAACACCATGACTACTTTTGCTCTGGCAGAAATGGAGAAGGGAGAGAGAGTATGCTTTGAATTGCTGCAGGGCTCTGTAGTGAGACGGAGTCCATCTGGGACAACAATGAGTGGATTCCTAATATTTAAAACTTGAATAGTGACATTTTGTTTTACTGGTATCTTTCCATAGATGCAATGGATCAATTAACTATTGCTTCATCTGTGATGTATTCAATCCTACTGCATGTGTTTAAACATAGCACTACCCTAGGTTTGTCTTCATGCTTCTTTTCTGGAAGTGTTTGGCTTGTAATTAGTTGCTTATAAGCAGCAACGGGATTTCCTTTCAAGTAATAAGCTAGCTGTTTGGACTTCAAATATATCAGTGCACGCATTCCCAAATCCTTCCACTGTGAGAACTGCACCTAGCTAGAAAAAAAAGGTTTGTGAGACTTCCTACATAAATAATTTCTCTTTACCCCTGGGAAAAGTGTATGCTCCTGTGACAAACACCCACACCACTGGCAAGGAAAAAACATTTTAGGAAGGACTGTATGTGTCAGCTCACATGTTTTGTGAATAGCAGCTTCAAACTAAGAAACCAGGATAGTTTTACCTTTTAGTTCTTGTGTGGAACACAGGCAGTAACAAACTGTCTTGGAAACTGCTGCAACTAACTCCAGTGTTTCAGTCTGTGCACAACATGAACACTAGAAAAGATGGATCAAGTCCAGTACGTTGCACCCTATGCCAGGATTTGTCAGCAAGGATCTTGGAAACAGCCTGGTCTTTTTGCTTCTGGGCTTCTGTTGTATTTCAACTGTATTGCAGAAATTTGAGAGCAATAAAATATGGTTAGGATGAATTATATTTAGACATTAGGAAAATTTTTAAAATATTGGTGAAAAGGAAATTTATTTCTACAGATAATCCTATATAATATGGTGAATTCAGCCCAAAATTCAGCATTTAGTAAATAGTTTAAAACCAAGCAACCAAGCAAAACTAATAGCAAAAAAGCAAGTGCAGTGGAATATAAAATACAGTAAATTCAAGAGTAGAAATTCTGAACTGCAGAGGTTTGTTTGGGTTTTTTCGTTTTGTTTGTTTGTTTAAATTTATTTCCAAATTCTCAAGATGACCATGTCTGGTCATATCCTAAACGCTTCTTCTGTGAAATAAAGTAGCTCAAAGGCCTTCACTTTAAAGAAGTTCAGTTCTTTTGATATATTTTCCTTGTCTATCCCAATGTCTTACTAAACAATATTAAAACAATTAAATTTGCCAAGATGAAGCTGATTTAGAAATTCCAAGTAATTTTAGGGAAAGAGGTAAGTTCTTATTTTATGTCCTTTGAAGGGCATTTTCTAACAGAAATGTGTACTGCTGTTTCTCCCTAACTACTTGTTTTCTAAGCAACACTAAATCTGCAAAATTATTAAAACCTCACATCAGTACCAATACACATTGCATTTAAGACAACAGTTTGACAAGCAGACACTACATATCTTTTTAAATAAAGCTACAAAACTATTTCAGATATCCACATCAAGGCATTCTCTGAAGTCCATGGCAGTCATTGGTCATAGAACGGCTAAGGTTCTAAGGGACCTTAGAGATCATCTACTCCAACCTCCCTGCCATGTGCAGGGATGTCTCTCAACTAGACTCAGCTACACAAGGCCTCATCAAACCTGGACTTGAACATCCCCAGGGAGGAGAACCAGATTCATGGGGTGGTCAGCCCACAAGCAGTGGTACTCTTATGACTCAGATTCACAGTTAGTATGGAGTGAATACATTAATTTCAGCAAGAAAGACTGAAGTGCTCTTTTGTTGAAAGGTGAAGATAAAGCTAACAGAAAGGATTAATGACATTAAATGAATTAAATCTGATCCTTTATGAAGTAATACTTCTAAAATTTATTTTAGAGTCTGTGATTCAATTCACCAACTATTCAAGATGCTTTCTGGCTTGCACACAAAACATACACGTGGGATTCTTAGATGTCCCTGGATATAGCTATTCCAGTTCCTAGGTACCAATGCAAGGTCATCAGTAACATATTTTTATATGGAGGTAAAAAATAATCATACATAAACGTTTGATGTTTACTATTTTCAGGCAGTAGAACGTATTTTTACTTATTAAACGACTCAAATTTTTCCAAGAGGATCTATCTTGAGGATATAGCACCATGCTGTGGTCATTTCCAGAACCAACACTAGGTGGGGGGTGTGGGGAAAAGTGCTTGTCAATGTGCAACAAGTTTCATTTACTCACATTATTTTCACTATGCACTCCAATAACACTAATACAAACATCCCATACTTCACAGTCAGTGAAACCAGTGCCACAAACTACACAACTGCCAGAGTCATAAGGAAAAGTTTGCTTTGCCAAGACCAAAACTTTGTGCAGTGTAATTTCCTGGTATTACATGAAAAAAAAGCTTGAAATTATATGCAGTCTGTAGTCTTCCACTTTCCAGAACTCTGCTGCAAGAATCTAACAAGACTTTACAGGGAGAAGTGTTATACCTACCTTTATAATACAGAGATAGCAGTTTATATGTATCTCAGGTTAAAAAAACCCAAACAATCAAAACCAAACAAATAAAACCTCAACAACCCAACCAAAAAACCAAACTCCAAACAACTTTCTAGCTATTATAAAAATCTATTTTTAAAGCTAAGATTATTCCTGATCAAAGGCAAAAACAGGACAGGAATCGATCTTACTTCTTTCTGCTTGCAAATTCTATGTGAACTCTATGGAGAGTAGCTGCTGATACATTTCTGCAATGAGAAGATCGATTCTGATTTTACAGAACTGTGTAATCGCAGATGAGAGATCCACTTGATTTACTTTCATTTGCTTGACTTCTAAAAAAACAGAGCAAGTTTAGCAGGCTGTGCAGAAGCACTTGCATAATTTTTTAAACAACAGCATGTGAGTATATTATCTCAAGTCTCTGAATTTAGATATTGTTACACAAAAAGGATGTTGTACACAGAGGGAACAAAAATCAGTTAGAGAATCCCCCATCTCTTTATTTGTTCTTATTTTACTTGCTGAGGCTGAGGTAAATTTACATGGATAAAATCACCATGGAAAGAACATATGTTCAAGTAAAAGAAGTACTCAGTCTTGACTTGTGGCTTTGCTACACGACAGGAATTAAAAAAAAAATAAATCAGGAAAAAGGAAACATTTGTTTTACTGCTGTGCCCAAATTTAGTCCAAGGAAAATAGAGCCTGAACCAAGTAATTCTGAACACTAGTGAACAATAAGTGACCACTAACAACTTACTTCACAAACTTGGGAAAACAATGTAAGCGAGGTATTAAAAAGTAGGAAATTTAGTTACAGTATTATGATTTCCAAGTCATTACATTTTTAAGGCAAAAATCTTACAGTAACAAAACACATTACTAACGCATACTAAAATAAGGTTATTTACTTAAAAATGATACATTGGACATAGTCTGTGTACAGAATAAGCAATTCATGGTAAACTCAATAAGGCACCTTCTAAAGCAGATGCTGTACAAAATACATTGGTGTGTTACATTTTAAAGGGAGTATTCTACACTTCTGGCATATAACACACATCAGAGTGTAACCATATGTCTAATTCCACTCTTCTTTCATATTTTATTTACAGCTTCTCTAGGTTAACTACAACGTTATTTATTCTTCTTGTATACAATATAATACATTTCACTTTTGGCATGGCATGTCTGAGCACAAAAGTCACTACATGATGTGGGCTCCTATAATTGCATCCAACAGTAAAATATTACAAAGTGACAATGACATGGTATTTGTTCAACAGTCAGAAGTACTGTGCACTCCACTTCTGCTATACCAGCCAAGGTTAACACACTGTGGCTCCATAAAGCATTGTATTGTGCAACACTGACAGTAATTTTTAGACGTCACTTCTATTTGGAATAAAAATTGTGGGCACAGGATAAAGACTTTTGACTTCAAGGCCAGACTGGATGGGGCCTTGAGCAACCTGGTCTAGGGAAAGAAGTCCCTGCCCATGGCAGGGAGGTTGGAACTAGATGATCTGTAAGGTCTCGTCCAACGCAAACCATTCTATAATTCAGTGTCACTGTCAGACAAACGTGGAATTTCTACATTGTTCTAGTATTTTACAGAAGATGAGCGCATAACTTCCCTTTCTAACTTATCTTTGCTTTTCAAACATTTTACACTGGTAAAATATAGCCTGTGAAGACAGAGCAAATAAAATGTATCCAAATTATTTGTTTTATAAACACACATTCAAATGGTCCTTTAGATCAAGATCTAAAATTTGATTCTAGATTACTACAGAGGTAAGTTAAAAATACGAATTTTACATTTTATTCAGTACCTCAAAATAGACTAAGAAAATAATTTGGAAAAAGTGCTGGATATTGGGAAAACTGCCAATTTGAGTAAAACTCTTAGTGAACTCAAAAATGTAAGCCTACCTTTTTTCTGCAGAACTATCATGTATCTCATGGAATTTCTAAGTTAACCATAAAAACACAAAAATGTTCTTTTCAATTAAAGGTGTATATGTGGCTCAAATTATTTTCCACCTCAATGAAATAATGTGGAGCAGGTTAAGTAAACACAAAAAAAATTAAGAATGTCCAAGGCACAGTCTTGATAGTCCTCAAGATATTTCTCATATTTTAATTAATTTATTTTTAAAGAAAAATGTTTCCAGATTTAGGGGATACTTTTTCTGATGACAAATGCTTGTAATTTTGACCAACAAAATGCAGCTACTCGCACCAGAAGAATCCTATTACCCTCCCTAATCTTAACGGTTTCTGGACTCTACAGTATTGCAATAAAGCAACATCATTGCTTTGGAGCCCACACTAAACATGCTTAATTATGCAAAAAATAATAGGCTAGCTTTGAGTGAAGGTAATTTTTTTTTCAAAATTATTTTTAAAATATCAGACAGACTTAGGCTCCATACAGTTAATGAGTTTGCTTAGAATGTAGGTATGTGCTCAAGTGTTTCATACAACGATATACTTTAGCAATAGGATTTTTTTTGAACATCAGGGAATCAAGGAATGCTGAAGATCAAGCAGCTCCTGCATAAGCATGATATGAGTACGAACCTAGCAACTGAAGTGCTGAAAAATTAACGTCAATCTTAAGGCAAAAAAACATATTTTATTCTTTCAAAGGTCACCTTTGCTCATTTATTCTGTGTTCAAGTAAACGTATACATCAATTTAGGTCTTTGGATGTCTACCAAAGAACAGCATCATACTGCCTTCCAAATGCCTTAACAATGGTGCAGAAAATAAACTAATAATTACAAATTACTGCAGTTCACACTTCCAGCAGTGGCCTTCCGAAGACTTGGGGAAAATTAATTAAAAAAATCTTGAGTGTGGTAACTTTTAAAAGAAAATTTTTAAAAATCCTAAATAGGAATTGGGTTTGTTTAAATAGAAAGTTGATCTGAAAGTTTAAGCTAGCAGAGTACTTACATAAACTTTTCCTTCTTATTGATAGAAATCTTGAAAAAGGGTTAAAAAAAAAAAAAGCAGGCTTATTCCTTCCTATTTTTTTTTGTTTCATGAAATAATTTCCAGCTACCTGTGCAAAAAGTAGGTGTAAAGGCATGACAGACAACTTTGAATTCATTCTGTATTTCTTGGCAATGGACGGAGAAACATTGTTTGTTATGTTTTTTAAAAGGCCTTTATCATGAGGATTGTAGCACATCACGTAACTCTTGATGTTTTAAAATAAGTTAAAACCATAGTTGACACACCTATGAACTTCTCAGCCAGAATACATATTAATACTTAAAGGCTTTACTGAACAAAAGTAATGATTTTTATTTTTTTTTTTAAGAAATGTCCCTTGAAATAGCTAGTTCTCTATAAAATACGTAGAACTGTTAAATAAAGTCTGTACATCACAATAGAAAATAAAAATACTGCAATCTTTTGCCTGACCATTTACATTGTGTGAACTACAGAATTAAAACAAAAACCCCAACATGTTATAAAGTTGGAATTGTTCACAAATCACATCAGTTCTGCATTACATTTTTTCTATTGGTTGTATTTCTTTCAACACGTATCAAAAAAATCTCCACGTACATATTTTAAGACAACAAATAAGCCAACATAAATCAATCTGAAATTTTAACATTATTTAATCAATTTTAATATTATTCATAACTTTTTTCTTCAGATCCTGACTATGGCATATTTGAGTGTGTGCATGTATGTAATTGTACACATGTACCTAGGGGTAGGTGTTAGGTTTTGTCCACTACAGCACAAAACGCACCATATAAATAATTTCCCTTTTTAAAGTTATCTAGAATAAGATTTACAGTACAAAGTTATAGGCACTTAAATTATCAAATAGGTTCAATGGTTCCAATACTGTATTTTAATTCTTTAGGTGGTTCTTGCATTTGAAGCTTCAACTTGAGTTATGGTACTGTTTTCTAACTTCAAAGCAGAAGGAGTGCCAAAGGAGTTATAAATCAGTAATTCAGCCTTTGAGTAAACTCATGGAGGACTTCTGGTTTTTAACCAACTTGCCTGGATCAGTGAAGGAATGGAAGGAACTAGAGTTTCCTGTCCATGCCAAATAGTTGGCACAGTAAGATCAAATTTTGCAATTATATAAACTCACTTTATCTTCACAAATTATCTTTCAATACTGTTCCTCCCAAATGTGCTTATCTAGAACTTAACACACACACTGATTTACCTTGTCTCAAATGGTGAACTTGTAACTGCCCACCAAGTGGCCCACAAATGTGGCCTCCTGTGTTTACATCAGAGCAACCCAGCTCAAAATCTTCTGCATGTGTGGATCTTATCTTCAGTTTTTCACATATTCAGTTCTTCTGGTCTTGACCTTCACTGTATTCTCTAGTCTTCTGAGTGCCCAGCCTGAACTTTCTGACTTCCTGGTTTTGTGTCTGTAAATCAGACTTCTTGTCAAGCCTTTCAAAACTTATCTTGTGCTAATTTTGACAAATGGTGAAAAAGCATGCTTCTACAGCTGATTCCCTCCTGTATGGGAAAAAGTTTAGAGCATGACAGACACCCACCAGTGAGTCTCAAAATAGAAAGGGGAAAAAAAAAATTAAAAAATCAACAATGATCTTTCTGTTAAGATGTGAAGTATTCTACAGCAAAAATGCTGGTTGTATGTGGCATTGTGAAAAATATGCCAGATTTCATAGTCATCCAATTACAAAGCCTGCTAGACTGTAAGTGAGATGACCAAGACAGTCTATCCCTCTAAGAGAGATTGTTTCAAGATCTTTACAGACTTACGTAGGCGTTCTTTAATTTATTAACAGTTCACATTTTTTCAGTTCTCCTTGCAACCAAAACAAGAACAGAAATCAAGGTAAAACTGAGATTTTGGAAGATGATGGCAATGAGTAAATTCTGTAGCAAATATCTGGTTGCAGAGCCACAAAACACATGGAGTTTATGGAGTAACCATAAAACTTTGTTCATTTAAATTGTTTCTTACCTATTCCATATGACAGCAAAAAAAATCCTGGCACACACACATAAAGGCGTAAGGAACTGTTAAACCAAGTAGTATCACAAATTCATAACCTAAAGGCTGTTTCACAAAAACTTAGTATGGACTGACTAGGTTTCATCAGGTAGAAGGCAAAAAGAAGCTTATATTCTCCATCTCTATTGAATCCATATAGCTTGTTAGGCTTTCACAGAAAGCACTGTAATCTGAACATTCAATTCAGTACCCAGAGTTTTACTGGAGACTCACTAAGTATGACTGAAGTCTCGATGCAGCTCAAACAAAACCAAAATGTGTATTTTTATCAAGGCTGTCCATATATGTAGCATGTAGTGTACAGAGGCTCTCAGTATCACAGTCCACGAAGTACTGAAAGATTTGATTAGCAGCCTGTAGAAGTGTGCTGAGAAAATATACTGAATCTCAGTTATTTCCTCTTTCCACGTAGGTGTCTCACCCATGTTTGAGTGAAAAGTTCTACGAGTCCAGCTTTGCTCTCCAATGTCAATATACTACATTAAATCTTTACATCTTGTGATTCCACCATCTTGGCAAGTGTCTTCTTGATCCTCAAGGCAGTGAGTCTTGAGGCAGGATTATGAGCCCAGCATTCAGACATTAATTTCAATATTGCTCTTAAACACTGTAAAATAAAAACCAAAGAAACGGTACTGTAACAAATGACAGATCCGAGGTATACAATATTTTGGTTTGATGTCAAGCCCAAATTTGAAAACTCAGTGTTGCAAGTTCTACATTTTTTGCAAAACTGATGGTAGAGAACTATTATAAACAGATCAACTAAAAACAAACAACCAACAAAGTTCCAATCCTTCTTTTTCTTCTGCTTCATTGCCTAGTATTGCAATAGCTGGAACAAGCTGAAGTGTTTCTCTAGTTTCACAAAGATGCACTACCAGAACTTATCATCACAACTCAAGAACAGGGATTTAAAAAAAATTACGTAAAAAAGATGTAACAATAAGCAGAAAAATCTCCACATAGATGGCAGAAAAATATTTGGCAGGGATTTTTTGCACTAAAATGAATATGTGAAAAAGTGGCAAAGTGGAAGGTCCTGCAGCTAGGTCAGGGCAATCCTTGATACCAATACAGGCTGGGGGTTGATGAAATTGAGAAAGCAGCCCTGCAGAAAAGGACCTAGGGGTGCTGGTGGATTAGAAGTTGGACATGAGCCAAGAGTATGCACTTGCAGCCCAGAAAGCAAATCGCATCCTGGGCTGCATCAGAAGCAGCCAGCAGGTGAAGAGAGGTGATTCTGCCACTTCACTCTGCTTTGGTGAGACCTTGCCTCAAGTGCTGCGTCCAGCTCTGGAGCCCTCATCACAGGGAGGACAGGGACCTGATAGAGTAGGTCCAGAGGAGGGCCACAAAAAATGATCAGAGGGCTGGAACACCTACAAGGACAGGCTAAGAGAGCTGGGATTGTTCAGCCTGGAGAACAGAAGGCTCTGGAGAGACCTAACAGTGGCCTTCCAGTACCTGAAGGGGGCCTGCAAGAAGGCTGAAAAGGGACTGTTTACAAAGGTCTGTAATGATAGGATGACAGGCAATGATTTGAAATTAGAGAAGGGTAGATTCAGGTTAGACCTTAGGAATAAATTCTTTATCATAAGGTCAGTGAAACTTAGGAACAGATTGCTCAGTTGAGACCTCCATCTCTGGAGATATTCAAGGTCAGGCTCAACAAGGCTCTGAGGAACCTGATCTAGTTGAGGATGCCATTGCTCAATGCAGGGGAGTTGGACTAGAATGACCTTTGGAGGTCACTTCCAACCCAAACGATTCTATGTTCATGTTGTGACCCTTTAAAAACACATTTAAATTCAGTATTTTACTTACATCATGGCTTGCCCTGGCATGTACCAGTAAGATTTAAAAAAAACCAAAAACCAAAAAACAAAACAAAACAAAAAAATAAAAGGAAAAAGGCCAAACACAAATGTCTTGATTTATATTTCATACCTTATGTGACAAACCAATAAGCTATATATAAACTAATAAATCAAAAACTCATAAGTTCCAATCAAAAGCTATGAAAAATACTCTGATATCTAAAAAGATCTCAGAGCAGTATTCATACACTTGGATGCCTCTTAAAAGGTATCTTTCCCTCAGATCAGTGAAAAGATACACAAAATGTCTGAATGTCTGATTACCAAATATGTAATCCTCCTGTTATTTCTGTGAGGTCTTTAAAATATCAGAATGTCTGAATGAAGTCCCTACTTGAAAATGTTTTCATTTTTATTAAACTAAAATACCCTACCCATTTAATGCACAAACTGAACTTATTTTTCTTTTCACCATACTCACTTCATCACTGTTCCATCTATTTGAGACTACTGGGCGTAGGCGTTTGACACACACCACTTCTCTCATGTCCTCATAGGACGGATCATTTGGCACCATGTCGTAATATGGCAACTGATACTCTTCAACAATACCTGGAAATAATTGTGAAAGATCAAAAAACATTAAAAAAAACAGACAAAATACATCTATGTATCTACTCTCTCACTGCCTTAGTCTGGAACAAAATATAACTCAGTTTTGTGCCAAGGCAAAACCATTGTGCTTTTATACTGCGATACAAATCTGAAAAGTTCACCATAAGAAATCAGATGTTTACAAGAAAAGCTCCAGTATTATGAATATTAACAGCTACAATAATTCCTTCAAGTTCCCTGGACTTGCATACCCAATGTAGAACTTGACATCTTCTAGTCTACTACATACTACAAAGAAACAAGGAGAATGTATAAGATGGAAGAACAGAATATGAGTATAGATCGGTAAGGTCACAATAGAAGAGTGAAAGAAAAGGAAGGATGAGTCTCAAAAATATGCGTAAGGAGAAAACTGAAAGACAGCAGAAATAGAAGAAAGTGTAATAAAAGGATAGTATCATATCAACAGCATTTATAAGTTTATTAACAGCACATAGGTTAAACATACGCATCCAACTATTTCTCCCAAACCAGGCACTCTTGCTTTTTGACCAAGGGAAAAAAAAAGCCTAATACAGAATCATAGACTTGTTTTTGTTGGAAAAGACCTTTAAGATCATTGAGTCCAACTCTTATTTAATTAACAAGTTTACTGCTGAATTATGCCCCTTAGTGCCACATCTATGAGTCTTTTAAATGCCTCCTTGAATAAGTATTCAACCATCTTCCTGGGGAGTGTTTGAGAACGCTTTTAGGGATAAAGTTTATTCTAATATCCAATCTAAACCTCCCCTGGTGCAACTTGAGGCCACCTCCTCTTGTCCTACCACCTGTCAGTAGGGAGAAGAGACCAAGATTCATTTCACTACAACCTCCTTTCAGGTAGCTGTAAGAGAGTGAGAAGGTCTCCCTCCTCAGCTTCCCTTTGTCCAGACTAATCAATCCCAAATTCCTCAGCTGCTCTTTAGAGGACTTGGTCTTTAGCCCCTTCACCAGCTTCACTGCCCTGCTCTGGACAAGCTCCAGCAACTAGATGTCTTTCCTCTTGGGAGGGCCCCAAAACTCAACACAGTACTCAAGTCCTGGTCCTGTTTATCAAGCTGCACCTGATGCAGGCCAGAATCACTTGGCTTCCTGGTAACCTTAGCATACTGATGGCTCATGTTTAAGCTGGCTGTCAACCAGCACCCTCAGGTTCTTTTCCGCCAGGCAATTTTCCTGACATAGTGCCTCAAATGTGTTATGCTCCATGGGGTTGTTGTGACTCAAGTGCAGGACCCCGCACTTGGCCTTTTTGAATAACATAGAGTTGGCCTTGGCCCATTGATCCAGCCTGTCCAGGTCCCTCTGTAGACCCTTTCAACTCCCAAGATGATGAACACTCCCTCCAAACCTAGTGTTATTTGCAAACTTACTGAGGGTAAACTCAATCCCCTTGTCCAGATGCTTAACTCTAACAACCAAAAAGGTTCAGATCAGCAATTTTCAAGCTGTAATCTAGACAGACTGTTACTTTATACTGTTTCTAAAGAATGCAACCGTGCTGGTATAGTAGACTTGTTATATTATTTTCTAGGGATGTGCTGTTAAAGTGAGACTGGCCTGATATATTTTATACACAGTATTTAAAAGTTTACCTCCTGTGACACAGCGCCGAGCCATTTCCCAAATGATCAGCCCAAAACTGTATATATCAGCCATGATGTACGGTTGGAAATGGTTTTTATTCAGGCTTTCATCTAGGACCTCTGGAGCCATATAACGTTTTGTTCCCACTCTAGTATTCAAGGGAACATCAACTTCATTCGTGTCACTAAATGAAAATATTAGGAAGTTAGTGAATTGCAGACTATAAGACATGGTATGAAATCCAGAATGGTGCAATCGCTACACTGCCAAGCTCCCACTTACAAATTAGATTTAAAATTTTTCTCTCAATACTGCACTTAGAACACATTGTACCTCCTTGAAAAGATTATCTGGAAGAACGACAGCAAGTATGGAAGTGAACAATTTACTGCTTCTTTTGCAATAGAATAAAAACAAACAAAAAAAAGAAGTAGAAATGATTATAAAGATATTTGATAACAATTATTTGCAAAGGCTTATGTTTTCTTTCAGGTCTTATTTAACAACAGACAATTACTATTTTAGCATTACTACTTAAATTAAGTTTTCAATGAGTTAATTCATAATGAAACTACATGATAGCAATTACTATGAAGGGTCAGTTTTGAATAACAAATGAATTCGTCTCCTCCTCTTTTCCTCTACAAATCTACTTTTATTTTCCTCAAAGAGCCTTTTCATTTTTCTCTTAACCTATTTTCATTTTAGTGTTTACTAGCATTCAAAGGAAGAACAGCAGCTTACTTTCCAAACTGTAAAAACCTAAACGCATGCAACCAAGTGATTCCATCTTACTTTTAATTTGGGTGTCTGGTGTAATTACAATTATACATAAGCCCTCCCATTACAGAGGATCTGTTAATCTACCTGTTAAACTTGACTGCAAGGCCCAAGTCAGCAATGCAGCAGGTTCCATTTTTCTTTATCAAGATGTTTTTACTCTTCAGGTCTCTATGTGCAATAGCAGGCTTGCCTTGTGTCCCATAAATTTCTGTGTGTAGATGGCACAAACCACATGCAGCAGAATATGCCAGTTTGAGGAGGGCCCTGTTGTCTAGCATAGTGCATTTCAGAAAATCATACAATGATCCATTTTCATGATAATCTGTAATCAAGTAAAGCTGGGTCCAGGAGCCAGTGCCTTTAATATCTGCAGCTATGAAGCCTGAAAAAGATATCAATAAAGTTACAATTTATTTGTACAGATAAAGCAAGAATCATCTTGCATCGTATCAAGAGATCCTATTTCCCTTATTCAAGCTACTAATGTAAAAGCTCAGTCTTTGTGCTCTTCCAGTCTCCCAGCAAAGAGATTGCAGACATGTTTCTGACCAAGAGCAGCAAGATTCTACACTTTCAATAACATTTTCTTAGCATACATTACATGACACTCATCTAAGTATTCCACAGATCCACCATATACCACTCAAGCCACCCATTAAGAACCCCTCCTCGAGGCTTCACTCTCACACAAGCCCTCCAGCAGCCAAAGTACTTCCTTACCAAGGATGTTTTCATGGCGCATTAGAACAGTTTGGTAAATCTCTGTTTCTCGAAACCAGCTGGCTTCTTCTGTGGTGAAAAAGACTTTCACTGCAACTTTTTCACCCCTCCATTTGCCCATCCACACTTCACCATATCGTCCTTTTCCAACTTGCCTCACCATCTGAATTTGTTTGGCAATAGTGCGTTGAACCTAGAAAAGGAAGAAATTAAAAGAAATGCGGGAAAGGTGGAGAAGGGAAACCCAGCGATTAAACCAAAGCACCTGGCCAAGTTGGTCTCAAGCTTGGCTTGCTTGGAATTTTGATCCCATTGCAAAATTTCTTCTATATTGTTTTCCACTATTCCCATTTCAAACTCATTCTTTCTTCCTTCAAGGAAGAATTGTACAACAAATCAAAAAAAAGAAAAAACAAACAAACAAACAAAAAAAAACCATCAGCTCAACTTCTTATTTAATTTACATGCATTTTCTTGTACTGTATTTGTTTCTACTTTATAAACAATCAGATTGTCTCACTGGTTAGTTTTTATGCAAGTATTATATAGGATGGCAAATAAAAAACTATGAACAACTACCAGCCAATAAAATCTATTTTATTGGACAGTGGACACTTAAAAAAAAATATGTATTTGAGTTCATTCAATTTGATACTTGTATTATATATTAATTGCATTACCTTCCTTCCTTTAAATCCTGCTGATGTCAACAGATTTCTTAACATATAACGTAATTCTGTGCTTCATTTTAGTTCTAGGCATTAGGCACAAACGAAACTGCACATTTGACAGAGACAAGTTCACTGAAGAAAAAACTTTAGTTTATGATTTACCAACAAAGGTAGTCCTGATCCACTCCCAGAACTCTGCGACTGGTCAATAAGGTCTTTTAATGACTCCCCAGCTGGAATAAACGCTTCGTCTTGTTCAAGGTCACGGTTATAACAATGCCTCTTTGTCACTGACTTACAGTAATGCCTGAAAAAGTAACAGAAGTTAAGCTGAGCTCTAAAACATTCTTACAATATATACTAAATTGAGCTAGGAAAAAAAGCTATTCTAAATGTACAAGTTTTCTTAAAAAGTAGTCAGATTTTATGGCACCTTTTTTTTTTTCCCACTAGAAATGCAGCTTACATCATTTAATATTAAGAAGTTGTACTGCATGTAGAGTCATATCAATTTACTATGAGTTGGACGGAAAACCAGCACTTTTAGTGCTCAGCTCCCATCTGGTGTTACTAGCGTAACACCACTGGTTTTGGTTTAAACAGAGACTGAACCTTGAACCATGGCAGACAAGGCTGATGCATGCACAATTCTGCTGAAACTGCTAGAACAACAATCACCTCCAGCACACAGGTGGAACTGACAGAAGCAGCCACAGTCTTTTAACTGCACCTGCATGAATTGCTTATAGCTCAGCTGGTCAATTATTTCGTTTTGAAACACAGTCAAAAAGGAATTTTATAAAACACTCCTGTGTCACTTTAGGTAACCTCAGAAGCAGATGGAATTTAACTATCAAAAGTGATTGAAGATCCAAAAACATAAAAAGCATTAAGATATCCCTGCTCACTGGATGCTACAGCATCAAAGTTACACGTAGCTTAGAAAACCGTAAACACTTTCTAAGCAGAGGAAAAGATTAAATTTACTTGAATTCTATGCTGTCAGCATTTAACTTACCTAGTAATACAAACTGTTATTCACAGAAACATGAAATTACAGTGGATTCACTTCCAATCTATTATTGTGCTGTTCACAATCATTTGAGAAATGAAAAAGAATGCAAAGTAAGTTCTGTCCTTACTTGTAACAAAAGCAGCTAAGTAAGATGACCATGACAATTATGCAGACTGCCATAGAAACCAACACTGCCATCCAACGAATGCTGCCATCAAACAGTCCATCTATGTTTAATAAAAAAGGAAAAGTTCACAAAGTCTATTAATTAATGTATTTTAAATACTTTATCTAGTTATAATTTCACATACTGTGTACATGAACGTGCACGAACTGAAACACAGGTGGTTTTGTCTGACTATCAGGAAGTATTTCTTTACTGTGAGAGTGACCAAACACTAGCACAGGTTGCCCAAGGAGGTTGTGGAGTCTCTCTCCTTGGAGATATTAAAAACATCTGGACATGGTCCTGTGTAACTGGCTCTATGTGATCTTGCTTGAGCAAGGGAGT
Source organism: Ramphastos sulfuratus (assembly GCA_013399055.1). Taxonomy (NCBI): domain Eukaryota; kingdom Metazoa; phylum Chordata; class Aves; order Piciformes; family Ramphastidae; genus Ramphastos; species Ramphastos sulfuratus. The sequence continues at coordinate 132,969 of WBNM01013532.1, forward strand.
TGGACAAGGTGATCTCCAGAATTCCTTTCAAGCCTCACCAAGTCTGTGATTTTGTGACAGTATGTGGGGCCACTTACAAAAATACCAGAAAGCTGTACAACTGCTGATGCATAACATATCAATCAATATGAAATCACACAAAACATATAGTGTTTTAGTATCAAAGTATTTACATCAGTAAAGCAGAGAGAATTTCATTTGGGTAGCAACAAAAGTAAGTTGTCGGTTTTGGTTGACTCTAGTTTGTTCTTAAAAATAGGAATGAAGGATTTTCAGCAGAAAGATTCTGAGAAGGCATTAAGAAACTGTTAAATAGGACTTATAAAGTAACGAGTAAGTGCATAAAGTATTTTCCGTGGAAACAACAGAAAGAAGAGAATGCATTTACAGTAGCTAACAGTTAAGAAAGTCACAATTAAGAAAGTCACAATACTTTTTTAAAGATGCATTAATCATAGCAAAAGCAGAGCAGAGATTAAGAAAATTATTTCAGACAGAAAATAGAATAGAAACAGAATAAAGAGATCAAAAGATCATATTCAGATCATGATAAGAGCAAACTGAGTAAGGGATAAAAGTACCATGAGTGGTTGCTGGAGGAAAAGACTTGGAAGTGGCAGAAAAGGAAAACTGGAAGTATGCCAAGTGCACTACAGAGCTTTGTAACAAAAATTACTTAGTACAGAAAATACAGAATTGTGCAATAGATTAATAATATTTTCTCTTTCTTTTTAGGTGTTGGTTGTGAAGAACAGAACCAACTGTGGCAGGGCACACCCAAGTCTTTGCCCCACCAGAGGTGTGAATGGGGCGTGAAACTGTTTTGCTCCACCCCACCTCTGGCTCCAGGTGTTTGGAATGTGAAGTAGGCACGAAGTTCCTTCCCCTACCCCCACGGGCTTGAACGAGGAAGAGCAAATCACCCTAGCTTATATATATGGCAACTGGACACATTATCTAGGCGGACTTTGACTCAGATCTTGAGTGAGACCTGGAGTCAGTCCTTGAGGGGCATCTGGATTAACAGTGATGAGAAAGCGCATGGTCCCCGCTTTCAGACCGTCGGAACCTGCCTGTCTGCTGCAGGGAGCTGCCTCTGCCGTAAACCAACGCCGTTCGTGGGCACACTGCCGAGCAGCCTGGCTTTGCCCTGTGCTGCCCCACGATCTTTGCCCATGGAAGCCGTGTCTGCGGTCATTTTGGACGCCGGCGGGTTTACTCGCATTGGATCCTGTGCCGCGTTGATCCACTGCTGGACTACATTTGCAGTTCCAGACACTGCTGCAAAAGACTGCTGCAAAGGAGCCAAGGGACCATCTCCGAATTCCTACTCCACTGCTGTGAGTAGCACAGAAGTTCCCTAGAGCTCCAGGCTACCTTTTATTTGTAAGTGCGGCAAAGCTGTTTTGTGGCAAAGCTTTTCCAATTTTCTGATTTTCCTGAATTACTAAATTCCCTATAAGCATCCTTGTGAAGCTCTTCCCAAACGAATTTTGAACCCAATCTAACTAATTTGTATACAGCTTGTGGGTGGGGCTTTCTGGAAATAAAATAACTAGGTATTTTATAATTCCTGCCTCGTTAATTCACACAACCAATTCACTCACATAGCATTTATTAGTAGCAGTGTGAACACCTAGGTGTTTACCTGTACTATCAAGTGGTGGTAACGTTGGTTGTAAATCCTGATTGCAGAAATCAGTCCGACAGCACTCAATTGTTCGACGTAATTGTGCTTTAGGAGAGTCCTGCAGAAGCATAAGTGAATACTGAATACACAGATTCTGAAGTGATCCGCTAGAACAGAGACAGGTGATGCACTCATCATAGCAGCATTGTTTGCCTAAAAAAACCATCTTCGAAACACAGTATGGAAGATGGAGGGGTATGAAAACGAATCTGACAGTAGGACACTAATACAAATAGAAAAACAATTTCAGGAGGTGACTTCACCTCAGGTCTGATCCGCAGTAACCTTAAACATTTATAGCTATAACTGAAGTCAGCGGTGCTTCCAAAAAGCTGTGCTGCTAACAGCTACATTATATACACACTTAAGTCCTAGAGGTTTTGAATTGAGTATCCAAAACAGTGATAGCATTGTGGGGAAAGGGGGGAAGTAACCCAGCTGGTGATTACCTCTGAAAGCTTTGTTTACTGTAATCAATGTCAAAAAAGAAACAAGTAAAATCCAGTCTTCCAAGGAAATATTCATTTGCCCAGCTAGTGCCATATAAGTGCCATTTAGTGTCTTCTAAAAAAATCCTTGCTTTTATTAACTATGTTTTCAGTTCCAACTTTCATAACAGATAAAGAAGTTTTAAAGCCTAAAATCTGCTTAATTATGCCCCTCTAAATTAAAAGCAAGCTATATACTGAGGGATTTAATGATATATAACTATCCTAGAAAGTGTACATGTCCATGAAACTGTAAGGGAGCTATTGTGTAATCTGTGAAAGACAAGTCCTTACAATTACACTCTTCTGTCACATGAACTGAAGAAAACAAAAAAATTCCACGTTAAAACAATCAAGAAATTCTGCATTTAAACAAATTACTCAGATCATTTAAGCAGACTATAATGTTCTCTCTTCAACTGAGAAAACAGATGAATTTGTCAGTGGCTTGCAGACAACTGCAGAGAACTAACAAGTTTGGATTCTATTCCAATCTTTGCTCAAAGATGACTTAAGTATCCTTTCTGCCATAATCACCCACGATGGTTCAGTCCCATTCTTTTTACGGTAAAAGACAACATGCAAAGAAATCTGTAACTGCAGTTGTGAACTAGAGAGATTTAAAGCTGCTTATTAAGCTTCTCTACATAATCTCTATGGAGATCTTAAATTTTAATGACATTTCCTTTTTTTACCTTGCACTGGAAGTCTGAACCTTCATATTTCATGCAGCCAGAAGCAAGTGTAGGTTCTCCATGTTCATCTTCCTCAATGATAGCAAAGCAATGCCCATTAGTTCTGGAATAAACATATTACTTGCTCTTTAACAGCATGTTTGTCATTTAATATACAGCATTATTTAATCACAAACCCATTAAGAGTAAAACAAAACAGCAATGTATAGAAAAATTCAATATAGTGGTTACACAGTTTGAGAACAAAAGACCTTCCTAGTATTTTCAAACAGAACACTGCAGTGATGTTTCCTTCAAAATAGTCTGTCTTCTACTTCCTCATACCTTCAAGGTTGCAAACATCCAACCATACACATACAGTTGTTTAGACAAGTGAGGGAGCAGAAAAGCAGAGATCTAACTAAAAAGCTTACCAACTACACTTGTATAGTTTAAAAATATTCCCTTGTGTCTATGATGGAAAATGCAACAATAAACTCTCAGGGAGAATTGCCAGTATGTCAAGAGTGGCTATTTCAAGCTCAAATGCTCAGCTATGCTTTTCCCACATGAACTTGCTCAAATATTTAGCCTTTAGGGCAAAACAAAAACAAAAAAAAAAAAAAACACACTCACTTTCTGAAGTTTTAAGTAACTAATTCACCAAAAAAGGAAAAGAAAAAAGGCATTTAAATTTCCTGCTACATCTTTACAAAAATTCACTGATTTTCATACTACTTGAAAATATCCACAATATTTCTAAGGACCTCCAAACCAATTCACAATGGTACGTCTGTGCTTCCAAATTAAACAAATTCATTCACAGAATCACAGAATGTTAGAGACTGGAAGGGACCTTGAAAGATCATCTAGTCCAACCCCTCTGCCAGAGCAGGATCACCTACAGTAGGTCACAGAGGAACATGTCTAAGCATGTTTTGAATGTCTCCAGTGAAGGAGCCTCCACAACCTCTCTGGGAAACCTGTCCAGTGCTCTGTCACCCTCACAGTGAAAAAGTTTTTCCTTACGTTCATAGGGAACTTCCTCAGCATTCCCTCAGCATAAATACACTAAGGAAAATAAATCCAGAAATATCTGCTGGCCAAAATTTTGGTAAAGAAACTCAGATTTGGGAAGCACCCTGCACACGAACACTGCGTGTCAACAATTAAGAGCTTCATTATCAGAATAACGATGTTTACAGCCATTAGTTCAGAGGCAAAACATTAGTGAGGGCTATACTAACTGCACACACCAGAGGGCGATATAAGTAAAACATAAATACTAGAGGACTCGGAAGACAAAACACTGGCTTGTTACAGAACATTTTCTAGGTGCACTATATTTTTAATATACTAGATGTGTTTATGTCTTAAAAGATAGTAATGCTTGTTCCTCCTCCTTGGGTTCCATAAAACTCAAATAACGGCTTTAGAGAGGCTTAATATTATGCATTAAAGTGAAGGCTCAAATTACAGTAAAGTAGTATGTTTTCTACCGTGTATCTTTATATTAATTCTTAAGGGAGAAAACAGAGGGTCTTAAACACAGAACTTCAAATGAAGAGAAAAAAGTAAAGTAAGGGATATTTCACAACATCATAAAAACATCTTAAGCTAGTACATAACCACTTCATGAACCTATTAAAATTCTTATGCCTATCAAAAGTTAAAAATACCCTCCTGTCTCTGTATGTTTAGAGGCTTACCTCCCCCTCCCCTCCTGCCTTTCCCTCATATTCTACAATTAATGAACACACAAGAAGAATTCTCAGTAAATAGCTGTTTCTACCATTACATTTTGACTGTTAGGTGAAGAAATACTAGACTAAGTAAGCACGTGCTAATATCACATTTAGATTTGGGTCACACAATACTCATCCACTTATAAAACGCTATAGGTTACTTAAAACCTCATTCCTTCAAAGCAGTTGCTGGGGGCAAAATTATTAGTTTCAAATAGTTCTAAGGTATGGTGAAAGCAGTATTGTAAGCATTCAGGTGACCATGGGTTTTAGTGCTCAGCTCTCCACAGGAACAATGAATTCCAAATCACCTGACAGAATCTCAATTAGCACTTGAGATGGTTTGCCCTCCCACAAGCAAAACCAAGCCTCTTTCAAGAGTCTCCTCTATTCCGTATGTAATACTTACATGCATGTGTTATTGATAGCATCATCTGGACAATGTCCTGAGCAGTAGCACTTAAGGAAAGGTAAGGTGTCCTCTGGAGCAAGTGTTACTCCATTTCCTTGTTTCTTTTGATCAGGATTTGTTTTCATTCCTGTGCCATGAAGCATGCTTTCTGGATTTTGACCTGGACATTAAAAAAAGCAAACCAAACCAAAATAAATATGTATTTTTCATCTCTCTGATACATTTTCATGAGTTTTACATGCAAAACGCAACAGAATAATTATAATAACATGTAATTGAACTATAGAAGACAAAACAGCAAAATCAGGGCAGAAATATGAGTTAATAATTTTATTCTATAAATATCTTGCTCAAGTATTTTGTATCTCAATAGATCTGCCAACCAGATCAATATAACACAAAGAGTATTGTGCCTTTTTGAGGTGGGGCAGAAAAGTACTGATGTAGCTGGTAAGAATTTTCAGAAGAAAGCCTTTCTTATTCATCTGCTTAGAAAACCAAAATGCTGACTGCTTGATAACCACAATAGTATAATTTTATGCATGACTGAGTGTACTTAATATGCAATTTTCTAATTTTCTGAAGTAATTCTTTATGGATTCACGGTCTCATAGAAGTGCAGTAATAACTCCAGAATCTCTTGGGTTTTTTGATGTCTGTATACATTAGTACTTCAAAACAGAGCTAAAGTAAATCTTGTTTGCAAATTAAATTTTGGTGAATGACATGAACATCCACACACAAATGAGCTTTCACAGAATAAAAACAGAGCTAAATTATGTTCCAACTAGCCCTCAGTTTCTCAGCAGTAGAAGAGCTAAGCATAATTTGTTCTAGTTCATATTATTAAAGTGGTTTTTTTGTTAATGCAAGTATTCAGAAGAAAAAAATCCATGTTTTCTTCTTAGCAAAAAACATAAAATAATTTTAGGGACATTATCTAGCTCACCTGGAATAGCTTTATGACTACCATATGAGATGAGAATATCTTCATCCATCTCCTCCAGCTTTATCAGGCATAATTTTACCAACAGAAAATCTCTGTCCATTGTGTAACAGTATCCTTGGCTTAAAGTCCCCAAGGTGTGAACTACATAGAGCTAGAGGACTTGTAAACAGATTGTCACCTGCACTGACAAGAGTTTACAGCAAGTCTGTATCATAGGCTTCGTGCAGCAACATAAGAGAGCAGCTAGTCAGGACCAATGGGAGCTCCTACAAACAATCTGAAGACAAGAAGCAATTAGGAACCTCAGTACACCTCAAAAATATTTTCCTCCCAATTAAAAATTTCCATTTATCTAAGGGG
>WBNM01013532.1:139366-170712 GCA_013399055.1 Ramphastos sulfuratus
GGAAAGAGGGGGGAAAGCGGGGGGAAAGCGGGGGGAAAGAAAAGAAAAAGGCAGTAAAAAACGACGAGGAAACTCAGGATTTCCTTTATCAGGTTCTTGCAGCTTCCTGTCAGACCTACGAACACTTGCTCTAATAAGAACATTAAGCAAGATACATCATGAGAGTAAAGGTGTGCAGAAAAAACTGATTAAAACCCTGTGCAGATATCGCCCTCTGTATTACTCCCATGTAACATACACTATATCCTCCAGCCAAATCCTTGAGTTTGATTGTTTGTGAAATTTGATTGTACTGTTCTGAAAAAAGCAGACTTGCAGATTTTTGTCAGCACCAAGTGCATTGTCTCACTCCTCCAATTTCCCTGAAAGTAACTGTGCCTTTTTCAGATACAGCTAAGAGTATATCCTGACAAAGTACATCACCTTGTCCCTAAACCCTCAAATCATTTAGCTGTATTTTATTTGAGATGTAATTTTCAAATAGTACTTCCATAATGCTCAAGTTAGACACTGCTGGTTATGTACAGACTGTAACCAATGAAGATCCTGTGCTAGAACAGCACGGAGTTTACAGGTGCATGAGGCATTTCTGACTTAACCCAAAGGAATTTCACATGTATGAAATTGAGAAGCTGCTATCTGTCCTCTCCTCCTACGTATTTCTTCCCAGCATAAACTGAAAGCTCATTTTAATACTGTGCTGCAGATGTTACACATTTTGTATTCAATTTAAGAGATCCTTACCTGCTCAGAGAACAGGTAATTCTACTTAAGATTTAAAAGAAAAGTCACTGCATATGTACAAATACTGTCTTTCCTTCTAATTTTGTTGAACTACTAAGGTATCTTTCCTAATTAATGCTATAAACCCCCTTTTATCTCCAGGAACATTCTGCACATTAGAAGTTTGAATATGATCTGTCTTTATGATCTGTCTCTCAGTCACTTATTCACCTTCTTACCCTGAGCACTGAATACAGCATTTTTTCAGTTTGTTGGAAAGAGAAATCAAGGAACCCTTACTTAAAGCATGCCTTCTCCTCCCTCAGAAGCAAAAGTGTTTTTGCGCAAGCCTGCCATCTGCTAAACCAGTATTATTCTTTACAAGCTAACACTTTAGTATATTACTAGCATTACTACAGCTCGTATACTACAATGGAGATGAAATACATTTATTATAATGGATTGTACAAGATTTATGAAGAATGCATACCAAATAAAAATCAAAATACAGACAGTATTTTAAAAGACCAGCATCTTTTGTACAGTTTAACTAGGGAAAGATTTTTATTCACAGCAAAAATACAGATTATGCTTCCATTATCTCTGTAATATGAAAGAGAAACAATACTCCACAGTACTGATTTAATCTTACAGCAATTGAATTGCACAAAGAATGTGGAAAAAATAAAAATGTTCCACTTCACACTTGCATTTTCACTTTCTAAGACAGTAAAGAGAACATTTATTAAACATTAGTTTAATTCAATATCCAGTGAAGGAGGAAAAAGGCATATACTGTTTGGGATCACTTCAGAAGAAAGTTTTTAGCCCCTGTCTGGATATTATCCCTGTTTCCTTTACTGCAATTCTGCAGCTCACCCACAGCATTTCAAGAGAGATTAGTGTCTATCTTAAAGATGCCAGGTATAGGGAAGGGAGTAGAATGTGGAAAGCGACTTGGCTTTCATTCACTTGAAATGTTAAAAACGCAGATCAAGGTCTGATTGGGGTTACAAAAATGTTTCATTTCTGCTTTTCCTGGATAAAGGAAAAAGAGTGAATGAAGGATATGTCTAAACAACATCTTGCTTCAGAAACTACCTGATGATCTTGCACCAGCACTCTTATTATGCCCTGCTCAGATCTCCACCTCAAAAATTCACATTGCTTTATCTTCCTTCTGGGAGCAGGACTAAGAAAGGGAGGATTAGGTTTTAGCAATCTTGTGACACTACACTACTTGATGATGTAATTATTAGCTTCTTTCCCATGACACATGCAGATGTCAGCTGTGTTGTGCAGCTAAGAAACACACAAATTGTACACAGCTTTCAAAGGTCTAAGTGCTATGCATACATCTTCAAAAGAAAGAAGTCGGTACAGCAATACAGTACCCAGAGATTTCAGGCACAGCAAAGCTTCTTCATTATATCCTACCCTCTACCTGGACAGAGCTGGTGGGGCAAAATAATGTAACTTTGCAGCAAGTAAATTGTCACACATCAGAGGACTTGCTTGAGATTCTGGATCAGTTTCAGCTTTTTTATTCAGCCTGTTTGACAGATAGTATCATACACCTTTAAACATATAAATTGTTGTATAATGTGTATTTTAACACATTTGAAAAACTTAAAACATTCAATGAAACGTTAGAGTAATGGTGAGTTGGAACATTCTCCTCATGTAATCACAGAGTAAGACAATACAGTTGATGTGACTTCAAGGTCATAATTTCCTCTGTCCCACCACAATATTGTCTTATACATAACTGCATTAATTTAAAATTTCTAGCAGTCTGAACAACTACTACAGATAAGAAGATACTTAAATGGCTGTTTAAAATTTGTTTAGTAATATGTATATCATACCCAATTCTTGACTGAAAATGTAAATTATTCCAAGAATTACTTCTTCCAATCACAGAAAAATAAAATAGACCATAAAACATATTTTAAAACAGCAGAGTATATTAAAAATCCCACTAGGTTAGAAATACAAGCCTACTTGAAAGCATGTCTTCAAATATTAATATGGATAATCTTTAAAAGGTACTGTGCATGACAGCGAAGTGTTATTAACCACTAAAAAATGAGCTAACTTGGCTGCAAACTCAATGCCAGGATACTTATATAATTTCATTAAGTCTTCTGATCTAAGAAAAGATTTGTGTAACCCATAAAAACCAGCTCTATTTAGAAATGCAGAGAGAGAGAGAGAGGTAAGTAAAAGACAAGCAAAAGCCAAATTACACCTAGAAGCTCTTAACCTTATCCCCTCTACCTCGGCAAATAAAGTTGCAATGCTAAAAACTAGTAGCTTACAGCATTCAAGTTGTTCAACAGCTTTCTGAATTCATAAAACAAGACACGTTCCACATAAGAATATTCTTATTTCAGAATATATTACTCTTAAAAGGGAATTATCCTAGCCCCACTACACTACTTTCAGAATTTCTTTGTAACTATTCCAGTTCAAGTTTGTAAATCCCAATAAACTCAACATCAAAATACAAAGAATCTTTGCCAGCAGACCACCCTTGCCTGCCTTCATGCTGGTGCTAAAGCTGTTCGCTGGGGCTAGCTGATGCTCAGGGCTTGCCCACACTGGGTTCTTTTAACGAAACATTAAAAGCTGTACCAATGCTCTTTATCTTAGACATCTTTCTTACAAAGAAGACACACTTTGAAATTTTTGTGTTTTAAATGACTTTTTAGTGCTTTGGGATGCAGATACTGCAAAATCATCCAGTCCAAAGAAGACATTTCACCTTTCTGCCTACGACTTTTAGTAATGATTTAATGTGTACTGCTATGTGATTGAGCTTGAACGAGATACTTAAAGCAAAAAATAATTCTAAAAACCAGGAAAAAAAAAATTTGTCTGTAAAGAAAGTATCTTAAATAACTGAGCTCTTAATAAGGGCATTTTTCCCCACAATTCTCTCTATAGTGCTTTTTTATGTCAAGGCTGCCATCTCTGAAAACCAGGCACGTTAAATGTAGCTTCATCTAGCAGAACTGGTTCCTAAATATCACAGCATGTTCCCAGACAACTTGTTTAAAATCTCTCTGTACCACCCTTCAGGTCTCCCAGGAGCTACCTTCCAGTGCTCACCACAGATAAGCAAGTCCTGGCCCTCTACCTTTCCAACTAGCAATGCCCAATTTCTGCTTCTATTTCCTTCCTCAAAAAGTAACTTCTGAGAAAGACTACTCTCTGCTCTTACATACTGAAAAGCCAGGTACAAGAAAAGTGCATTTTACTTAAAAAAAAAAAAAAACCAACCAAAAAACCACCAACAACAAAAAAAATCCAAAGACCCCACAATAACAACTCCTCCAAAAAAACCCACCACACACACACAAAAAAAAAAGAATAACTCAAACAAAATCCAATGCATTTTTATTTGAACAGACCTAGTTAAAACTAAATGTCACATTAAAGACATCTATAGGATTTTAATAAATGACTCAAATCACTGGTAAACAAAGCTCTACCCTCCTCAAGCAATCAATCAATTTCTTACAACTCTTGAGATCCTTCTGAAATATGCAGATTAGTTTATATGTTGAATTCAATAATTATTTTTCTTGAAATTCCGAAAGTACATAGCATATTGAAAAAAAAGTATCTTTTTCTATCTAAAACATGCAAACAGAAGTATGACAGTGAAATCAAATCCCAACAGATACATTTTTTTAAAGTTTACTAACAGACAATGCCAACTGAAGTACATTTTAATATTTAATATTAACATTAATTATTTTAAAATTTCACTTCTAATAAACCCTTCTTCATACCTACTGAATGCTGTTAATGTTTATTTCAGTCAACTAATTTACAAGGATTAAAATACTGGTCTTCTGTGGTTTCTCTGATGAACACAAAGGTGTAATGAACCACACCATAACATCATTTCATACAGCAAAGTGACAGTAATGAACTACGAAATTTAGGAGAACACATTTAAGTACACATAAGTTCTTCAACTACTCTGTTACATACATTGATTAGTTATGCCCATCAATGCATTAATAACAACAAAGCAAGAACTCTACATGGAAGTAAAACTGTTTTTTCCAATTAAAAACCTGCACTAGTAGGAAGACAAAAGCATATTTATCACAGTCCTCAACTGCAACTGAAGCAGATAATCTCTTGCCTTACCTAAGCAAAAGCAGGTGAACAAAAATGCAGACCAAGTCACAGGCCTAAAGATATTGCAAAGGCCTTCCACAGCAAGAAGGGAAATAAGACTATATTCACATTAATCAAAACACACAGCTACATGTTTTCTTAAGTATCCTATGAAGGAATCTGGTGTGTGTATATATGTGCATGTATACAGAAACACTTATTGCTATCGTTATCTCAGATCTTGTTAAGCCCTGAAATTCCTACCATTTAGTAGAAGCTTCCAAGACAAGTGAGGGAGCAAACCATTAAGCTGAGTGCCAGTCACTGAATCTACACACTATGTGTCTTTATCTTCCCTGCTTTCCCCTCTTCTTCCTGTAAATCACATGAATTCACTTCAGTTCCTCAAAATGTGTCCTCTCCACCTCTCCTAGTCCCTTTATTATGTATTTTTGCAATATTCTGCACATATTTTCCTTGTAGAAACTGTATTTTCCACTTTAGATTTGCTTCTTTACATATTCTAAAAAAAATGTCAAATGCTTCAAGTATCAATTCCATTAATTCCTCCCCACCAAGCACAACTCTTCCATGAATCTAGGGACTGTTTTTTCTACTTGCCACGCTAGAAACCAAACACATTTCCTGTGTTTGAAAAAACACCCTTAGGCAACTTGCATCAAAGAATCAACACTTCAGCAAGCTCAACTTTCCCATGACTTCCAGGACTCACTCAATATTGATTTGAAAGGTGGGAGTATTCCTAAGACATGACAATTTCTTTAGAAGCTGAAAAAGAAAATTACAGTCTTTAAACTGACTTTTGCTATCATATTTATGAGAACTTATTTATTGAAACATTTATTAAAAATGTGATCACGCAAGGAGTTAATTTAATTTTAATTACTCTGTATTTGTGTAATTATTTCTATTTGTACGTAGAGAGAAAAAAAGTGTTCCTTTGCTTGCAATTGCTTTTGAATAAAATCTTGAATACTGACTAACTCAAAGAGGCAACCATGACTTCAGTAAAAAGAACCAAGTGTACCGTTCCCAGCCTCTCAAGGGAAGAAGCTGGCATCTTCTACAAGCAGCAGCAAACTGCTTGAACAAGCTCTACCACAAAATGCTATGTTTCAGAGTATTTTAGAGTGAAAGGGACCTCTACAAATAACCTGATGCCACTATCTGGTCAAAACAGAACCAACTTCTAAGTTAGACCAAGGTGTTCAGAGTAAATTTGGTAATGTTTTGACTATTTCTAAGGATGGATACTCCACCACCTCTCCAGGCAGCCTGTTCTATAGTCTCACCAACATTTCCTTTATTGTGATTTCTGTTACCAATTTAATCACCTACAGATACCTATAAATATTTGTAAATCTGTACTATAAACTTTAACTATATGCAAACTAGACTATTCATACCTGAATATATTCAGCTGTTTCTTGCCAACTACACATTGCATACCCACAACTGGAAAAGGGGCTGGTCTTCAGAATTTCCCTCTCCCAGCTTATCTAATGTAACAAAGATGGAAGAATCCTTGATTTTGTTTGTTTTGTTACTTTCAACCTTGAAATATTTGCTGCATGGCAAAGCTTCAAACTAAGACAAATGCTCTTCCCTACTCCTCTAACACCTCAGTGCATTCATAAAAACACATACTCTGAGTCAACTATACTATCAGTGCTTAAAGCACATACTCAGAAGTCAGGAAACACTATTCTGAACTGCTGTAGATCAAAAAGATGAAATTATTCAAATAACTCGACAATTGCAAAGGAACCCTTCTCCAGATTTAGGGAAAAAAAAAATAACAATTTTGTAGACTATATGCAACAATATGGAAGCCTTCATTGCGCTCCTGGACTGCACCTCAGTTTCAAGAAAACCTGAAAGGAAGAATGGCAGTTTAGAACTTTGTTTAGTAGTGCAGTTCTGTATTGATCCAGAGAGAGGACTTCTGTTTCATAAAAGATTAGCTGTGAATGTGTGTGCGGGATGGTTCTTGAAAGAGCTTAAAGATGATTCTCCCTGCATCAAATCACTATTCTTTTTAATTTGGGTCTTCATGTAGTTGACAGCTCATCTGTAATCAATTCCAGGCAAATATTCTTTGTATTCACTACTTAATAAAGGTTTGGGTTACGTTTAGTCTTTTGCTCTACCTAAGTGCTTCCTCCCACCCAGGTTAGAAGCTGCAGTAGAGTTGTTCTTAAACACGTTTCGGCACTTAGTTACAAAAGGATAAATACCAGTACATGTAAAGAGGCAGGATCAAGTGGCTTGGAAGGGGCACACCCACACACACTTGACACAAACCTGCCCTTAAAAAATGAGTTGTCAACCTACGTATCAAAACATAGTCCCAATAAAGACAGCTTCACTAAATCCTTCAGTCTAATACTGCAGGTGTACAAACAGAAAGGGATCTGGGGGTGCCGATTGACNCAGTAATTGATATTAGTATGGAAAAAGACTATAAAATCTTTTATATCCAAATATATAAAAATATTTTAGTCTCTGGAGGCTTTCAAAACCTGCCTGGATGCATTCCTGAGCAAACTACCCTAGGGGATCCTGTCTTGACAGGGAGGTTGGACTTGATGGTCTCTGGAGGTCCCTTCCAACCTCTAAAGCGATTCTGTGATATTAAAATATTAGTATCAAATTATTCTTCTCGGTTTCCTCAAAAACATATGCCAAGGTCTGCGTACTCAACTTCAACTTGTGAGCTGGGAGAACAAGGAATCTTAGAGAGAGACAAACTATGGATGCACATGCAAAGTACTACTGTTTATGCTCTAAATATGAGAATGCAGTATCACTAGCAGCTCGGATATCATTCTGCTATGCTGACACTTCTCTGAACTGCAAGAAATTACAGAATCAGATCTGCCCACATATATTTGCTAATGACAAGAAAGGAAATAATAATAAAATGTATTTTCCCCACAAACCAGCTATAATTTTTATACTTAACCTTCAGTTCCCGATAGAGTGAGAGACAATCATGTTGGCTGGTTCTCTATATTTTTCTTTTTAACTCAACCCAATTTGACAGAGGAGTTAAAAGTCCTAATCATAATTGGATTTCCAGAAGTTTTTTTGTAACTGGTGGCTTGAAAGACAACAGATGTAGAAACAACTATTTCACTAACTCAAAGCCAGGCAATTGTGAACATTCCACTGCTTTACTTTGGTCCACTGAATAGGCATAACAAGTTTGTTTACATTAGTTATGTCATACTATCTTTTGTATGCTGGGAGCATCAGAAGGCACAAGGAACTGCACAGTTTCTTCACTGAGTCACGTTTAAAGGTATCAAAGATGCACACATATTGGAAACAAATTCAGAAAGCCAAACCTTCAAGCAATTAATTGTTTCAAAGTGTACTTACTACACATTTCTGGTCAATATATGACCACTATAATGTCCTCTGTTTTAGAGAAGTGTTTATATGGCATGTCGGGCAGATAAGCCACCTCCTTGGAAAAACACAAAAAAACCCATCCCAGATGAAAAAAAACACACCACCACAACCCTACCTCAAGCATTGGAATACACTTCTCAGTTACAGTTGAAAAATATGGAAACTTATTTCAACTAGTACATATTTACCTTGAACGTGGAGAACGATAAGTAGATAGGCTCCAAGCAGTCTCTCATAAACTCTCAATCGAGTCATTGTTCACTTTTAATCTCTCCTCTGCAAGGCGACTGGCCCTTCTGCTTGACAAATGTTAAGCTTCGTCTGTTTGGTGAGGCCTAATACAGGATTTGGTGCTTGACTGCAAAGATGCTTTTTTAACTTTACCAACTTTGTTTCCTGAAAAACATAGTGGAAAAAAAAAACCTGTTAAGAAACTGGTTGTACTTCTGAAGCAAGAAAAAACCCCTCAAGATTTTTCATCACACTGATCCTAATCACATGGCTGTAAAAATAATTAAACAATCCTATGTTTATTAATAACTGAAATGTATTTTTATAGAAGTACATTTCTATAAAAAATATTAGATATATCACAGTCATACTTTTTAGACTCACGCCCTGTTATAATTCAACTGCAATATTCAACTGATGAACATACATCTGTTTGAAAACTATTTTCTTTTCAGAAATTAAAATTTATACTTTTAAAAAAATAAAAGTCAATTATAACTTCCCACGATACTGTGGGAAAAAAGCAACACCAATTGAGCTATCAGTTGAAAGATGCTTGCAGAGAAGTTTTATTGCAATACAACCCCCAGTGTCTCTGCTGCATGAAAGTTAAATTTATATTTTAATAGTTTAGTCACATAGTTTACTTCCAATATTAATTTTGTCTTATAGACTACTAAGTCTTAAAAACAAAACAAAGACGACAACCTCATTTAACACACAAATTTCTCACTTAGCCTTCACTATATTAGAGTCCCTTTGCCTGTAGACTGCAGAAAGTTGACTGGAGAAAGTTAGCTCAGTTCACAACACCAGTGAATCTGTAATTTATGTTAGCTCCAACTGATACCCTTCTGGATTTCCACATTTTGTGCAAGTGAATCCATCCTCAAACATTGCGTTCCTATATGCATACACCATTTATTAAAAAAAAAAAAAAATTCTACTCATCCAATGGATAAAGCAGCTCAAACAGCCAAATTGAATAAGTCGTCACTTTTTCAGAGTGCAGTAGTTGTGGTCACATTCTGCATAATGAATGCTCTACAGTGATTCACAAGAGAAGCATAATTGGGCCTCAAAGGACTAAAAAGGAGCTTGAACACCTAAATAGTTAATCGCAACAAAAGCAATGTTGCACAAAGACGAACAGAAGACTGATTTTGCCTTTCCTCGGCCTCTTGTTTCGGTGGGCTTGACCCCCTCGACCCCTGTCAGCCTGGCGCTGCTCATGAATGCCAAAACTGGCGTTCGCTCAGGGATGGACTGCAATTACTGTTGGTGGCCACCTCCAATAACTCAATCTGTCTGTCGGTGAGACCCAAGAACTTTTCATTTTAATTAGTGCTTTGGAGACATTTAACATGGAGGCAAATTAGCAGCCGAGCCGGGAGGTGTCCGTCACTTTCAATTTCAGCAGGGCTGGGACAGGCCGCTCGACCCCTGGCCTACTTTTCACACGTCTCCAACTCGTCGCTAATGAAGCGACAAAGGGCCTCTGCGCCGAGGGAAGCCAAGGCCGAGCGCCAAGCAGGGAGCGGCCACTGCTCCCAGAACCGGCGGCAGCCCTGGCGTTTGCCAGCATTACTGCCAGGTTATGGTGGGGTGAACTCGGAACCATGCGCTTCACGGGTGTCAAAAAGAAGCTTCCCGGTGAGGTGGTGGTAAAAGCAGTTATGGGAGCAAAACACTCTATTCAGCACCTCCTAATCACAGGAGACAGCACCAGCCCTCAGAGGTGACAGGGAACATGCTTCTGCTATAAAAACATCAGCCCGACAACGTAAGTCTGTGAGTATTATTGCTTTATTCTGCATTTCAACTGTGATGAACTTCAATCCTCAATAAAACACGTGGAACATGAATACTGCCAACAGCTTGTATGCAGTCGAACAACAAGGGCTTTGTTTACAGAGCTACTTTTGCAGTCCAGCAAGGAAAAAACCTCACCGATAGTCTGTTTAAATTATATTTTAAAATACTTTGTCTTCTCCATGCAACTTGCAGTAAAGACTACATATTCTCACTCTTCCAGATTTCAAGAACAGCAGTGTTTTAAACTTTTGAGCTTTCATAAAATGGGTGGTCTTACTCCTCCATTCAGTAAGAGAGAACACTGGCATAGGAACTTAGCAACCAACATGTATTTACCACTGTACTACACAGTATGGTATCCAAAAATCCAGGCAAATGGGGAAATAAGAGAAGAACATTTTAAGGCAACTCACTTCCCATTTCACAGCAATTTTGGTTCAGTGTGACAATTTAAGTTAGTTTAAAAAAATATTATCCAAGCCTATTCAAAAATACAAGGCTCTCCATTCAGAACCAGTATTTTGTATCCCAATATTCCTTTCTATATGTCACATTTCACACATACATGTATTAAAACATTAATAAAATGTCATTGAGAACAAGTTTTAATTCCACATTTAAAAATCATTCGAATTTAAAAATTCAGCATTTAATGGAGTACCTTAAAAATGCAAAGTAAAATTCAGCAGGGCTGCAATTTCCTTCTCTTCCTCTGAAATGCACATATGATGCCTTAATACTATTACTTGAGTTATCTTGTCTTTGCTGCTTCTGTCATATCAAGTTTGCCCTTAGCCAGGAAAGCCCTGCAGCTGCCTGCAAGGCCTGGGCAGACAAGCACTGGTGAGTCCTGCTGCATCCCGCACACTAATAGTAACGTTTCACTGCCAGGCACGTGAGTGTAAGGCACTGACAAAAAATTGCTTAAGAGTGAAATATCCCAATGTGAACTGTGTGAATTGCAGACTGTGTGCAGACACATCCTATTCTACCACCACACTACAGAAGCAACAAATCTATGTCAAAACCATGATGTGCCCAGGTTGAGGCACTTTTTCCAGTCCCTACAGTAAAATTCATCAGAGCTTTCCTGCCACAGCTATCAGATTTCAGGCATTTTTTTAACCCCTCCTTTGAACTGGTCTTCCTTTTTCTCATGTAAGTTTCTAAGCTAAACAAAGACAATTGATTCTCTAATAGTCTATGCTGCTCTTTTACAGAAAAGGAAAGTGAAAACATTTGGTCTTAAAAAAAAAAAGTCAGCTGGCACTACAATATAGTTATGTAGTTTGACAGATTAGAAAAAAAGTAGTTTTATAAAATACACTAGTCGTTCTAGTGCTTCTAGCAAATGCCACACCCTAAAATGACATAGGTATTAACTTCTACTTCCCACTAAAAACAAAACAAACTACAACAACAACAAATACATTTTACAAAGCTGAAGAGGCTCTAGTGATACCTTATTTGGAGTTGTTTCTGGATTCCCATGAAAGACAAAGATGGGCAGCCCTGCTAGGGCACACTATTTCAAGTGAACAACAGCTGGAATTTCTCCAAAACCTGTCTAACATTAACAGTGTAGAATGACACAATTAAGTGATTCCTTCATATGTGTTAAAGCAACAATTAACACCTTGAATGTTATTCTGCCAACAGTATGATGGCGATGAAATTCAAATCGACGAGTCGATCAGTTGATTCTGAAGTCCTCAATCTTCTCTTGAAGAAGCATTCCACCATGACCCATTAACAAGTAGTTTATTCATAAATCGTAACACCCAGTTTGTCTACCATGTAATGTACTCTCTTTTAAAAAAATAATTTACTGAAGAAAATGCTTTGATTATTAGAACTGAGTTTTTCTGAAGTGGAATTCAGCTGTGAATTCATGGCGTTATCACAGCACTATTGATGACTGAACACATGAATCTAAAGTGTGCAAGAGCTGTCATACAGTTCCAAACTATCTCAAAGCAGAGTTCAGCAATAACTGTTCTTTAGATATGGCTCTGTAACATTATTAACAGCATGATCCCCAAAGGAGCTGCACTGTCCTCAATTTCAATAAAGAATGATAGTTCTGAATGTAACAAACACAGTATTGTAAAAGGGAACACATTAAAAAAATGTCAATCTGACTTCACAAGAATTAGAACATTAAATCCATTTCAACAGACAAAATTTGTTCAAAACATTTGCAGCAGTACATACAATACCAAGTAAGTATTTTTGCTAAGGCAAAACTGAAAAATATTAAATGCTGGTCAAGGAGCAACTTCAGTAACCATATTACTTCAATTACATCTACAGTTTTGAATACAAATTTGAGTTGGAATACAACTGCCAGAGATAAATTGGACTGGGTGTCCAAGCCAGTATGCACCACCGACTCTTCCTATTAGAGCTTTTTAAAAAAACTTGATATGTTGCCAAAAATGAAATTATTATTTTGGATTTAAAAAAAGAATACTTAGGATTCTCTAAGCATAAAACTAAGCACAAAAAGTAAAACTGATAAACCTTACAGACAAACAGGAATTATCAGTTCAGTTCAGTGTTAGTTTTATGCAAGATTTGAATCAGAGAACGAACTTAATTAGCAGAAATAGAATGAAATACAACAGCATGAAATTGGGAAAGTTCTGCATATTGGGAACTCAGAATCTGCTTTGCATGAAACTAGGAATTCATGCATAGGAGATAGCTATGTCCAAGGTCTCAAGTACACTAACCCATTACAGAACATCAGAGACATCCACGTGTTGTTATTGGAATAAAGAGACAAATGACTCTAGGATTTCCTAGGGAAATGGCAAAACGTGGACAGCATAGACACCACATGATAAATCTCACATATACCTAGAAAGATGCATAGTACTATTTGGAAAACAAGGAAGTCTTATGCATGGAGATCAGTAGAAAAGGAGGAGAAAAATATTAATACAGTTAAAGTTGGTGGAAAAATGACAACTCCTTGAAAATACAACAATAAACACAAGGAAAGCAAGACAGCCATTCAACCTGAAGAAAATTATGGGTTCAACAACAACTAGGTATAGATTAGCCATTAAAATTTATTTAGATCAGAAATTAGAAGATAATTCCTAACCATTGGTTAGAGGGTTCAAGGGCAGCTTTTCAAACTAAACAGAGTCAAAAACTTAATTAGTGTCTAGTTTACAAAGGCCACCATCTCATGAAGCTGCAGGTGACAGGACAGGAAGTGTCTAATCCAGGAGAGCCCTTACAACTGCATTATTATTCAAAACAAAAAAAACCAAAAAACAAAACAAAAAAAAAAGGTTGATTTTAAATAAGTTAAATATAACCAATTCTGTTACAAGAAGAAAATTTAAAATAAAAGCTCCAGATTCTATCTTGACAAATACTTGTAACAAGCCTACTTCTTAAATGTGTTTTTAGTACTTTATTGCAAAGTATGCTTACACAAAACATAGGAATGTGTCAGAATCAAACAGCCAAACTACTGATGCCAAGTGCTGTCAGATATGCCCAGTTAAAAACGCCCACAAATCCACCAAAATCTATAAAGAAATCATACAGCTGACAGAGAAGACTGACTATTACAAGCTCCTAGGTTGCATGACCATCAATAAAACCTACTTTAAATTAGTGCCTAAACAAATAGGGCCTTATCTGAGTAAGGTCACAATTCCTTTAAATTGCAGATTATATGATAAATATTTTAAACTATTAATGACTACATAAATTCTAAAGCCAGAAGATTGTGTAACTTATCCCAATCTTTCTCCCTCTACAAACTGCTACTAAAACTGAAATACTAAATGAAGCATATGTATTACACACTTCTCAAAATGGTTGAAATGAAAAACATACGATCTTATTAAAGACCATATCACCCTCTACAACTACTTGATAGGACAATATAGAGAGGTAGGTGCTGGTCTCTACGTATTTTTTAACACACGTGCTGCAATGTGTTTGCTCATTCAAAAAACATAGCCCTCAACAACTGCTTTCTGTAGTAAGAGAGCTCAGTCTTAGAAAGACTTCTTACTTTTTGTGCAGCTGGAAAAGTGTCACCAAAATCCACTTTGGATACTCAACAGAAATGAAAAAAATACTTCACATTGTTTGCAAATATCAAATGTGTGTACGTTACTCCAGAATTTAGAAGCCCAACTACTACATTATGATGTATCTGTTTCATAAACAAAGATCTTAACCATGAAGAAATTAAAGCCTAGCTGCTTTTTTACCATGCCCAACACAATTAGGTAATTGGGGACACCACTCATTGGACTTCTGAATGCCCATCTTACTGTTACTCTGGAATCCAATTAACTAACAGCTACAAACAGCTTCTGCCATTAAATTAACAGTAATGAAATTCAGTAAAATTATTTTCCCAGTGCCATCAGGTATTCAGAAACATCCTAGTATGTTGCAAACATGACATCCTCATATTGAGCACATTCAAGTAGGATTTTGCTACAGAATTTTTATTTATCTTGACCCATTTCCCTTCTTTCAACTCCATCACTTTGGTTATTAGCTGGCTGCGAGCTTCTGCCCTTAAGACAATTGGCAAACAATATCAATGTGCCTTCCACCATAAATGACATCAACTTCTGCTATTCTATTAGAAGCCATCATTCTTAAATGTTTTTATTATCTATTTATCATTTTTGCTAGCTCCTTATTGTTGAGTTAATTTGAATGAGAAGAAGTCACCACATGTAGCATATTCTGCCTCTAAAGTTAAAAAATATGAACTGGGAATGCAACTTAAATATTTGAATTTTTTTTTTTTGCATGAAAATTACTTACAGCCCTTTCATTCACTAAGCGCAAACAGTAAGATAAAAAGCCATTGCTACAAATTTCACATGTCACTATTGAAACTGTTACAGGCATAATACACCGTATCTACAAGATCTAGCATGTATTTTGTCTC
The DNA here is from genome assembly GCA_013399055.1 of Ramphastos sulfuratus. Lineage (NCBI taxonomy): Eukaryota > Metazoa > Chordata > Aves > Piciformes > Ramphastidae > Ramphastos > Ramphastos sulfuratus. The sequence goes on from WBNM01013532.1 coordinate 154,653, forward strand.
TGAAATAGGTTGAGAAAGGGAGAAAAACTTAGCCTCAACTCTTAATATAAATTTGCTCAGTTTCAATGAGCAATGGACTCTGAAAATCAGTACCAGTGCCTTTAGAGGACAAAACCTTTCATAGCAAGGTTTTCTGAAGCGTAACATCACTTTCAGCACTATAGAAGACTACTGAACATTTTCACAGCCCTACAGTAGTTTCTTCATCATTTGAGGACAATTGCTCATTAATCTGTGCAAAAAAACAAAACCCCCAAACCAAACCAACACACACAACAAAACACGGCCACAAAACAACCCAAACCAAACCACCTAAGGATAAGCCTTTGCGGTGTCTGGATCTCATGATCTCAGCTTGCTTCTGTTACACCTATAACTTTTGACCAATCTAGAAAAAGAGATTTGCAACTACTTTTTGTCTCCAAAGGTGAATGTGCAAATTCTAGACCTCATGAAGAGTTCTCCATAAACTGGGTTTTGGTTTGGTAGTTACAGAGTGTATTTTCCATTTCATGCTGCCTAAGTAGAATAGCCCCTGTCTTTTTCTAGTTGCTGAATTTAATCAGTCACAAAGCATGTCACATAACTCCATGCTTCCCCCCCACCCCATGTCATTGACAGGAGTTTCTCCTACAAGAGAAGGAGGCAGGAATAGAAAATCAGAAACCCTAAAAACACCATCCTTACACCAGTCTGCAGCTTCAGCTTCCAAACACCTTTTGCCCACATGAGGGTAGTCTAAGCCGATCTCTGAGTAGGGACGGGTTGCTAAAATCTACACCTCTCACGCAGAACACCGTTTAGAAAAATAGGTTAAATTTAAAGAACAAATTACTTGAATTTCAGTTTTGGTACAAAGAAGAAAATTGCAGCAACAAAGGTGAGAAGTCAATGGATTTTTGGGGACTTTGTTTTGTTTAAAACATAAAAAATAGACTGCAACTACTTCTCTCCCCCTTCCCCTCACTTCCACACTTTTAATTCTTGTTTCCTAGGTAGTAAGTTTTTTCCAAGTCTTATGGCTAGCTGCCAGCTCCACAAAGTAAGCTGGAGCTCTCCCCTCGGCTCGGGCCCCTCCCCTGAGCAGCCCTAGGCGCCCTGCCTGACATGCTTTTCAAGGCGTGCTAGACTGTAGAGCAGACTTTCTGGCTCCACTTCCATTGTTTGCACGGCTGCTTTGCTCCTTATCCAGAGCGTGAATTAGCATAAGAATACTGTCTTCCCCGTCTGTAAGCCAGCTCCCCTCTAGAAGACCTCTACTGTTTAAGAACGGAGTTGATTTTCTTCTTTCAGATTTTCTCTTTAAATCCTCTTTTCCAGTTCAAGACGTGTAAAAAACCAGTAAAATAAAGAAAACACTAAATAAGCACGGCTGGCAAGGTTCAGAAATACCCGATCACATAGATTAGTAATTACCAAGGTCAAAAGAGTCAACTTGATAATGCTATTCACAGAGCCTTCACTCCTCACACTCACATTGCAGGTATGATTTTAGCTATTAAAGGATATACTTTCCAAAGAGGGCAGAGAATAAACAAGTTCTATGACAGAGTAACATAAAGGAGACTTTAAATCCCTTTTCTTTTTTTAATTATCTCTGAAGGACAGTTTCAAATTATTGAGGACAGAAAGTATTACCTATCAAGACAACACCAAGCCCAAAACTACAAACTCCCTCCACTGCTAGCAGCGATGCCTTGAACACGGAATTGCTGCTGCCTACTTCTGTAATTGCAAATCCTTTCCCTCTGGTATTTGACCAGTACACTGCGGTGTTCCATGCAAAACAAGTGACATGATCTAGCACTTAAAAAAGACCAACAGAATAGCATTTCATGAGAAACAAACTTACCCTCAAAACACTTAAAAAGGACATACTAGCTTGTTCTGCTCCCTGTCAGACAAGTGCTGTCCGAATAAATTCATAAATCGTTTTGTTAACAAGATAAAAATGCACTTGCAAATGTTGCTTCACACATAAGCCACATAATTTTAAAATAATCAAATATGGCACTCCTCATTGCAATGAGCAAGAGAACAGCTTTCTTAATCAGTATTTGCTCAATACATATAAACACCTGAGACAAAACTGGCAAACTCAACAGCATGGCCAGCTAATATAAAAGCATGCTCTGTAAAGTACATCTTAATTCTCATTTTCTTCACCTGCTTGCCACACTCATAGGAAGCACCATACTCTGCTGACAGGAGAAAACTTAGTTAAGCTGTTCTCACAAATCCCTGCAAATAGCACACAGATATTCTCAAAGGAGTGGTCTGCCTCCATGAGTCTTTCAAAGAAGCCATTCAATAGCTGGATAGGTCAAATAAATTAAATGGTAGATACTGCTCCTTTACATGCCCCTAAAATACGGATGCACAACAGGGAAAATATTCTTTGAAGTTTTCTTACTACAAAATTTCAGATTTTGCAATTACATTTAACTATTAAGTTTCTTCTTTGTGTTAGTTACACTGCCCTTCTAACTTTAAATTGCTGAAATGCATCCTTTCAACCTCTTTTATAATTCTTTTCAATTAAATGAATAGTCAGCTAACAGCTCTTCTGTCATTTATGAGCCTCAATGCCCACCCTGGACACTCACGTTGAGATATTTTTATGAGGTTACAAGCTCCATCTACAAAACACAAGGAGATTACCACCTCCATAGTAAGGGAAAGAGAAGCGACCAAGTATTGTTGGTGGCAAGTCTAGCATAACATAAACTAGAATCGATGGCTATTTAAATTAATATGCTGGGCTCCAAACATGTGGCTGATGACCTGGTGCTTACTTGATACTGCCACAGAGGCAGTGACCTCCAGCAAAAGAGCAAGGTGGACAGCTGGGGGTAGTCATCTCGTAAGCTGTCTCAATGGTAACTCCCAGAACCCTCAAAGAGAGCCCTGATACATACAAGTGGGTTAATAAGTGGGGGTGGGACAGGGTGACCTTTTGAGTCCCTTCCAACCCGATGCAATCTGTGAACAAAGATTCAGTAGGCCTACGCAAACCAACCAACCAAAAAAAAAGGGAAAAAAATCCAACCAAAAAAGCAAGTATCTTGTAAATGCAACATTCATCCTCTTACACAGAACCCACAGAACCCACAAAGTATTGTCTGATTCCCAGTATCAGTGATAAACAGTTATGTATGCAACAGGACGTGCTCACAGTTGTTTCACAATTTCTGGAGATATTAAACTAGCTAGGTATATTAAGAAAGTGCCTCCACCATACAAATAATCTAAAATTAGTTGTATGCTGCATTTAGTTTCTACTTTTTTCTGTAGTACTTAATTTTCAATTGTGAAATATGTTAAGAACAGATTATTGCTCTGGGGAAAATTTCCAGGACTCTCCATGTATGTGTCTGAGCTTATCTTACCCTGTTAGTATTCTCTAAGTTTTACTAATATGGAACATATTTGAATGCAAACTGAATTTAAACTCTAAATGCATTTAGATCTGCTTGGTGAAATAACTACAGAAACAACATGGCATGCACACAACTGCCCCTCTTAAGTTTAAACAATGCGAAAAAAAAATACAGCTTCAAAGACATTTCTAAATCCAAACATGGTGATCTTTCAATAAGTAGGCAGAGTTCAAAGATAATGTTTATACTTCAATAGTTATAGTCCTCTATTTCCCTGCACTGAGGTGCTAAAGCAATAATGTTTTGGTGTTTTTTTCTCACACAAAATTCAAATCCAAACACACACTTAAGAAGGATGACTAAAAGAGATTAAAGTACTTTAAAGTTTAGTAGTTTTATTAGTGGCATCTCTCCCATTAGTATTCAAGTAATTACACCACTTCTATTCTTAGTGCAAATAGGTTATTTTAAACATAAGAAAGGTTTTTCCACAACTGTTGCACAGTTCAGCCAAGAATCACGAAGTATCAACACGTAACGTAGCATTTGCTTGGTTTTAGAATAAATTGAACTTCATATTCAACTAATAATTTTTTTTTTTTTCATTCAGATCTTTGCTTCTTTCTCCATATGTTAAGATAGCAACTGGACTAAAACCAAAGGTAAGAAGGTACACTGATTGTATTAGATATTTCTTCTCCTCTAAATTTCAATTGCTTTCCTCCTTTCCCTCTGACCCTTGTGGTGTGCAACTTAAACTGCCCTTACTCAGTACTACAAGAATGATTTTGCCACTGTTTTATTTTAAAAATTCCCCTATTCTCCCATCATATTTTAACTTGATGGTAGCTCCTCTCTTGTGTCTCAACAGTTCCTTGAGCTAAAAATCTTAAACCCATCTGCCTCCTAAGTCACCAATTCATTAACTTTAGCAATTGAATTATTCTCCAATCATTCAGTATCACATTCTTGTAAGCATCTCTTATGTTACTTTTCTTATGATATTACTGGCAATGCCATTACTGCATCTAAGCAATTTACTCCTTCCACATCTCTAGTATCAAACCCTCCTTTCTTTCATGATTCTTTAGCCTACACTAATAATCTACAACAGGACAGTTATAGCTGAATCAAATGAAATTGGTGAAGGAAAAATTGAGGGTTACAGGAAAACCACAGATTCTGTAATGGGAAGAATTTTTTATTGTGAGGTGAGGAGAATAAAGAATTATTTTTGGCAGACAGAACGGCAACGAAAAAAGTCATCATTATTGAACATTCAAATGCTATACAGTATATCTAGTAATGACCAATTCTCTGTCACATTCCAAGTACTTCTATTCCCTTTCTTCTGAGATTTTTCATGTTTTGGTGAAACACCCAACAGACCAAATACTGTAGCATGCTCTACTCATGGGGCAGATCAGTACTTCATTCCTATACCTTGACCTTATAAGAGCAGTCAGGGGGAACTGTTTAGAGCAAGACTATAAAACCTAGAGGAAAATTACAATGCTCTTTCTTTGGATATCCCACTGCTATCTCTAGATATTCCTTTGCTTTATTCATATCACCAATACCCACAAAGCGGTCTACTAACCATACATGTACCCACCTACCCCTTTTAAATTAATTTGAAATGTTGGTCTGTTATAGTTTGCAGTAACTGAATATCATCATGTAGCTCTGTCATATGTTAAAAAGCTCCCAGAGGCCTGGAAACGGATGCATGCTTAGAAGTGAACTGTAAAACTTCTAATACTTAGAACTATTTTTCTACTCACTTCCCCCAGGACAGTATGAGACACACAGTAAGATATTTTTGTTCATCTGCCCTAACTGAAACACAGTTTTAATATTCTTCATATTCTGGCATACAGAAATAATAGCACATTAGACTGTAGAGAAAACAATTCTCCCAGATCAAAAATATATAAATGCATTACACACTGAGTTGTAACTGCTCCCTTTGTGGTACGTGCATCTTAAATTACAAGTTTAAGCACTGCTACACAAGCATGAATGATTATTTAAAATAAATCTTTATTTTCAGTTGTGATTTTTTTTCCTCTTCCTTCAGTTATATATAACACAAGTTACCTAATTAGCTCTTTGCTTTTTGGAGAGTGAATGGTCAAACAAAATACCAGTTTGCCATCAAGATGAACAGTTTTATGAGAAATTAATTTCAGCTTACTGATTTATCATCTATACAACTCTCAGATGTATCAACATATTTAAAAGTCACATTTACAAGACTAAGGAGTTAGAAGGCCTACTTACTTTCAAGAATCCAGTATGAAACGTACTGCATTTTTAATTCCTACTGAACCCACCTGACAAAAAACAGCCAAGAGCAGCCCTTCCTACAGGCTCAACATCTAAAATATCTTTTCAGATGCTTTTAAATTTTTTCTTCCAAGTGCAGCAAATGGTGACAAATGTTTTCCTTTCATGAGACTGTATGGCCACATGAGAATGCAGCTACTGCTCAGGCTCTGGCTGACCAATGGCCAAGACAAAGGGAAGGGTACCATTTACTGACATATGGAGACAGTAAAAGCAACAGAACTGGTATGCTTATTTTACAAAACCTATAAAGATATCTTTTCTTTCTATTTAAAAAAGTCTTGTTAATTCAAATAATGGAGATTCACCAAATGATGAGTTTACAGAGGGGAAAACCGTAAGTACATCAGAAACCTACATCTGCAAATTCTCCAATTTGAAGTGCGCAGAAATTCAAGACACCTGTATAAACATCCTTCTCCTCATACAGTGCCATCTCAAAGACTTCAGGGAGTCTGTTCTGTATAGGCAGATGCCTAATCATTTCCATTCCATCAAGAGCCTAGAATCAACCTGTTTACCTGAAAACTTTTCATATCCTTTACCTGACAATTGAAACAAGTTTTTAAAAAATCAGCAATATGTTTGAATGAGAACGAGGAATTTTAAATCTTGGAAGAACAATAAAATACATTTGACACATGGTCAAGTGTAGCTATTTAGGGACCCTTCTGAACATCTGCACTTTAGAAATTCTCCTAATGAGTGGGGCTACAACACTAGTCATACAGATCAAAATTTTCTGTCACTAACTGTGATCAACTGCAGACAGTGAAAACCTAAAATGTCCTGTATATATCAAAACATGGAATAATCAATGCACAGAAACTTCCTCATTAGTGTAAGCAAGCCATGGCTTCCAGGAAATTCATGTTAAATATTAGGAACATGAGGCTGCTCTTTTCTTCAACAGGTTGTACACAACACACACAAATGTAGGTATATGCATAATTTTTTTTCCATGTAATTTATTAATTTGATCACCTATGTGAATATTCTTTTTAACTACATATTAAGCACTATCCCATATCAGTTTTCACTAGATAGAACTTAGAGGACTACAGAAAGCAAGTAGTTAGTCCTAACTAACTACTAGTGTTGTCTTTACCATCTGTGCATTCACAGAGCTGCCTGAGACTGGGACATTCATTTAACTACCTTTATGCATGTACTGTAGGTGCCTGAAACTGCAGTCACGAGAACAGATGGTAACACTTGGGTTCTAGCAGCACTCTGTTCACTAAGATGAGTCTATCACAGCTTTCCAGATACAGATTTGCCAATACGTTTCTAGAAACTACAAAGCAAATGTCTACTTCTCTGCTTTTTAATCTGTTGTTTCAATATTTTACAAGTACCTGCCTTACTATAATTAAAGAAAGAACTGTAAAGAACACTAAAGTGCTTATTCTGATGGACACAGCAGCAAGGCTCCCCTTTGCTCCCCCAAAGCAAATATTTGACTGCAGCTCATATTACCTAAACAGAAAGTCTGGTATGTTTCTAACTACATATCCATGTTACAATAATTTGATTGTCAAGTACATTTGCATGAATGCAAACAACTTCAGACTGTACTTTGAATGTATATCCTGTATACTTTTCTCACCCCTAAGTTCTTGAATTAGTTCTCTAACCTGCCAGATAAAATTCCCACCCTCAGATGGAAAAGCAAGACACAAAATTTAGCCTCCTCTTACTACACAGGAACTTGCCCAGAGTTTTTTGTGATATGTTACACTTTCAACAAGAACTTCTGAGGCAGACAGAGCCAATATAAAAAAAAAAACAAACCAACAAAACACTGTACAAGGAAAGGACTCTTGGACAGTTTAACACAGCCTTTATGAACTTGACAATCTCGGGCTGGCAGTATGGAGGCTCTTGTTTTTTTGCTGTGAGACTGAGGTGGTCCCACCACTGGAACAACCTCAGCTAAGATATGCCAAATAGAAATAAGAAAAGCACTGTTTGGAGGATACTGGTCAAGGACTAGCAAAACATGGCAGCACACCACAAAACAGAACAGCTCTGGAGTGGAATCACTGGCACTTCCTGTTTTGATTAACTGATTCAAAACACAGCACAGCCTTTTGGTTACTCCACGCCTGGAAAAAGCTTTGAGCACACTGACCTGCATTTCCCATTTGTGGTTTGAGCCTGAAGTGGTTCAGCCTGTTTGTTACAGAATTAACTCCTAGCAAACAGTTTGCCACCAAGAAAATTCAATGGCAGCTAACCCAACCTTACAGTTTCCTAACTAAACAGAGATCTTGCATAGTCTTGAAGGTTAATTAGAAAAGCATTGTGGGAATACCATCTTGTCAGTGGCAAACTTCATTCTGAAATACCTGGCATATTCTCCTAGCTACCGAACAAATATCATCACGTGATAAGAGATGGCTCTACCACCACTAGTTTGGAAGCGATAGAACAATGACAACTTCACAGACACTAGAAGCTGAGAAGTAGGAAGTTATTCCTAGACTGCCAGCTAAGGTTACTGATTTGGTAGTTGCACATTACAGGCCTTTAATTTCTTTCTAGATGATGACTTGCTGCAGGCAAGTCAAACTAAGTATTTTACATTTTAAGGTAGGGAGGTGGGAAGGAGTCATCCAAGCAGGGTTTTCAGTACCCTGAAGTAAACAAAGTAATCACACAACTGAAATGTTTACATTAAATAAAGACATATAATACAGGAGATCATTCACAGAAAGTAATTAATCAGTATGGCTGTGTGCGCTTAAGTGTAATATACAGTGTAAGCTGTATTTCTCCAGCTACATCACAACAGAAATGCTTAAGACTTGCACAAAATTCACAGCTGCAGTTAAAAGACATTTACCCTACTAAGGCAAGAAAATTTTACACTGTCTCAAAAATAGAGTACAACCAGCAAAAGTATAATGAATAGTCCTATTACAGCAAGGTATTATTTTAAAAGAAACCTTGAGAACATTCAGAGATGGACGATACACTTCATTGAGCCTTAATATGGAAGAGATATCCAGGGAATTTTAACCACCATTTCTCCCTGTTAGTTCTCTCTCCTAGGAACTAACTAATAAATTATGAAGTGGCAGTTTTAGATGCACACGCAATGCACATTTTGTATACAATATCTGAAACTAATAAAGCACTGACTTTCACATGGGGTTTTGGTGTCAAAATCATAAATGGGCTCAAAAAAAATACACCTGAAAACAGGCCAGGATACAAATAAAAAAACCCCACTTACGTCAGGAAGTACACAAAATGTCTGATCAACACCTGGGATGATGTATTCAGTCCATTTGTGGTACTTACAGTTTTTCTGTCTTTTGACCACGGTAACCTGGTAATGTCTTTTTGTTTGTTTTTTCCCCACTTTGTCACCTTGCTATTGAAATTCAAGTGTAAGGGTATAAAAACAGGAGGTAGATCATACATAGGAACAGAAATTATTACCAGCTCCCCTCCTGCCATTTCTGTGTGCTTGCTCATTTACAAGCCCATAACCCTTAGGAAAAACAGAACGAGCCTTGTGAAGATAGGGAAATTTTATGGTGGAGTGGTGTTGCCATTCTATTTTTCAACAGATCAACTATTTACATCCAGGGAAAACAGAAAACAACTTCCTTCCCACAATTATTGCTAATACTATTGCTACTTAAAAAGACAGTGGTAAGTTGTGCAGGTGATTTGGAAGGCAGGTGGGGGTGTTTGGTTTGCTTTTCCCTTTTAAAAATAATTTTTATCCAGAGTTTCCAACCCTGCTGTACATGCTTATGCCCTGCCACCAGAAAGCTTTTGCCCAGTGACATTAGCAAAGTAACAGGTATTGGCAAAAAAATCCCTTCTCCTTTTCCCATCTGTATAACAGAAGGGTGTCCACCCATTTTTCAGGTCAGTTCAGGATAGCATCTAAAAGACACTTAAAAGGGAAATATAGACAGACGGTATCTTAAAGACATACTAATTAGCACTTACTAGCACTCTATTCAGAGTTCACCTATACATGGTGTCTCCAATTATCCTTCCCTCAAATCTCTTTTATATATGGAGCAAAATTTTTCATTAACGTTTACAACACTACTTCTCTGAATACTGCATCAGCTTCAAATCCTTTGGGAGTGGGATCACTGAAAACAGAGGGCAGAGTGATGAAACAACTGGTTTTTGATGACCCATTACCTCTACCATTCTCTAATCCTATAGATGCCTGAAACGTACTCAAGCACAGATTATCCTTTCACTTTAGCATACCAGTTGCTCTTTCAAATGGCTGACGGTGCTCTAGTGCACATGGCAGATCACCTAGATTAATGAAGCTATTAAATGCTATAAACAGCTTTTAAAAGTACAGCCTTCCATAGTATGCACATGTTCCTCAAACAATTTTGAAATTTGCTTGTAATTACAAGCCTGAGAACACAAACTTTCTGGTAGACAAGGAAGTGATCACTCAGAACATCAACTCACATACAGAGACCTCTACTCATAGACAGTTTGAAAACTGTTATTTACTGTTCAACTCTTTTAGTGGACCAGAAATTACATGCTCATCTCCTCTGGGAGAAAAAGAGAGGAAATTAGTTCTTGGGATTGTGTCAGGGCAAAATCGGTAACTTTCAGCACTGACTCCAATTCTTTTGCTTTTGAGTAGTACTTAAGTGCGTTAAATCCATGCTAGCTGTTATTTGGTTGCAAGATGTACAACACGCCTCTGGATTAGCCAGCATGCTTTTAGGAATATGTGACTGAGAAGAAATAGTACCTGCCTGTCTTCTTGCCTGGTCAGACATAAAATAACCCAAAGAAGCCAATATAAATCATCAAGACATGTCAGCATATAGACCAGATGACAGCCTTCCTCTCCTTTTGGGCTACAGATTGACCACAAACTTTGCACTTGTCAAGATGAGTTCGACCTTCATAGCTTTGTGAATTTGCTCAGGGTGTGCACAAAGTTAAAGATTTTGAGCACGTCTGCTAAAGATAAAATATGACTTAGCTGTATTCAATGCTGATCATACTCTTGGAGTCATTTCTATAAAATTTGACTGCCAAAAAGAAGACAGCTGGTCCTCTCTGTCAGTCAAATGTATAAATGTCTAATGTATGTTAAATCCTTGGTTGATCTCCATAAATGAAAAGGCAGAGTCCCCTTGTAAGTAAAGTTTTTGTTTCTGAAAAGGATTTGAGCATCTGTTTGTAACTGGCCAAAATCTGCAAGGTAACGATCTGAGGTTCAGACTTCCTTAGAGAATGAGAAGATGACAACTCGTGAAATCTGCTAGTCTAAGTCTCTGAAGCTGTCCCACCAGTTAGAGAGATCCCATTTGTACCAAAATGGGAAAAATTGTGAGGGGCCAACAGAATTGCAACTTAAAAAACACCCTATGTGAACATTGCCTCCACTCCAGTTAAGCAAAACTGGAACAGTGAGAAGCTAGATGTAGCAGGGCCAGTGCTCACTATCTTTTCTTAAACAGACTTTATGGTACAGAAGAGAATTCTGAAATATGCCACTAATTTGACATTTCAGGCTTCTTCTACTTAGCCGCTTAATTATACATGAGCCAAACACCCTCATCACCCATAATCAATCACAGGAATACCTTTAAGATAGCAAGACAGTAGAATTCAGAAAAAAAATACCCACTCTGTAACACTTATTAATATTAAAAAAACACCATAACAACATTTTGTACAAATCAAACAGTGTGCTGGAAAATAAGACGTTCAACAGGTGTGTCACTTAATTGTTACCAGTCCCTTATTTCAACTAAAGCATCAGTAATAAGCAGCACCAGAAAGACTGTACCAGATAAAATTTGTCTGATAAAGCAACTTTTTCCAATATATCTTTCTCTAACAAGTATCCTATAGTTGATGCCTTTTGTCTTTTCCCTTAACTGAAACATAGACAGAGATTAGATCAAATAACTATTGAAGAGTGTCACGAGCATGAAAAAGAAAAGGCTCAGAAATTTTTGTAAGGGAAATATGGTGGCTGCTTTACCCCTGAAATACTTGAATAAAATTCAGCATACATTAACCTTACCTCAGAATTAGGAAACTGAATGTAGCTGTACTGTACTTCAAGTTTCCTCCAGACTGTTTTCATCTGTACTTCCACTTCATTAGTTCAAAGGTGGTATTATGGAAATGCATATTTCTATTAATCTGTAAAACAGGAAGATAATTTGACTTAAGAGATGTCCTAAGAAATTTTATTGACTGTTTATAGTATCTAACATGAAGGGCACTTTGCAGATACTTGTATCAAGAATTACAGAAGCTACTGTGAACTGCTCCTAGATAGAAAGAACTTCTTAGACTCCTGCATTTCTAATAGTTCTACGGTTACAGTGTATTTTTAAAATACCACAAAGCATTTGAAATTTATTTTATTTATACTTTATCATTAAGGAAGAAGGGTGTTAAAACTGTAGATCATTTTCCTTTGAAAATAAACCTTTCTGATCTCTCCTAATAACTCTTAGATTCACCTGGTCTACAATAGCCAGGTTTGCAAGTCTCCAGATAACAGGTTTCTAATTTGTTTTCTGAGAATTTGTATTTGTTTACTTGGGTTTGTTGTTTTGGTTTTTGGTGGTTTTTTTTTTCTTTAAAGAAGCAGAAGATTAGAGAAAGGACACATTAGTGGTGACACCAATGGAAAACAAAAAAAGCAAGCACAACTTTGTTAAACATCAGAGAACTTGTAAGACTGCAGCTTCATAACAATCCCACTGGTGTCACCCCATTAGTTTCAGTACGCAAGGAACTGCAATATACAGAGAAATAGTAAGTTGGTTCATTGTAGCTGCACAGCCATGATTACTCCTGGGAAGAAAAAGCATGCCAAGAATTGGGGAAAAAAGCACTAGCAAGAGGGTGGGTTTGATTTCTTGTTTGGTTTTGAACAGGCATAAATTCAAGCGTTAAAGGAAAGCATAGCACAGGCTCTAACCTGGCACTCTAAGTGCTGTGAGCAAGCCTGACTTGCATCAGGTCCCAAGATTTTCAAATGCTTTGTGGAGAGCTAAGTTGGGCCTATCTACTTTACTACTTAAGAGTCCATCTTGGGATATGCCACCTACAGCAAACTCCTCCCATTTTATCACAGTGTCACAATCTTTTCAATATTTTCATCACTCGAGCTTTTGAAAATTTCAAAAATTAATTATATCATTTACAACTCGCAGTTTTATGACTGCAAACAATCTTGAAAGAAAAATAAAAGCTTGTACACCAGTAACCCTGCTATACAAGCAGTCTTAAAGTACAGAGATTTAATAGCTTATTTTTGAAAGCTAAGGCCAACAATACTGGAAATAGAGATGGACAAACTGAGTACCTCCATGATTTCCAGCAGAGAAAGAGTTTCAGCATCTACTTTATTTCTCTAAGCTTTATTTCTCTAAGCTCCTCAAAAACCTTTACCGTTACAAGAAGGTCAGAATACGTCTGTTCCCATGTCAATTTATAAACCTTGCACGCTGAGGTTTAATAGTCTTGATAATAAATAATAAATTCGTGTAAAATGGTAACCTGAATCCACATTGACTATCAGACAGCATCAGTTCTTAACGACAACTGTCTCCACTCAGCAGACAGGCTGACACTTGACTGTTACTTCTTCCACAGTAAAACTGAAAAAAAGCCACAAACATTCTTGACATGCGGAAGTGTTTTTGCTTTTTTAAAGAAAGCTTGTAAAGAACCTGAAAAATACATCCATTTATTTCTCTCTATAATTAATAGGGAAATTGAGTTCATCTTCTGATGGATTCCAAAAGAAACAACTGTAAACAGAAGACTGGTGTGCTGCTTTTACAACACCTCCAATCCCCCAGTCTGATTTATGCAAATGCCATGTTGTATTATTTTAAAGAGGCTGCTTTACAAGGATAAAGATATTTCTGAACAATACTGGTCTTTTTGCTTTGTTTTTAAAATGATGTCTCTTGGTATTTTCTCCAAACTCCTTAACTGATAAAATTCAGTAAATATTAATTTCTGCAAGCTTCAATTGCATTTCCTGATCACGTTCCCACGTATACAATATCCAGATTCTCTCACCAAATAAAATTATTTTAGTGAACTTATTAATCTGCACAACTCTAGGAATGTCTACATTACCATTTCAAGTCAAGTCAGGCCTGTGCCTTTGAAGTCAACCTCCCAAACGACCCTGTTTTCCTTGCTTTGCTTTACATTGCAAAGCCATCTCCATGCACATGAACTACATTTCTTTTAAATAAAGCTGGATCAGAGATCGAGCTTCGGGTGTTCATTGTACACGTTCCAGCCACTAACAGGAATGCAGCCGCTGAAGCAGATGAGGACCGGCTTGAAAGAAAATCCTTGCAACCTGCACAGTGTGGATGCTAGGTTCTTAGCATCTGACAGATCGGACCCTATTACACCACGCTGCTTGGTCACGTGGACACAGACTCTTTTGAGACTTACTGAATATTTGTGTCAGTTCCAAATTAATCTCTCTTCCTTTCTCAAAAGGGGAACTACGAAACCTGTGTCAGAGATGGGACTGAAATTAATGATAATTATTAATTTGAGTGACCTTGCTGTGTTACTGTTTGTTGTGTTTCTTCATCAGCATGAGATGCTACCTAAGAGCATACTTAATTGTATAAAAATCAATTAACTTCAATATTTATTTTATACAGTTATCCAAAATGGTTAATTATTAATGGATTTATTTTTCCAAATGTTTAGAGTCACTCCTGATGGCATCTTCCAGAGAAGTGCTATCACGAACAAAATAAAACCGTTGAATAAATTATTTGCACAGTTTCACCTTCGCTTCATTAGAACTTTGTATATTACAGTGACTACAAGAAGCACAAATAAACTCGAAAGCCAGAGCCTCACAGTGCTCAGCATTGGTTACATATTAAGTCCAGTTTCTAACTTTTAAGATTAAATTTGGGATCTTCATGTACTATCAACTCAACAATATCAACACCCAACCTAAAAAAAAAAGGAAAATCTGAATTACATTAATACACTAATTATCTCGTTAACCCAGAAAACCATGCATTTCCTGACATTGGCAGATTCCAGGGAACAGTCTAAAATGAGCTGATTTAAGCCACATTGAGGGGGAGGGCAGAGTGCAGGAGCTAACAGTCATGAGGAAGACAGACAGCAGGGACTTACGGTGGCAAAGCTCAAGTGTGACTGGTCACCTGAAGGAGGAAACTGTGGATTCCTTTTTCTTCCCTTCCTACTTTTCTCTAGATCCTACTTCCCTTCTCTGTAGCTCTAGTTCCTCCTAGCTCCAGGGTCACATCCAACTCATTCCCTCACCTGTCTCCTCCTCAGCAGTGTAAAATTTTGCTGGCATTTGCCTTTCCCTTGTGCTCTGTTCTTCCATTTCATTCCCACTTTGTTCCAACTGCCTCACTAGTTTTCAGCTCAATTACTTTATCTTACATTATCTCTTCTCCCTGAAAGCACTTTGTTAATTGTCACAGCTGGGAAAATGTGCCAGAAATTTGAGAAATGGCCTTTATCTTGAGGAAGAAAACAAAAAAAGTAACTTTCCATCTATATGTATTAGAAATTTTAGAGCAGAGTAAGACACCAGAGGTAGATCAAGGCATTCCCAATACATCCAATAGCCTGAGAAATCTATAGTTAAGTACCACAACTTTTATCTCAAAACAAGAATGGAGAGGGTGGCACATCAGAAGCTTGCAACTGCAGGAAGACGGTATGTTCAGAAGGGCTTTATCTTCAAATTAATATTAATTTTCCACAGTTTTTAGAAACAGAAGGCTAGAGAACTGGGCCCATGACAACCTCAGGAGGTTCAACAAGACCAAGAGCAGGATCCTGCATTCGGGTTGGGGCAATCCCAGCCACTCATATGGGCTGGATGGTGACAGGTTTGAGAGCAGCCCTGAAAGACTTGGGGATGCTGGTGGATGAGAAACTCAACATGAGCCACCAGTGTATACATGCAGCTCAGAAAGCCAATTGTATCCTGGGTTGCATCACAAGAAGTGTGGCCAGCAGGCCATGGGAGGTGATTCTCTCCCCTCTACACCACTCTTGTGAAACCCCACCTGGAGTACTGTGTGTTCAGTTCTAGAACTCCTATTACAAGAAAGATATGGACATGCTGGAACATATCCAGAGAAGGGTCATGAGGATGATCAGAAGGCTAGAGCACCTCTCCTGTGAGGACAGGCTGGGAGAGTTGGGGTTGTTCAGTTTGGAGAAGAGAAGGCTCAGATGAGATCTTATTGTGGCCTTCCAGTATCTGAAGGGGTCAACAAGAAAGCTGATGAGGAACATTTTAGGGTGTCAGG
>WBNM01013533.1:19083-98963 GCA_013399055.1 Ramphastos sulfuratus
GTGTGTGACCATCCAGCCAATTCCTTATTCAGCAGGGTTCCACCCATCAAGTCCATGTTTTTCCAGTTTGGTGACCATTTTCTCTTGTTCTATCACTTGGGACAAGAGACTGATTCCCACTTCACAACACTCCTTTCAGGGAGTTTTAGAGAGCCAGAAGGTCTCCTCCAGCCTCCTTTTCTCCAGGCTAAATGACCCCAGCTCCTTCAGCAGCTCCCTAGAAGACCTGTTCTCCAAACCCTAGATTTGAAGTTGAATAGTCATGTGTGAGTAATCCATGTATTTTTGGAGCAACTATAATCTCAAACCGGTGATCTGAATTGCTTCTCAGCATCAGTGACATAAAGATTCAGCTGACTGAAAGGTTAGTAGGGGGTGGCAGAGATTGTGGGCTGTAAATTGTGACTATTTGTACAAGTTGTGATTCAGGCCATTTGAGGAAGCAGATCCTGAAAATGCTAACAAAATCAGCATCGATTATGGCCACAAAATTTTAGACCTATTTGCATTTCCTCCATCTTATTTTTTACTTATTTTTTTAATTTATACTATAGAGTTTTTATAGTTTTCTGTGGGCTTCTGGGTGCAATTGTAATATAGAGTGTGCAGAATGTTGGGTTTTTTTATAAACAAATTGCAATATTTTTGCATGTATCTATTTTTCCCAGTAGTCTTCACATTTTGAAAGTGTTTCTCTCAAAGTAAAGCACTGTAGCTTGTTTAGTACCTTTTATACTGAAGCAAATTCTGTTGGTTTTATGAGCTAAGTAGCTCTTTGTGAAGAGAACTGTATTTTTTGATTTGTTTCTTCATGCGAATCCCAGCTGTGACAGTTAGTAACTGGAACTGTACCAATTTGTTCACACCCATCTAACAAACCCAGGCAAAAAACACAATAAAAACTCATGAGTTTTTCACCATTCACAGGAGGAATCTCATTTGTAAGAATCAACCTGCCAGATTCTCCTGGCACTGCCCGGGACAGAATTATTACACGCTCTGACACACATTCTGAAGAAGAATCTTTAGTGGTACTTCTGCAATGTGTTCCTCCCACATGCCTCAAGAAGTTTTCAAAGCTGTTACTTACTGCTGTAGTATCAATTTACATCAATGTCACTCCTGAGCTAAAAATGTTTGGTTCATATTATTTGACTTCTTTGGAGGGAGGAAGAAAAAAAGAAAAGCATAATTGACATTTATGTCTGAAAAAGATACAGTTTAAAATGAAAGGTTATTCAAAGCATACATATTCCTTATCTCATCATGGAAGGAATGCCAAATGCATGTCCTTTTCCTTCTACCCTCTCTCATTCAGCAGTAACTGGAATACATGGAATTAATGGACTAAATACATAGAACCCTACAGTATCTTGATCTGCAAAAAGACCCATAAGGATCATTGAGTCCAACTCCCTGCTCCTCACAAAGACACCTAAAATGAAATCAAATGACTAAGAGTATCACCCAGAGACTACTTGAACTTTGACAGGATTGGTGCCATGACCACTTCCCTGTGTAGCCTGTTCACCCTCTCAGTGAAGAACCTTTTCCTAATGTGAACTTTCCCCAATACGTATTCATTCCTTTTCCTTATGTCCTTTGCACCTCCCTCTCTGCTGCCCTCCTTAAGGAAGCTGTAGACTGCAATGAGGTCACACCCCAGCCTTCACAGTCACTGATCTCAGTCCTTATAAGTCTTGCCCTCGAGACCCAAAACTGCACATAGTAGTCAAGGTAAGGCTGCACTCCTGTGTTGTAGAGCAGGGCAATCATGCCCCTTGGCCAGCTAGCTATGCTGCACTTGATGTACCCCAGGACTCACTTGGTCCTTTTGGCTGCCATTGACTTGTATTCAATTTGCCATAAACCCAACCCCCCACATCTCTGCCTGTGGGGATATTCTACACCCTTTCGCCCCCTAATTGACATGTATAAACAGGATTATCCCATCCTATATGGAGGATCCAGAACTTGATATTTTTTTAATGTTGTATGGCTGGAGATTTTCAGCCTTCTTTAGATGAATCTCTCTGGCAAAAGTGTTATAATAGGTGATCTCCAGAAGTCCTTTTCAACCCCTAACATTCTGTGTTTCTGGTAGCCCAGCTCTCTAGGCTATCCATATCTCTCTGTAAGACCTCTCTATGCCCTGGAGGTGTTCAAGGCAGGTTTGGACGTGGCACTTGGTGCCATGGTCTAGTCTTGAGGTCTGTGGTAGTGGGTTGGACTTGATGATCTTTGAGGTCTCTTCCAACCTTGCTATACTGTGATACTGTGATAGATGGTCTGCAGCTCCTCCTAATTTAGTATCCTCAGCAAATGTAGTGTATATTGGATATCCAGATAATTTATAAAAACATTAAAGAGTACTGGCCCTAAAACTGAGCCCTGGGAAACCTCTCTGGTTACTGGCCACGAGCTCCATTCACTATAAATCTTGAGCCTGTCTCATCAGCCAGTTGTTCACCTAACTTCTTATGAGCTTGCCTACTTGTATGCTGGACAATTTGTCCAGAAGAATTCTGTGAGAAAGTATCAGAAACTTTAATAAAAAAATTACATAGCCACTAGCTTCCCTTGGTCAACTAGATGGATAACCTTGTCATAAGTGAAAATTAATTTGACTAAACAGGACTTTTGCCTCACAACTTGTGTTGTCTATGAGCAAGGAATGATTGTCTCTAAGTGTTTTTTCAATAACTCCCAGAATAGCCTCCTCCATAACTCTACCAAGCAATGAAGTGAGACTGACAGCTTTGTAATTACCAAGGTCTTCTCTCTTACCCCTCTCGAAAATCAGGACAATATTTGCCAGCTTCCAGTCAACTCAGACCTGTCCAGACTCTCAAGACCATTGACAAATAATAAAGGGAAGACTTGCAATAACATCAGCCAGGTCCTTCAGTACCCTGGGATAAATCCCATAGGGCCACACAGACTTATGTGTATCCAGCTGGAGAAACAAGTCTTGAATAAGTTTGGGGTTGGCTGGGAGCATATAATTTCTCCAGTCATGGTCTTGCAATACAGGGCTTTGGGGTTCTCAGGGGCCATCATTAGTGTTAAGACAGAATATAAAATGTTACAATGGGGAAAAAAGCTTTGTGTAGTGTTACAGATTTGTGGGACTCAAGCTTGTACTGTTGGAATTATTGAGCCTTTTTAGCTTACATACTCATATGTAAGCACATATGTTTATGCATATTCATACATCAACCATATATATGTGTGACTTAAAAAATAGAAACACATGCAGCTATAGACTCATGGGATAGTAGAAACTCAAGGATTTTTCTATGACCCTAAAACTCAACCTTGAGATTAGGGTTAAGATGAGGATAGGAAAGACACAAATATGGAGTGGGACTCTAGAGGAGCTGTCAAAGGAAGGCTTGGTTTGCAAAAGTAATTTAACTTGAGAACATTTTCAGCTAGATCTTTGGTAAAGGCCCAGGGCAGGCTTAAGGTTTAAAATGTGTGATATATAACAGGGTCGCTGGTAATGACCAGGGCCATACCTGGAGTGTTAATGTTTAGTGTGTAGGCAGAGAAGGAGCCCAGACTTCCATTTGGCTCCAGAGGGGCCACCAAAGAAAGGTTAGCTGCTCTTCACTGAACATTCTTTTGTGTTGAATACATTTCAGATCTTTGGTAAGAAATGAGCCTGTTCCTAGGAGAGGATTTCAGAACAACTGAGTCATCTTCAAAAGTAAGATTCTTTTTAGGCATGATTGTAATTTTTTATTCTAATTGTCTGTGAGTTGATGCAAGAATATTAATTTTGAAAAATTAAAGTAAAATATTCAGTTTATCCATTTGGATAAAACATAGATTATTTTTTAGAAACTTCTTTTTTTTTTTTTTTTTTTTTTTTTTTCAAGCTTACCAGAACATGCATTACTTCTGTGGCCTGGGCAACTGGAAAGATTGTTTTTCCTTCTGTGTCTCTTGTTCTTAGTCTAAAGATGGCATGTAGGAATTAAGGTGTAGAATATCTACAGATTGTTTTATGCCAATGCTACTTCTGGCTTGACTGAGGAACATAAATAATTTACCTCCAATAAATCAG
Organism: Ramphastos sulfuratus; assembly: GCA_013399055.1. Lineage (NCBI taxonomy): Eukaryota > Metazoa > Chordata > Aves > Piciformes > Ramphastidae > Ramphastos > Ramphastos sulfuratus. Next base: position 23,156 of record WBNM01013533.1, read on the forward strand.
TTAATCATATCTCAGGTTTAGAATGATTTGTCTCCTTGGTGGTATCTTTGTGAAAAGTGCTTTTTGTTGTCCACAAAATCAGCAATTTCATGCTTTTGATAGTATTTGCCTGAACACTCAGAAATCTCAAAGAAGAAATTGAATGTGTTAATCAGCAAAATCCTGAATAACTTCACTTTATTTGTGAGTTTGAGAGAGGAAAAAACCCAGAAATTTAAGATTTTCTCCCACTCCAGTTTATTCTGAGCACATTTCAGTGCGGCAGGGAACAGTGCTGCGAACTAACAAGCAAGTTTGACTTTTCTAAATGTAGACTGAATGGCATTCTGAAAGCCATGAGAGCAGACTATTCACCTGTTACAGTAAGGCAAACTATTCCTTTTATTATCCATAACAACTTAATAGTGTTTCTAGTGGAAAAATATAGATTTTTTTTTTCCTCTGCTACAGTTAAAAATATAAGCAATAACAATTGCTATATTCGAGGTGCAGGACCATGAAAATATTAACTGTCTACCAACCGAAAAATTCTATGGTTCTATGATTCTAAACAAAGAGAAAAGGCAACACTGAATTTCCATAGGATTCATTCTTACTATTATTCTTCTCTCTGTGTTGTGTCATAACTTAATCTAATTCTTCTTTCTTCTCTGAAAGGTTAAAAACGAGAAGTGTTTACATTTTGACTTTTTTTTTTAGTACTGTTCAGAAGTATGACTTTGTTTTCTATGTTTCTTTATGAACTGGGTTTCAGAAGAAGCTTTCCGAACTGAATTGCATCTCAGGATGCCAAATGTTACTGACTAAATGAATGCGACAGAAGAAGTTCTTACTGCAAAGTGACACTTTGCTGTATCACACAAAATACCATGAAAGCTAGTCCAGTTGGGATTCTGACTCTTGGTCATTTGGATTTTCGGTGGTACTTGGTGACTCGGTTGTGGGATTTCACGAGGCAGGAATTATAAAATATACAGTTATTTTTACTTCCGGAAAGCCCCACCCACAACTGTATATAAAATATTAGTTAAAGTTCAGAAATTCCGTCGGGAAAAATCTTTCACAAGGATGCTTACAGGGAATTTAGTAATTCAGGAAAATCGGGAAGCTTGGAAAGGTTGCTATAAGAAATAGCTTTGCTGGACTTATAAACAAAGGTAGCCTGGAGCCCTAGGGAACGTCTGCGGTACTCACGGCGGTNATTTGGGTAAAAGACTGTGATGGTCTTGTCTTGTGTAATGGTGAGAAAAATGACCTTAGTATATGACCTGACTTTAACTGCTTAGACCTTCCTAGCAACAAGTCATCTCTTCTGTCTGGGCTGGTTTTGGCTGGGATAGTTAATTTACTCCATAGTAGCTACTATGGGGCTGTTTCGGGTTTGTGATGAAATCAGTGTTGATAAAACAGGGATTTTTTTCATTGTTGCTGAGTAGTGCTCACACAGAGCCAAGGCCTTTTCCGCTTCTCGCAGAACCCCACCAATGATTAGGCTTGGACTGCACATATCAGGAGGGTGCACAGAGGACAGCTGACTCCAACTGACCAAGGAAGGATTCCTTACCATTATGATATTGTGGGCAGTATATAAAGCTGGGTGAAGAAGAGTTATGACTTCCATTTCTCCAAGTCACTATTACACATGATGGAGCCCTGCTCTCCTGGAAAGGATTGGACACCTGCCTGTCTATGAGAAGTAGTTAATAAATTCCTTGTTTTACTTTGCTTGCTCACGTGCTTTTACTTATTAAACCCACAATTTTTCTCACTGTTATGATTTTCTCCCCCACCCCACTGTGAGGAAGTGAGCAAGTGACTGCGTGGGGCTGAGTTGCCAGCTAGGATTAAAACATGGCACTCTCAAGCACGGCAAGCAGACAATGCTACAGCTGATAGAGTGGAGAGAGTTTAAGGAACCTTGTCATGTTCATCTTGGCTAGCTGCAACACAAGCTGATGTAAGGAGCAGGCCTACTAAATGAGAATGTTTGAGGAATGAACTAGATAAATGCTAGATTGTATTATTTACTTACCCTTTTGAGAAGACTAATGTCATGACTATAAATGTCCCAGGCACTGGGGATTCTAAGCTGAAGTAGTGTTGAATTATTAATTGTTTTCTGCTTTGAATTTATTCTAATTTTCTTCCTACCTCTTCCTAAACAGTATAATTCTCTTAATTTCCAAGCCTGGAACAATAATCTTCTCTAAGATATGATTCTTAGGGGAACTCAGATAAAGTCACTTGTTTTTCCATGTTAATGAGTAAACTTCTCTGTTGTTTGTGATTTATAAAAATCCTTCTGTAGTCAAAACCAACCCCTTATGCCATTAATAAACCATAGCAGAAAGTTGCTTTCTGTTATCCTGCATCTGCAGAAAAGGAAACAGGCTCCTAGAGAGTCAATTTTCACAGAGATGCCAAAACAGATTACACTGGCTGATTAAAATTTTGGAGGCAGTTTTGTCATCAAGCATTCACATCTAAACTAAATTTTGCTTAGAAACTCTACTGAGTTAGTGTATATCAATGCTGCAGCTAGAGAATGTTTAAAGAGTAGAGAATTCAATGTAATCAGGGAGCAATTCAGAAAGATTTTACCCAGAAGGTCCTGCACATCTCAAGAAGGGCAGGAAACTCAATTGGCCACCCCCTGAAGTCAGGGAATGATTTCCCTTTGACTTCATTGCCTGTTACAGAGAGCTGAGAGGTGAGCACCACAGCTTTGGGCTGTGATGACTTAATGAACAAATCAGTCATCTAGAAATATGACTCTAATAGATCCTGTGATTCTGTTCCTAGCAGCTACTGATATGTGTTTTCTGGGGATAAGTAATAGTTAAAAATCTAACAGTTTAATATCTAATAGTTTAAGTAAAAAAGTCCATATTTCATGAGCAGATTTTTTTTTTAACCAACTCATTGATATTTATAGCTATAATAACAACAAACATTTAAAGTAATTGTCATGCAGCTGAGGACAATTCATGGTATTTGAAATGTATGTTTACAGAAAGTGACAGATCATTAATCCAAGCCTCTCTCTAGGCATGTCCTCAGTTTCATGAGCAATGACAGTCATTTCTCAAGACTTCTGACTTCTCATCAGGATGTCCCTTCTGCTTGTACACTTGATTGCATCTAATATGTTACATGATGATAACTCGCCCTTGCAAATTTTATCCACCGGTATGATGTAACACAAGCTGAAAATGACAATTTCATTTGAAGTAAATACTACAAATATGTTGAGAAAAAGGAACATTTTCACGAATTTCATTATTTAATAGTGCCTGTGACTGCTCTTTCTTTATGCTTTGAATGTTCCATTACTCAGTAACCAAGGGACAATGGGTACAAACTAGAACACAAGAAGCTCCACCTAAACATAAGGAAAAACTGCTCTACTTTGAGGGTGCCACAACACTGGACCAGTCTGCCCTGAGAGCTTGTGGATTATCTTTCTCTGGAGACTTTCAAAACTGACCTGGTGCAGGTGACCCTGCTTTAGCTGGGGTTTGAATTAGATGATTCCCAAATTGTCGCTGTCAACTCTACCGTTTTGTGATTCTGTGACTTGCACTGGAATTGACGATTTCCAGTACTCAAAAGAGAGGCAGGAAGCTGCATGACACCATGACTTACAATTCACAAAGAACACAGAATACACACCACTTTCACCACAACTGCTTTCCTTATTGCTTGGTAAATTAATTTAAAAAACCCACATGTGTCTTAAATAGAATATTCAGACTCTGAAGGTATGAGTTTGATACGGGCTTAGACAAGCAGGCTACTCACAAGTCAGTGCAGCTTCAGTGTCTGCAGCTCAAAATTTCAAAGATTTCCAGAAAACTTAACATCATAAATTCCAGTTAACAATCTTGAGGACTATAGATACTAATCAAAATTTTATCCTTTTCTCTTTTGGTGAAACCTATTTATCTGACCTTAACATCTTTGTGCCCTCTAGGAAGAAAATGGTTTGAACTTGCAATCCATCTCTTCAGATTTTGAGTTCTAAAACAGGACTTCAGAAGTCTTCCCTAGGATTGTCTGTCCATTGAATCACCAGCATAAAATTTGACCTGTCGAAACATGGCTATCTATGCTGCTGATAACTAAATTCAGACACAGATTCCACCTTAAAAGTCTGTGCTGGCTTCCTGTCATATACCTAACCCAAATCAAAGGGAAGTCCTGTGGAGATGGAGATCTACTTGTATTGTTTGTGGTATCACAATATGGATCATGATGAATGGTCAGATCCAGCTGTTATATTTCCTATAGAAGTATAGGAAGTTCCTATAGAAGTAGAGAAGATGAAGCTGCTCTCTTCATCATACATATGAAAACCTCACTAGAATTTAGCAGAGTTTCCAGGCAATTTATAAAGAAATTCAAAGGGATCCATCAAGGATGACTCGGATGTCACCAACCTTGTGGTTTTTGGCAAGAAGCAAAAGCAAACACTTTGTTTTATAGTGATGGACATGATAATAAGCATAATGCCTTCCAGGTGTTTCTGTAATTCTATTTGCTTAACCTGAAAAGTGTATAGACTCTTGGTTAGAAATCTCTCCTCCCCTGTGTCTGTTAGCATAATGTGGAGTGATGGTTTGGAAGTTCCCTGCCCCCCCACCGATGAAAATCACCCAGACTAGACTCAGTCAGCTGGAAGTTAAGGAATGAAGCTGTATTTACTGCTTAGCACAATATACAAGCAGATATATACAAAATATACAGGAACGTTTACAGAAATATACAAGTTAAAGGTAATACAGAAACACAACACCCCTCCCAAAAATCAGAGTCCCCAGGAGGGGCTTCCAACCACCCTTCCAATTTCCTTCCACCCCTCTACCTTACCCCAGGGTCTGCCTTATGTGCAAGGTTAGTTTGGAGGATTGGCAAGGGGGATTAGATGAAGAGTGATTAGTTAGGTTACACAGCATAGAGGCCAGAAGACACACCAGCTCCCAGAGAAAGCCAAAGACTCTCCCTTATCTATATTTGTGTCCTTGTTTTTATACATCACAGCAAGCCTATGAGTGAAGTAGACATCACCATTGTTTTCTTTTCACAGCCTATAATTTTTTTCAGTAAAATATTCCAATTAGCCTCAAACCAACACATGTGGGAGCTTACATACTTGCCTATTTCTATATACATGAATCCTGTATTAATTGAACATGGAATGATTGGATGATTTGGAAATCATTACAAGATTTATGGAAAGCTTTCAGAATGCAGAAACATGGTATTGTTTAAGGGCATTCAAAGGATTTATATGAGGTTTTTTTCTGAGTCTTGATAATACATGTTTTAGTAAGTGGGAGCAAATGCTTTTGATTTGAGAATATATGCTAAGACATTCACTGCCAGATGAGATGGGATTCTATGTTCGGTAATCAAGACCACAGATCTAGTCCTTTAAAAATGAGCTTAGTAGCAAATTCTCAATAGCTTCTTTGGATGTATGTATGCTGTTCTTATTGCTGGTGTCGGCCCCTTTCCCACCCCACACCACATTTATCCTTTTTTTCCCCCACACCCAGAGCACCTGGGTTCTGTTGGAGTCTCCTTCCACTCCAGGTGGGACCACTTTGCCCTCTCTACCCACTCCCCTTTTTAATCTGCCCCTTTCCCACCCCAGACTGCATTTTCCCCTTTTATTTCCCCCAAACCCAGAGCACCTGGGTCCTGTTGGAGTCTCCTCCCACCCCAGGTGTGACCACTTTGCCCTCTCTGCCCACTCCCCTTTATAAGCAGCCCCAGGAAAGGCAATGCCTAAGCTTGCCCAACTGGGCAGAGGGATCCTTCTCCCATCATCACTGGTGAGTCCCTATGGCGCACTCTGGGTGAATGGTGAAGGGGCTCTAAAGGCCGGGGGGCCTGGTGGCCCCCCGGTTAGTTAGGGAGAAATTCAATGATTACTGTAATATTATCCATGCCTGCTGGCTGGGGCTCCTTACTTAGGCTGAGCTCCTTTATATTTGGCTGCTTCTTTCTGCTCACTTATGATGAGCTGAAGTACTTGACTGAACTGGAAGCTTACGGGGGGAGTAGTATTGGGTTGTCACAGAATTGCTTTGGTTGGAAAAGCTCTCTAAGATCATCAAGTCCAACCTTCAGTCCAATACTACTATGGCCGTTAAACCATGTCTCAAGTGCCATGGCCACACATTGCTTGAACACCTCCAGGGATGGTGACTCCACCTCCCTGTGCAGCCTGTTCCAATGCCTGACCACTCTTGCAGCAAAGAAATTGTTCCTCATGTTTAACCTGAACCTCCCCTGGCACAATTTCATGCCATTTTTTCTCATTCTATCACCTGATACTAGGGAGAAGAGACCAACCCCCACCTTGCTGCAAATCTCCTTTCAGGGAGTTGTAGAGAGCAATGAGGTCTCCCCTCAGCCTCTTCTTCTCCAGATTAAACACTCCCAGTTCCTTCAGTCGCTCCTCACCAGCTGTATTCTACAAATCCTTCACCAGTTTCATTGCCTGGACATACTCCAGCCCTTCAACGTCCTTCTTGGCATGAGGCCTCCAAAACTGAACACAGGATTTGAGGTGTAGCAGTCACAGAATGCCAGGGGCTGGAAAGCTCATCCAGTCCAACTCTCTTGCCAGAGCAGGATCACCTATACCAAATCACACAGGAACATGTCCAAGCAAGTTTTGAATATCTCCAGAGAGGAAGACTCCACAATGCCCTGGGCAGCCTGTTCCAGTGTTCTGTCACCCGCACAGTGCAGAGGAACCACTGACCTCCAGAAGCAGCACACAGTAATGAATTGCTTAATACTGTCTGGGTCCTACAAATATTTCATATTCTCATCTTGTACATGAAAAGTGCTCGTGTGCTATCATATCAATGAATCCTTATGAACAAGCCAACAGCACGTTCTACTGGTGGGAGGAGCAAGAGAAGAAAAGTTTGTGAATCATTTTGATCTTTGTACAAAACTACATTGCCAGCAGATGGGAAGAAGAAGTGAGAAACAGCTTCTCTAATTTCTCAAGTAAATTCCTTCCAAAGAGGTGACCGTTTTCCACGTAAATCAATTCAACATTGGAAACACTGTTTTGACTGAGCAACTGCATAAGGCTCCCTATGTATTTTACTTAAAATCACACACTTGAAGTGGTGTTTGGAAGCAGTTTGAAATCAAATATTTGTGAGTCTCTGGCCTCAGGATTAAAATCATTACTGGCCAGAGTTAAACTCATTACTTTCTGCAGTTTTAGTGGGGGTTAGATTATGGCACAGGAATGCAGGAGCAAAGTCCCTGTTGTGGCTCTGTGTAACTTTCTGTTACAGAGAGCCTTACACTTTGCAAAATGAGCCATTGTGCTGCACTGTTGTGCAGCTAAAGACCCTTTTGGTTATAGCAGTTCTGAACGCTGTCTGCTTTTGCTTCCTCATTTCAGCTAATTAACATTTTCATTACATTGTTCTTCATTACTTCACACCTTAATCCCTGCCATATGTGCATCTGTTACTGTACCTTGATGGACCTCTATGGAAAGCCTTGAAACATACAGAATCCAAAGCTGGGTTGGGAGACAACATTACCTTTAATTTTGGATTAAAAACTAAACCAGACAGGTCAGATCTTACTACAGATAAACTGCCTTACCTCCAAGGTATATACACAGCTAGCTTGGAAATGTCACTGACTTCAGACAGGATCTAAAAGATTGTGAAATAATTCATCAGTCCTATTCAACACTGACTTAAGAATCATAAAAATAAATTTACTTTAAAAAAACAAACCATTTGGTTAAACATTGACCTTTTTCTGGTTGTTAAATTAGGATTTTGGTGAATTGGGTTTTGCTCCCTTTTATCATCTGAATCACCCAGTCTAATGTCCTGCCAGCTTTAGAATGTGTCAGGGAGGCAGAGACATGCTAACAGCCATTACAGTGTTATATTAGTATAGTATGCATATGTAATTATAGATGTGGTTTTGTTTCAGTTGAAGAAATCCATTCATTTGATAAGTTTTCTGATTACTCAGCTGAAAAATGGATACAGTTTCATTTGTAATATGGATTTTTTTTCTTCCCAACTGATATATCATAAAATTTTTACTTCCTTTTTTTTTTTTTTTTTTGTTGAAAATAAAACTGCTTCCTAAGTAAGAGAAATGTTTCTTCTGCTCTTTTAAGTAAATGTATTGAAATATGATGGTAGATGCATGTATTATTACAGTTTTGCTGTGGTGAGAAGAAAAGATTAGTATACTTGAGATCATAGAATCATAGAATGGTCTGGGCCATCTCTAGGTCTTCTAGTCCAGCCCCGCCTCTTGCAGTCAACAGGGACATTCCCACTAGCCCAGGTCACCCAGGGCCCTATCAAGCCTCACCTTGAATGTTTCCAGGGAAGGGGCCTCAACCACCTCCCTGGGGAACCTGTCCCAGTGCTCCACCACCCTCATAGTAAAGAACTTGTGCCTAATATCCCACCTAAATTTGCTCTTCTCAAGCTTGAACTCATTGCCCCTAATCCTGTCACTGCAGGCCTTCGTAAACATCTTCTCTCCACCCTTCCTGTAGGCCCCCTTCAGGTACTAGAAGGCTGTTATAAGGTCCCCTTGGAGCTGCCTTCTCTCCAGACTGAACAACCCCAGCTCCTTCAACCTGTTCTCACAGCAGAGGTCTCCAACCCTTTGATCATTTTTGTGGCCCTCCTCTGAACCCACTCCATCAGGTCCATGTCCTTCCTATAATGAGGGCTCCAGAACTGGACACAGTACTCCAGGTGAGGTCTCACCAGAGCAGAGTAAAATGATAGAATCACCTCTGTGGATCTGCTAGCCAGAATTCATTTTGATGCATTCCAGGATATGATTTGCCTTCTGGGATGCAAGTGTGCACTGTCTGCTCATATCCAGCTTCGTGTCCACAAGCACCTACAAGTCCTTTTCCACAGGGCTGCTCTCTAACCCCTCATCCCCCAGTCTGTACTGACAGCGCAGATTGTTCTATCCCAGGTGCAGGACCCTACACTTGCTTTTCTTGAACTTCATGAGGTTCACCTGGGCCAGCCTCTCCAGGTCCCTCTGGATGACCTCCTGTCCTGTAGTGGTGGTAAGGTGTGAGAGATTTTTATTTTTCAAAATTAATATAGTTTATTAATTTCGATATTCAGAACTCTCTCCCCTGCCCAGTAATTTTTTTACTGTATTAGCTAAAGTCAGGGCTTACTTTTAAGTTTTTAGGGCAGAACACAAACAAGTGTATAAACAAGTGAGGTACCCTGTTTACAAGTTTGGAAGGGACATGGGGAAGACTGAAAGATACCAAGGCCTTTTGTCTTCCTTTCTCGCCCTTGCACCCCCCAACAACAGGAGAGAGGGGGAACAGGGAAACATCTGGGCAAACCAGGACATGTTTAGGCCTAAGTTGGCCTATTTTGGCCTTCTATGACACAATAGAGATAAGGTTAATAAATGAATCATCTAATGGATGGAAACAGGAACAAAAATATTATTTCTGAGTGTGCCAGCTGAAGAAGGGAACAGTAATATTATCTGACATACTTTGACACAGACAATAGGCAGAAGTAGGCTTACAGGACAAGAACACAGCATTGCTAAGGTGTGTCTGTACTGAGTTTGCTTTTCACCTATATCTTCTATAGGTTAATAAACCTAAAGCATTTGTAAAGATGCTTTGTAGAATGTAACTACTTCTCTGAGAGCCATGAAACTGTTAAATATCAGATGCAGAAAGAGGAAGGTGGCTTTCCAAGGGGATTAGTGAGAACTGATGCTAAGCAAGTTTGAAATCAGTTCTCAGCATGACTTACAGAAAGGCTCCTGGGGCATCTGGCAGTGATACAGAGTGCACAGACTCAATGCATCTTGGGCTAATTAGCATCCACTCACCAGAAAGTACTGAAATAGGAAACCAAATGCTCTGTCTGTAGTGAAAGGTTTAGTGTCCAGTGAAACCTCTTCTCTCTAGCATTTTGTGTCTAATGCAAGATCTGAAATCTTTGAAAAGAAAAAAATAATTAATTATGTTTTTATCAAGACTTACAAAAAGTGCAGAGATTTCTGGCTGATCTGTCTACCTCCCAGGCCTAAGATCAGTGATGGAGTCTCCATTTCTGGAGTCATTCAAAACCTATCTGGATCCTGGCCTGCTATAGGTGAACCTGCTCTGTCAGGGGGAGTTGGATTAGATGTTCTCCAACGGTCCCTTTCAAGCTCTGTCTTTCTGTGATTCTAAGGTGGTCAATTTAATGGGCACAAAAATCAAGGACTGGTGACAGGAATGTTTAAAGGCTGTAATTAAGTCAGTGCATTTCTGCAGGACATTTAAACTTGGCTGTACTGGGATTTTTCAACATGAAAAAACCCTCACCCAAATTTAAACTATTCTTTTTATTCACTGAATCTTTAAATTGCATTCTGCTTTTCTGCTTACTTTCAATTTGATCCAGGAAATTACAAGCTTTAGACTGTGAAAAATACTTGAACCAGGCAAAACACTTTCTTTTTTCCTTTGACAGATGCAAGAATTTAGTTAGGGCAATATTACAGAATAGTTGCTAAATTCAATTACTTACAGACTCTTCTGTATCTGTCCAATACTCTGTATGGTTTCCCACTTGAGGTGACATTTTTTTGACAGCTGTCTATCCTACTGTTTGTAAGTATAATCATTTAATTAAAGTTTCTGTCATAGGTCTATCAATAATGTTCTACTACCAGGAATCTTGTCCAAACAAGTAGTACAAGTCAGGTTCTTAAGCTACTTTGGCATTAAAACAAACAAACAAAAAACAAATGGCAAGCAAACCCCTGCAATCACAAATCTGTCAATTTTTTTTTTTTTTGAAGGCTAGATATTTGAGTAAGTTTTAATACCTAATAGATTAAAGATTGTGTAATTGCATCTTGAATTGATAGTATTAAATCACGGTGCCATTGCATGTATGATAACGTTATATAAATCTCTCCAGGTCTTACTGATCGTTTCTATTTTTCTAGAGTATGCTAAAGAGAATAAAACAAATGAATAGAGGCTGACATCTTTCACTTTATCGGACTGACATCTATTAATGAAGCATAGCATAGTGCTTCAACTCATTAAATTGAATTTACCTTCTATTTTATCCATTATTCTTTGCTGTTAATTTTGGCTATAAAACCTACATCAGAGAGGAAACTAATGGAAAATATTGTTTATCTATACTTTTCCCATTGAAACTCAAAATGCACTAAAAAAAAAAAAAGTTTCAGTATATTAAATAATTAATCTCACATTTCAAATAGTTAACTCCAGAGAAAATCAGGTTTTAATTCATTGTCTTATCTAGAACTTATTGAAATTTATTTGAAATAGAGGCCAGGCTAACTATCTTGAGATCAATGCTTAGGTGATTAATGTTCAGTTACTAGATGAGCTGGAAATACCTCTATTCACTGTCAAGAAACAGTACTAGGTTTAAATCAAATTTTACATGAAAAGAGGAGTTGATAACTATAGGGAAAAATGTGATGGGTTTTTTTCAGTATGAAATTGGCTCATACTGGAACAAACTATTCCCTTAGCATCAAGTCCCAGCAGAACTCCTCCCTGCTTGCTTACTTTTTCTAAAGGATTCACAATGCAAGATTTTAGCTTATTTTCCCTAGAAAAGCTTTCCCAGGAATTTCATGTCTTAAAGATACAAACTCATAGCCAGTACAAAGACAGTGTATTTCAAAGATAGATTCATAAAGAGAAGAAAATTATATTAAATTGTGTTGTCATTTTTAAGGGACAGCAAAAATTTCATGTAGTGTTGGATAGAAAGGCTACAACATTTCTTAGCATCTGACCAGATCCAGTCAACACAGGTGTATTCTAGCACATGCAGTATTGCTTAGGAGACTGATAATTTCTTTAAAAGCAATTCTAATTTTCATCAGAAACTTCTCTAGAATATGATTGTGCTAAATTTGAAAGATGTGCTTTTAAAATCAAAATAAGATTTTTGTATATTTTCAGAGTCCCTGCACTCTCAGAGAAATACTTATGAAAGGAAATAGTTAAAAACACTTTAAAAAAATAATAGATGTCTTATGGTTTTGGCATAGCTTTGGTTTTGGGTTGTTTGAGTTGATATCATAGAATAGAAACAGCATGCTATTTTTAGAAATGTTACAGATGTTTGGCCAAAATATTTTAAAGTCAATCTTGAGTTCTTTTAGTCACAACAAAATTCCTGCTACTTTCAAATGATCCTGTCATTAACCACTACCTGGCTGGGTAACACAGCAAAGTATATTTCCAAATACTTTAAGAATTTTCACTAAAACTTGTTGGATTTTAAAATTACACATACTTTTAAAGCCATAGTAAAATTACTTTTTACTTGTTGACATTTAGAACAAGAACAAAAAAATGTAGCTATTTTGATAATACGGCAAATATCTTTAAGAGAAACATAATCAAATTAACTCAGGATTTATTTCCAATCTATACCAGAAATATCCTACATCACAGTCCACTTCTATATTTCCTGAGTTCAGGATGCTGTACTCAACACAATGGGGTGCTGAAAGTGTGCAATAATATGATAAAGAATTCAAATATTTCACTTCTTGTCTGGAATAGAATGGCAAGCTATCCATCTTGAGAATGAAAGCACCAGTAAATTTCCACAGCATCAATTCTGCCACCACCATAGCAACAGACTGGTGTCACCTTCATTAGCTGCTATCTTTGTCTATCCCAGCCACTGTACCATTATCAGCTGTTGGAGAACAGCAGTGCCAGTGCTAAGACAGAGAAGGGGAGAAAGCAAATTAATGCCACTCTCCTGCTGTTTGCTGATGTGTCTTAGACTACTCAGTCTAGAATAGATCATAGAATAGATCATATTATATGATCATAGAATAGATCATAGAATGTTTTGGGTTGAAAGGAACCTCCCTGCCATGGGCAGGGACACCTCCAACCAGACCAGGTTGCTCAAAGCTTAATCCAGCTTAGTTGTCAACACTTCTAGGGATGAAACTTCCATAACTTCTCTGTGTAACATGTTCCAGTGTCTCACCAACCTCATGGTGAAGAACTTAGATGCTGTGATTGTGAGGGCAACTATAAATGGGCTGATCATCCTTGCATTGAAATGTCTATGGCAGGGGGTTGAAACTAGATGATCCTTGATGTCCCTTCCAACCCTACCATTCTATGATTCTATGATTCTATCAACACACCTATGTTGGTAACATTTGGACTATATTACAAGAGTTCACAGAGAAGCCGTTGATTAAGACAAAAAATGAGAATTTGAGTGATTAATTAGCTCACCTAATGCCTCATTGATATTAGTAGTGCATTCTCAAACACTCTCCTGGCTAACAGCTATTGCCTTGCTGATGAGTAATATGCCAACTTGAGAACATCCTTAGGCTCAGATGAAGTAATGACTAACATGGTAGAGAATGTCTTACCCTGTGTAGGAATGAATTCACTTCAGTAGGGATTTTCTGCTTATGCTGCTGGGGATTGACGAGTATTGGTTGTCAAGATGCATGCTTGCTCCCAAAACAGGAAAATGCAGTACTTGCCTATTCTGCAGGAAATAGAGGAGGAGGTGGAGGCAAAAATTATTACTGACGGATCAGTGCCATAGCCCATTTTACTGTAAGGTTCCTCTAAAGCACCATGAGTCATTTACCTGAATGAGTCAACCAAGCAAACTAAAAAAGTTGAAGGTGTTTTACCTCAGGCAAGTGGTTTGTTCTTAATCTACCTTTTTTTCCTGGTTGCTATGGGGAAAATAAACAATTATGTCTAATGCAGGGCCAAAAAAGCAATACTAACAAAAATTATAAATCCCTGCAGCCTATAGCTATTTGTCACACTGAGGGAATTGCTTCTTACAGCTACTGCTGTTCACGAGGTAGCTTTAAAAGTTTAGAGATCTACCTCAGAAACCTCTCATAGCTTGATGGTTTTGGTTTTTGTTTTTGTTTTTGTTTTTTTTTTTTCAAATCTATAGAGTGGTTTTGCAGGGTAATTTGTATTTGTCAGGGGAATTGTTTGGGGATTGTTAATTGTAAACTGGGCTTTTTGGTATATATTGGAATTGAGGAACATAATTCTGTATGCTAAAACCAGAAAGTATAGTTGCAGAATAGAGATGCTTACCCTTACACTATTTCCTGTTTTTTCTCACCCTTCCTTTTCTCCCCTTCCCTTGCCTTGCTTTTCCAGACGTACTAGCTTTTGCAAGCACTGCAGGGCTTTTATTTATTTATTCCAGATTTATGATAAATCCTCAACAAACAGACTTCAGGGACACAAGTGCATGCATTATATAATCCTACATTTCCCAGCATGGTAAGAGTCATCAGGAGCTTTCTCCCACTCACGTTACCAAATTCAGAATGTGACTATTGCATACAGAAGGCCACTGTATTCACAGCCATTCCCACCCCTATGCATTTGATACTACTACACTCTTTTGACAGTCTAGGTCTTTTCTGTTTATTTATTTGGCAGGCTGAACTTTCAAGTGAATGTTGTCCCTCCTCTGCCTGCTAATTTGAGATTCTCAAAGAAAACATTAATGGCAAAGATATGTGCACTTAGTGAAAGATCTGGGAAGGGTAGGTGACAATGAGTTGTTGAGATTTCTGAATGATGTGAACTTGTACTCAGCAGGGAATGGAGGTACCAGGAGAGCTGATTAAAGACCGCTATAAATGACACATACTGCAATGCACAGAAGAAAGACTGACCTACACTCCTGTTGTAGAAGGTCAAAATAGGCTTAAACATGTCCTGGCTTGCCCAGATATATTTTCTGCTCTCCATCCTTCTATTGATGGGAGAAACAACTGCAGGAAAGGAAGACTAAAGGACTGACACCTTTGAGTCTCTTTCTCTCCTTCCAAACTTGTAAACAAGAGTACCCACACGTGTTTATACACTTGTTTATGTTCTGCCCTAAAAAGGTAAAAGAAAGCCCTGACTTTACCTAATATAGTCAGGTTTGACAAACCGACATTTTGATTGGCTAATCTGTGGCCAAAAAAAAACATTAGTCTTGGGCTACATTGATAAAAAGAGATGAGCAGGTAAAGACAACATGCTCTGCCTTAATGTGCTCTGCCTTATTTTGCTTATGCCATTGCATCCTGCCATGCTCTACCTGCTACATAATAACAAGCCCTGATACTTTGGGTTTGTCTACCTGGAAACTGCGTTGCCTTGAGTTTGTGAGGGATTAGGCATCAAATGCCTTCATGTGATAGGCTCGCTTAGCCAGCATGACATCATGTCAAGACTGCACATCTGTAAGATATCCTGCCTGCACCTCTGCAAACCTCTGTGCCAAGACAACACACCTGCAAGTCTTCTCCCGAGACTGGGAGTCCTGGAAGGGACACAGATCATCTAAGAGGAACCAGGAGCAGGTCAGAGATCATCTGCCTCTCTCCCAGCACCATATTAGAGCCTGGGAATATTCGGAAGCCTCAATGGCTGACAAGACACTGACAGAACTCCCTGCAAGTGTTTGAGTACTGTCTGGAAACTGTAGTTAGCCCCGGGAATCCAGAAATAACTTTTGTGAGTAAATACTCACAAGCCTCTTTGCAAACTGTGTACTCTATATCTAATTGAATCCAGGTGCCTTCTACCTTAAGCAGAAAGGAGCTTCTTGAGTCCCTCTAGTGGGCAAGTGGTATACTCTTTCCAGTTCTAATGGTTTAATGTTATATTATTGCTAGTTATTCCTTAAGTGTTCTAGATCCTCTGTTTTCCTCTGTGTAATGTTTTCATGACTGTTGCAAAGAACCTATTATTATAAATTGTGGTCAGTAGCAAGAGTCCTGAATATCAAAATTAATAAATGATGTTAATTTTGAAAAAAGTCCTGTCTTGCACTATACCTGCCATTACAACTCCCCATAGAAACTCAGAATTTAGAAGACTTCAGAAAACTTTGGTGATTGTAATACTAAAAGGCTTATTAACCTCATGGCAAAATGTAGGTCTGAAACCCACTCTGAAGAAATTACAGATTATACCACAGTTTATCTCAGCCACTATCTGTTGGTTCTGTAGTGTCACATGTGAAGATACCTTGTGAACTTTCTTAATCAGAATTCATATGACATTAAGATATACCACAAGGCATTTAGTATTAGAGGCTGGTAGTTCTTCCTTTTAAAAAGTAAAATGGCTTTTCAACAAATTCATGGGGTTTATAGTAAAATATAACTATTCGTGATATTTTCTGGCACTGGAATGGTCTCTTAGTTCTGTAATGTCTCCATTATTTTACATTTTCCAGCTGTAGGGAGATGGAAAAGCTATTTATTTTTTTATTTATTATGAATCTTCAGCAAAATTTAAATAATATTTTTAAGAAATTGAAGCATTTACAATCTCATTAAAAAAAAAAAAAAAAAAAGCATTCCAAATGGATATTTTCATTTTGCTCTAGCACTTTATTCAGGGTCACACATTCAAGATGACTAATAAGGAAACACCCATAAATGTATAAACAAGCATCTCTGAAATCCTGAATATTAAAAAAGAACAAGATACAAAAACCAAAACAGCTTTGAAGCATATTGAGTACCTAACAAATAATTTGTAAGCATACAGAAATTCCCATGTTCAAAGTATTTTTACACTTATAGTCCCTGAAGTTCCACACAAAGGTACATGAGGATTTCATTTCAATTGCTTTTTTTCTGTAAGAAGAGTCCTAATATTAGCTGTTAAATTAGAAGAAGTTATAACAATGTTATCTTGATTTATACATTTCTTAATGTAAATTATCTGAACCTCTAATTTCAGCAGCCGAAGGCCAGGTCTGTGACCTCTATTAACTGAATGAAGACAGTAGCAACAGCCTTAAGCTCTGTAGATACAGAGATACTCATGAAAAAATTCTCACCCTCATATCACAGAATCACAGAATTAACCAGGTTGGAAAAGACCTTCAAGGTTATCTAGTCCACCTTCTAATCAACTAAACCATGGCACTAAGTGCCTCATCCAGTCTCCTTTTAAACACCTCCAGGGATGGTGACTCTACCACCTCCCCAGATTCTATGGCCAAGAACCTTAACTGCTTGGCGATGCCTGATTCAAAGTAATCCCTCCTACTAAAACAGTAAAATAGAAAATGAGAGAATTTTTATGGTAATTATTTAAAACTAAGAATATAAGGAATTAATGCAACACTTCTGAAGATGTTACTTAATGCTTACTGGTCTGTATTATCTCTGAGTGGACTTCAGAAGAAACCTTTTCAAAGGGTCTGTTGTAGCATGGGATAAAAGCCCTGAAGGGGCCCAAGAAAGCTTGTAAGTATCCAAGCACAGCAGCAATGCACCCCAAGGAAGAGGAAGTCAGCCAAAGCCAAAACTGTCAAGAAGCCAGCATGGATGAACAAGGAGATCCTGGACAAGCTCGGACAGGAAAAAAAAGAAAAAAAAGGAAAAAAAAAAAAAAAAGGCTACAGATGATGGAAGCAAGGAATTAAATCTAACCAGAGGCGTCAAGAGTGCTGATATGGCTGAAAATGACAGCAGTGAGTATAAAATGAAGGCACCAGTTTAGGGAACCATAAGGGTGCATTAAGAAGAGTGTGTCCAGCAGATCGTGGGAGGTTCCAGCAGAGGGCTACAAGGATGATTAGGGGACTGGAGCACTGCCTTATGAGGAGAGGCTGAGGGACCTGGGGCTTTTTAGTCTGGAGAAGAGAGGGAATTTAATAAATGTCTGAGAGCTGAGTGTCAGGAGGGGAATGACAAGCTCTTCTCACTTGCTCCCTGTGATAGGACAAGGAGCAATGGATATAAACTGCAGCACAGGAGTTTCCACCTCAACACAAGGGGGAACTTCTTTCCTGTAAGGATCACAGAGCACTGGAACAGGCTCCCCAGAGAGCCTATCTGGATGTGTTCCTCTGTGACCTGAGCTAGATTGTATGGTCCTGCTCTGGCAGGGGGGTTGGACTCAATGATCTTTTTGGGTCCCTTCCAACCCCTAACATCCTGTGATCTTTTAAGTTGTAATTTTGCATTTCATTCTCTGATAAATTGACATATTTTCTTATTGGTTGTGGTTAAGTTTCACCATTGAGACCACAATAAAATTTCATCTGAAGTCTCATTTACTGGAAGAGGAAATTTTGACGCTAACGAACATTGAGACCTATATATTTGGCCCAAATCAGTTAGGCGTGTAACTCAGATACATGTCCATAGAGATAGCATTTCAACAGTCACAACAAATATGTGTTCTTGAGTGAATATATGCAAGTGGAACTTCTTTTGTTTTCATCAGCTTACTTTGCACATTATTTTTCAGCTTTATGAGCTTCAGCCAAATAAGTTACCTATTTTTTTTTTTGGCAAATAATTTTCTCATGCACATTCATAACTCATATACTGTATGTTATACTTAGAAAAGAGTGGGAGGCATTTGTGGTTCCTCATCTATGTTTTTGCACATTTTATGATGCACAGGGAATGGGAAGGCTGGTTAATCTTTAAATTAACTACTGAAAATTAATATTATCAAGATATTTTCATGTTAATCTATTTGCTCTGTAATAGCTATACGGTACTCTCTCTCTCTCTCTCTCTCTCTTGCATTTTTTATTTTTTCTGAGTCTATCCAGTGTAGATTTTTTTCTTACAGTCTGCTGTTAATAGTAAACATACATGATCTATATATAGTCTTCACTAGGATAAAGAACAAAGTTTTGTGGATAACTGGCATCTGACCTTTGCTGAGAAGTCAATGCTGTTATGACTCCACTCCTCTCATGCCAGTAAGCTGTTTGCCTTGTCAAAGTTTGCAACAGCAGATGTTTTGTAGGAACAGCAACAGCAAATGACCTGCCATACTAGGCGTGTATTTTCTTCTGGCACTGGAATTCTCACAGTTTGAGACCATCTTTTGAATCTATACTATAAATGGACCAAATATGCTGGTCAGTGTTTAGATTCTTGGGAATTACTGTATATAAATGGGTTATGTACCACATGACTGAGGATAAAGTGACTTCTTGTGATGAGTATACCAGAGCATAAAGGCTAGCTAATCTGACTGCTACGTAATGCTGCAGGCTACACGCTCAGTAATACAGACCTTAATCATATCGACAAGTTCAACCACGTAATGGCTCCTCACCAAATCTTAAATCAATTTTTAACCTGCTGTTTCTGTGGTGTTCCATTATCATAATTATAATATTAATATAACATTCTATGAGTTCTACTCACTGCTTTGCAAAGCAGCCTCATAAACTGCTCGTGGTTTGTCCCTCAGTCTGTAAGAGGTGGAGAAGCTGAGAAAATTCATTCCTCAATTGATTTTTATAGAGTAACATCAAGCACAAATTAAGCATCGTATTTTAGCTTATATATGCAGTCCAAGAAATACTTCAGTGGGAGTTCTGAGGACAGGTAATAAAATCAAAGGCAAAATAATTTTGGGGGCAGAAACTGAAAGCATTATGAGACACTGTCCTTGCTTAAAATGACAAGAGAATAGAATAATTGACCCAGATGGGCTTTTGCATTCTAGATTTTCAAATATATTGCTGCTAAATAATAGAGAAGACCTGTGTATTTTTACTTTCAGAATTTCTTTTGCTACTGTATTTAAAGACAACACTTATATACCCTCCCACAATCTTCTTTTCAACATACTATTCCAAACCATAAGGAGGCCTTGTAAAAATGAACACAAATTTGTCAGAACTCCAGACAGCCTTTTGTTTACTTGTTTGGCTTTTTATTTCTCTGTAGATGTTATGGTATCTGGCTGTGCAGGTTTTCACTCTGGGAATGAAAGGACCAACTAATTCTAGATACTTATTCACACAGTTTGGTATAGGAAGAGGGAATACACCAATAGCAGCAGCGATGCAAATAATGAACATAGAAAGAGTAGATGTCCTACTGAAAGAGAAACAAAAGTACTTTTCACAAATTAAAACTGCCTCTTGGGTTATTAAAACCAAATTGTAATGCCCCAGATGGAAAAGAATTAATAAAGTCATAGGAAAAAATCAACTTGGAAGAATTCTGCCTGTCATTTCATAGTTTAACTTCAAAACTAGATCAGTTTCCTTGCGGTTCATCTCGTCTTGTTTTGGAAGCATTCAGAGGCAGATATCCCTAAGCTCGTCTTCTCACATTTAGGAAATCAGCACCACAGCAACTCCACTGTTAAGAGGACAACAGTTTTACAAATGAGGGAAAATGTAATGATGTGTACTGAAGTACTTAATACAGTTGAAGAAGTAGAGTCTTTAGTTGTACAAACCTTTCCTCCAATCTCTAATGAAATCTTAGATAATTTTAAGTAATCTTCTCCTGAGATTGCCTATTTTTTAAAAATTAAAAAAAAAAAAATTCAAGCGTTTCCTAATACTTAACTTGAATCTCACTTTCTGCAATTGACTTTTTTTTTTTTAATCCAATATAGATATGTAGAAAAGCTATTTCCAATAGCTTTTAAAGTATTTGTCATCATATCCTGACTCAAAGTACTTATCTTCAAGGGTTCTTTTTCTTTTTCATGTAGATTTTGTTTCAAGAACCTGGTTATCTGATTTGCTCACTCTTGGACACTGATAGTGTTGTACCTTCTTGAAGCTCGTGCCTGAGAACAGCACTTCAGATGAGCTTCAGCTCTGATACTGAATGGAGTTGAAAGATTATGGTGCAAGTTTAGATGTGTTAACTCTTCAACTACATTACACAATGTGTGATATAGTGACACTGTTAAACCAGCATGGGTTTTTCTCTTGTCCCTTACCTGTAGAATTGTTTGTTCCTAAGCAAATTAAATTTGTTTTCTAGTGTTCTTTGATTTCCTCCTCACTTTACCTGCAAGTTTATTCTATATTCTATCATCCAGATGATGAAAATAAAGAAAAAAAAAAAAAAGGAACTTAAACTTTCAGAACTTTCCTTGTGAAATACCACATGTTGAGAAAGTCTCAAAAGCCTTACTGTCAAGATGGAATTTTATTAGACAATATTTGATATTACACACCCAGGTAAACGTAGTCATTTCCTTGTTGCTTTTGAGGTGCTAAATTATAGTCTCACTAAGGATGATTTCCAGGAACTGAAGCTAATCTGAATGCTTTCTCCATTTTCCCACTTGCTGGTGGTTCTGTGATTATGCTATGCAGCACAAATTTGAAAGCATGTAAATGACACAAGCAGACTTTAACTTGCATTAATTTTCTACTTTGAGTCTACTCTTTTGTAGGCAATGCTAATGCTAATTGTCTACTCTTTTGTAGACAAATGCTAACCATTTGTTCTTATGTAACTTTCTAGAAAGAAAATGAAGGGAAGGAAGGGAATAACAGTAAAAGAGGGGAGGATCATTAAATGACATAGTATCTCTCATCTATTACATCTCATGATCTTGTGCTCTACCTTGGCCATTATTGTTTCTTCTGTATTACCAATTCCTTAGGTTTGAGAGAAGCTTCTGTAGCTCTGTGTATATAGCCACACATGAACACAACAGTGCATGTATTTGTATGAAGTGCTTCATGTATATATGAACAGAAATATTGAAAAACACAATCATTATGAAGCAGGCATACTTAATAGCATATATATTAAACTTAATGTATAGTAATATATATGTAATAGTACATACTAAACACAGCAGTAATCAGGTGCTATGCTGAAGCATGCCAATACCAAAAGCCATTGGCTTAATCATGCAGGTAATTTACCTTTCTGTTCACAACTAACTATAATTAAATTTCTACTAATAATCAAGTGTGCAATAACAAATATGACAACTTCAGGATTACTCAGTATCATGTGGAGATTTCTGTTCCTTAAACAAATGACAAGGAATTCTTTAGCAAGTTAATTCATTTTGTTTCTATTGATTTTTTTTTTCTTTTGGCCATTATCAAAGTCCAAAGTGCAAAACAAAGTTGTCAGTTATCCACAGGAGGTTTGTGACCATTTGGAATTTAAGTTGCTTGATAATCCATAAATGTGATAACCTTTTGACCCTACTCCAAAATTAGTTTGCTGCAGTCCTTCCCTGAAAAGTGGATATTGTATAAACCAAATTGAGAGTGAAAGTCTTCCCTCAACTTTCTATTCAGTACAGTTTGTTGTAAGATTAGCTGTTTTACAGCCAATAACAGATCAGCTCCACCACTCAGTTTTCATGGATACATTATGATTTAAATTATCTCTCATCCACATTTCCATGTCAATGCGGAAGAAAAACTAATATCGAGAAGACAGATAACCAGTATAAAAATGAAGACAGATTATAGGGCAAATTTTCAGTTGACATAAATGGGTGCTACTCTACAGAAGTCAATAAAAATGACTTGGTAAATGTAGCTGAAAACCGTGGTACAATCCATGTTGCAAAAGTAAACAGTTTTCATATCTCATTATATATGGCCTAGTTGAGCAGATTTGTTTGTTCCCCAGAATAAAATGTTTTTTTTAAAGTGGAGCTATTCTTGTTTTTAAGATTAGTTTTCTCTTTAAATGTTTGATACATGTCAGGAAAAAAAAAAAAACCAACCAAACAAAACCCAAAAAACTGTGCTGGTTTGAGGCTAATTGGAATATTTCACTGAGAGAAATTAAATCCTTAGCTGCGACAAGAAATAAAAAAACCAACAGTAACCTACATCACTCATTCTTCTGCTGAGAAATGCAACTAGTCAAAATATAGATAAGACACTCACTTCTCTCACACTTCTCAGTTAGCTCTCAACTGTTGTTGTTCTGGTCCTTCACCCTGGCGGTCTGTGTTTGCTTCTGCCTTAACTAATCAGACCTAACCCTTTATTTCCTCTAACCTCCATGTCGTTTTTTGCCATCTCACCTCAGATCTCTCCAGATTTATCACATGAAATATACGGGGAGTGATCTGGTTATTTCTGAAGGGAGTGAAACAGGGGGAAAGACTGAAGGACGTTTGTGTTGGGAGCCTCCTGGTAATCTGATTGTTTTGGAGGAATTTTGTTTCTGTATTACTTTTAACTTGCATATGATTGAGTATTGTGTATATATACATATGCTTGTAAATTGTGGTAAGCTGTAAATAGAGCTTCACTCCTTAACTTCCAGATGGTTGAGTCTAGTCTGTGTGATTTCATTGTGTTTGTGGTGGGTAACTCCCAAACCAAAACAAAAACACCCCTCTCCCCCCCCCCCCCCCCCCCCAAAAAAAAGCAAAAAAACCCAACCAAAACCAACAACAACAACAAAACCACAACCACCCCCACAAACAAACAAATAAAAAACAAACAAAAAAATCCCCAAAACAATCCCCAACAGAATGCACAGAATGCATATATCTGAAGAACTGTTGAAGAGCAGGCTCCTGATATCCTGATA
Organism: Ramphastos sulfuratus; assembly: GCA_013399055.1. Lineage (NCBI taxonomy): Eukaryota > Metazoa > Chordata > Aves > Piciformes > Ramphastidae > Ramphastos > Ramphastos sulfuratus. The sequence goes on from WBNM01013533.1 coordinate 46,562, forward strand.
TTAACAGTGTAGTCCCACACCTTAGTGAATATAAATAATACTGACTGAACCTAGACACAAGAAGCTGGGAAACTGAATACAAGTGAAACTGGATGGAGGTCCTTCCTGCTTCATTCCTTAATGCTTTTGAATTAATTTCTTTTCCTAATACAACCTGTTGCCCTCCCAAGACATAAAGTTACTAAACACACATATCTATGGAGAACCAAACAGGTGAAAATTATACATTGTCTTTACACCTGATATTCTGGACCTTTCACTCATTTCTATATATCATAGCTTAACCTCAGCTGGCAACTCAGCCTCACACAGCCACACACTCATTCTCCCCCGGTGGAATGGGGAAGACATTGGAAGAGTAAAAATAAGAGAACATGTGGATTGAGATAAAGACAATTCAGAAAAAAATATAAAAGCCATGTACACAAGCAAAACAAACCAAGCAATTCGTTTACCGCTCCACAGCGGCAGGCAGGCATTCAGCCATCTCCAGAACAACAGGGCTTCATCACACATAACAGTGACTCAGGAAGACAAATGCCATAACTCCAAATGTCCCTTCCTTCCTTCTTCTTTCCCCAGCTCTATACGCTGAACATGACATCATATGTTATGGAATATGCCTTTGGTCAGTCAGGGTCAGCCGTCCTGGCTGTATCTCCTTCCACCTTCCTGTGCACCACCAATCTACCCAGTGATGGAGTGTTGTGAGAATATATGCAAATGAATCACAAGTAGACACAGAAATCTGGTGTAAACTGCTCTTATGTATCTATGGTTCCCTGACTGTACACACAAATGTGCAGATGCATGATTCTTTTTTTGCTACCTGTTTCTGAAACAGCCGTAGAACGTGATGCTAAAATGAGTCTGAATTAATTGTTTACCAAAAGATTAGATTTCCAAAGTACTAATGGTAACACAGTAGCATTGTGTTCATACTTTTTCATTATTATATGAGTTTTTACCATCTGCACATCAGTTGTGATTTTTATATTAGCTTCCATGTCACTATTGACAATATTAGATAAAATCAAGACTTAAAATAATCACCTTGAAAATCTCCTTTTTGAGACTGATGTGATCCTGTCATCCACAGCTACACCGGAGATCATATAATCTATTCTGAAATACAGCACATGTGCCAATTCTGTAGCACAGTGCCATGTTTTACTAAGCCAGTGTTTCTCAAATGTCTGACTACTTTCATTTCTGTTTTTCAGAGAAACTAATAATTGCCGGCTGTGTAGTTAGGTTTATTTGACAAGATGTATTTTCCACAAAATATCTCCAGTCCTTTAGTTAGTTATTAAACTGCTGGTTTATCTAGGACTGATATTACACTGTGACTCTTTGTAATCCAAGAGTGTTGTCCCCTCTTGATAAATATTGACAGTGGTACTGCACAGTGCCAATCTCTATATATCTGGTGTTGAGACAGACATCAGCAGAAAAGAAATCATCTTAGTCAACTCTTTTACTGTATTAGAAGTGTTGAAGTGTTTGTTCTCTTTTGCTTACAAATTGCCTTCTACATTATTAGGTGATGTGTTTCATGGCTTCCACATGGTTCTTTTTCTGAAAACCTGTGTGGAATATGAATGAGAAACGATGATCACAACATCAGCTTTCAAATGATAGAATCAAAATATACATTCAGAATCAAATCTATATGATACATGTATACAATGTTGTTCTGCTGCAGTCTGTAAAACATATATCAAAATGGCTAATTTGGTGGTGTTCTGAACTTTCAGTTACTTTATACAGAAAGAATGTCTTTTGCAGGAGCTTACATTCACAGCAATTCATTCTGTACTGTAAGAAATTTCCTATAGGTTTGTTGCTATTATGAGATATTCAACATAACAGATAATTTACAGAGCAGGCATCTTTACCAGGAGATTACTTTGTTTAGCTCTTTATTCATACTCTCTCATCTAATGAAGATAAGTTCTATTATGTTTGGTAAACTTATGAATAAGTTCAGTGGCTGGAAATCCATGCACTTTTATTTAACTGAGTCTTTCTCAAACATAAGGATGAAGTGGATAACATCATGAATTTTGTCCCCTTTGCTGACATAATCATAGAATCATAGAATCATAGAATGGTAAGGTTGGAAGGGACCTCAAGGATCATCTAGTTCCAACCCCCTGCCATAGGCAGGGACACCTCCCACTAGGACAGGTCACTCAAGGCCTCATCCAACCTGGCCTTGAACACCTCCAGGGAGGGAGCAGCCACAACCTCCCTGGGCAACCTATTCCAGTGCCTCACCACCCTCACTGGAAAGAACTTCCTCCTAACATCCTCTAAGTCTAAATCTTCCCTCTGCCAGTTTAAACCCATTGCCCCTAGTCCTATCATTGCAAGACTTTGTAAATAGTCCCTCCCCAGCCTTCCTGTAAGCCCCCTTCAGATACTGGAAGGCTACTCTAAAGTCTCCTCGAAGCCTTCTCTTCCCCAGGCTGCAGAGCCCTAACTCTTGTAGCCTGTCCTCATAGCAGAGCTGCTCCAGCCCTCCGATCATCCTCCTGGCCCTCCTCTGGACCCACTCCAACACTTCCATGTCCTTCCTGTGCTGGGGGCTCCAGAACTGCACACAGTGCTCCAGATGGGGTCCAACAAGAGCAGAGTAAAGGGGCAGAATCCCCTCCCTTGCCCTGCTGACCACACTGCTCTTGATGCAGCCCAGGACTTGGTTGCTGTCTGGGCTGCATGCGCACACTGCAGGCTCATGTAGAGCTTTTCATCACTCCAGACCCCCAGGTCCTTTTCCTCAGGGCTGCTCTCCAGCCATTCAGCACCCAGCCTGTATTTTTGCTTGGGATGCAGCTCTTCAGTCCTTTGGTATCTTCATTCTTCTGTCTACAGTATGATGTAGCCACGATTGAGAAAAGATTTTGTCTAACAACATATTAATATGCTACCATGGTAATTAAAAAGCTCAGTTTTACAAAGAATATGTACAGGTGGCTTTATATTATATGTAAACCTGTGTCATGGTTTTCAGGTATTGCTACAGAAAAAAAATATGTCTTTCTAGCAGAAGTAAAAATACATAGAAAATTCTATTTTGTCAGTTACAAGTCACAATCTGATGCTCAAAGATCAATGGTAGATAGTAATCTGTGATGACATACTAGGGAAGGAAGTTTTCTTCTGACATCGCTAACACAGGCCCCAGGGAGGCAGAAAACTTCTCTAAGTAAAGGGCTCGGTCTACATATTGAGCCTTCTGCTTCCTCCAGAAGCGAATCACCTATGACAGTGCCTTATCATTTATTCTTTACTGAAAAGGTTTTGATGCAAGTTGTAGTCTGACTCTCTCTCTATAAAAATATCTTTTCAATATCCTTCTGGAGAAGATTTCTTTATCCCTGCAGCCAGTGATGGGACCAAAGTAAAATAGCCATGAAATCTTCAGGCAGTGCTGCAGTCTAGACTTTGTTTAAGGTAGAATTCTTATCTCCATTTCATTTACAGAGATAATAGAGGTGAAAGAATTGGCTAGAAGATGCAAATGGCTTGCTGTTAAATTGTAAATTGAGGAAGATTCAATAACCCTTATTTAAATATTCTGGGGTTTTTCACTTCTGCTGGTTTATCAGGAGTAGATAATAATGAGGAAGGCTAAAAAAAATTAATTGAGCTGTAGACTGATCAAAAAAAGTGTGACAGAGTAGACAGATGTGGACCCATTAGATACCTGTTATGTGACTGGTAGCTATCTATGGCATTAAAGTGACATTCCTGCTGCTAGCTTGATTTCTTTGTCACAGCATGACCTCTTACAAATTAAGGCTTTACATTTTCCTAAAAATAACTGTAAAATGCTTAAATGATACAATTACACAGTCATTAATGACACATTTTTCCTGCTTGATGCCATAAAAGCATCATACGTGTCTGGTTCTCTTTTATCTTCATCTCACACACCATATCTCACATAAAGTAGACATCACTAATTTATTTATATTACTTTCTCCTTGAATTTACTGATGATATCTCTGTTTTACCAAAAAGTGTTTTGATTGTTTATTTTGGGGATGATGTATAAAGCCACTCCCAGCAGATGGAGACTGTTTTCCAGAAGCTGTAGCAGATCCATAGAAAAATTTTGAGACCATTTTTCTTTTTCTCCTGAACTTTGATTCCTACCTTTGTGATTTTTTTCTTTTCTATTTTTCTCTTGCCTTTCAATTTATTTCACCACATATTGCCTCTTTCTCAGACCAGACTTAACCAAGGCCCCCAGTTCAGACCTCATCGAAGTTCCATGGCTGGCTGCCTGAATGCCCTTTTCCTGTCCTCTATGTACCTTGCCCTGCATGGAAACCTCACTGCAGAAAAGTGCATTGTCCCTGCCTCTCACCCAGCAGGCTCCCATGTGCCTCTCTCCTGCTACCACTTGGACATGTTTTTCACCTTGGCACCCCTTGTCTCCAAGTAATAACTTTCTCTCCTACTTCTATAACTATTTTCCATCAAGACTTTTGGCTTGGGTTTTAGCATCTCAGACGTTTTATGCTCACCCTCGGGGCTTGCATTGTTATTGCCCCTGCTTATATCTCTACTTTCTTTCTCTATGCACATGTGCTCTGATTGCTTTCATCTCAGTGTTACTTTCATCATTTGCTCTTTATTTCTAGGACAGATGTCTACCATGAAATGGCCTCCTAGAACAAGTCCTTTAATCCAGCCTGGGCAAATAGTCTCTTCATAGGTGCTCACCATGCTACCACCTGTCTAATTGCATTTCTCCCTGTCCTTTGGCCTCATTGCCCATTTGACTCTGCTTTCTTGTTTCTTTGATATCATCTAACAACACTGAAATGTAAACTCCTCTTGGTGGGATACTTCTTTACAAAGAATAAAATATGTTCTCTGTAAATACAGCCATTTGCACGTTATTGTATCCAAACAATGACAAACACAAGTGAATACAACATCTCACTATAATGAGAAAATGAATGAAAATGCTGCACATCTTTGTGTGTATTTGGAAGATGATGTATCCCAGTTAAGATAGGTTAAAAGATTCTTAATATTCTCCAAAATACCCTGTGATATCACCAGAATTTTAAGGAGACTTAAGTATTTATATTATTTTATTTCTAAAAAGATAAGCTGTCATCTTTAAAGTCAGTATTGAAAAATGCCAGCAAATGAGATTGGGAGGCACTTTTAGGTGAAAATTATGTATGCACCAAAGCAAGAATGACAATGTGCATGAAGAGATTTCTAGTAAAGTCTGAATCTACTCATGATGATGCTGGAGTGTATTTTGCTAGAGCAATGAAATAGGAACTTATTATGAGGATTATATAAAGTTGCAGGAGCCCTTTATTTCTAGTATAAACGGGGTGGATGATTGCTAGAGACAAGATGGTTACATAACATCATCAAAGTGCTTGGGGAATTATTGTGGTGAAGTTGATATATTCGTCAGTCAAGAGCACTATAAGGTTATTAATTATATTGTTACCAGCTCTTATTTTTTTTAATATATATATATATATAAACTAAGAATATCTTTATCAAAATCAAATTCAGTTTAAGAATTTCAATCTACAAAAAATAGCAAGGCAAAGTGAGATTTTTAAAGCATCAATATGGATAATCAATGCCACTTTTCTTCTCTTAAAGTAATTATAGCCTCTGCTAATCTATTACATGGGAAGCGAATATTGAAATGGCTATATTTTGTTTTTTATAAGTAAATAATATACCTGATTCTGGAAGAGAAAATTTACAGTTCATTAACAAAACATATGGATCAAAAGCAGCAAATGGATTAGATAATGTAAAAGAATTCTGTATTTACATGACAAGTTTTATCTAAAGTAATACATTATCTTCAACATGAACTGCATTAACAAGACAAAATGAGACAGAACAAGCAGACAAACCTAGATGCTGTCTTTTTATTTTATTTTTTATTTCAATTTTATTTAATTTATTTTTATTTTATTATTTATTTAATAATTTCTTCAGCATTACATTAGGATTATTGGAAGGTATACCTCTTAGTACATGTTTAGAGATCTGTGAGTCATTACATTTCTGATCCTTTTCTGAATCTACAGGTACTCTCTGCCTTTCCCAACCTCCCGTGCCAATGAATTCCAGAAGTTCAACAGTCAGTGAGTGAAAATGTAGCTTTCAATTGGTTTTAACCTCAGGTGTTACTAGCTCTAAAGAGAGCCCTCTAGATACATTGTTTAAGGATTGTGAGCAAGTTATATATTCGTATTAACTCCTCAGAACTTTAAAAATCTCAGTTACACACCCTGAAGGCTTCTCTGGTGTCTCCTCATAAGGCAGTAATTCCATCCTCTCTGCCTCTTTGCTGTTTTAGTTGCCCTTGTGTGTACTTTTTCTTATGTCCGTGTTTGTAACAACAGTTGAGTTTTGTGGCCCTAATCTGAAGGCTAAGAGAATTTAACAGGGTATCTTATTTAGGAATTGTCCTGAGAACAAAGAATGAATTCCAAAAAATGTGTCAAACAAACAAACAAACAGAAGGCAAATATTATAACTGCTAGTATATAGGCCAGGAGGCAGCCATAGCACAGTGACACATCTCCCAGTCTTACTGAGACTGGAGGACACACTTAGAACGTACACAGTTCACAGCCTTGACCTTGTCATCAGCTCTCAGAGTGCATCATCTGAGAGATATCACTTTGGCTGTGCCATAAGCACAACATATTTTCAAAATCTCAGAGCACCAGCTGCACGGGCAGGTGCATAGACAGGACACCCCTCCAAAAGCCAAAATGTAGGCAGTGATTTGGGCCACCGTGAGAAAGTCATTCCCTTAGAGACCACAGACTGAATGATTTTACAGTCTCAGGAATTAAAGGGCAAGCAAGATGGGAAAATGATCCCAACAATGGTTCTCTTCTGTGTATTTTTCCTATTTTTCCTGGAAACTTTGTGGTTTTGTTTTGTGGGGATTTTTTGGTTTTGTTTTTGGTTTTTTTTTGTTTGTTTGTTTGTTTGTTTGGGTTTTTTTTGGTCTGGATTCCACTGAGGATTCATCCTTCTGTTCTTTTGTACATACAGCTTTTTTGTTTGTTTGTTTTTCCCCTAGCCAGGTGATGTTGCTTACTGTGGATTAATAAGCAGTGTCTGATTTATTAGCAGAGACTCCTACACAAGACTTGTAATTGAATTTCATTTCTTTTTCTCACTGGTTTTGGAACAAGCCATGCTGTCTTTTTCAGTTTCATGTGATTTGAAATTTCAACACTGGAATGTAATGTACCTTGAATGAATAATTCGTTTTAAAACATTATTCCCTATTAATAGTAACCTAATAGTTATATTGCGACTTATAGCTGCCTATAGTGAAAAAATGTATCCATGATGGAGCAAATCTGAGACATTTTCTAAGCCATTAATTTCTTTAGTATTATCCTGCATTATATTTCTTCCACAAAGTTGCACAACTCCCAAGATAAGATCTAATGAATTTTAAAGAAAAACACTGTTGAAAAATATGACATATATTCACTGTTACTCAAATTTGAATACCTACCACTACCTCACCTGTCTAGATTTTCCTTTTGTTGTAATCACAGTTTTCTTGCTAGGATTTTTTCAGAAGACTTTGTTACAATTCAGGTGTTCTAGCAGTGAGATGTGATTAAAATCACATCTTTGCTGGAGTTTTTGGAAGGCAAACAGTTAAATCCGTGTTAGAATAGGTTTTATATTTGTTCTAAGAACTGCACAGTTCTTGGGCAGCATAAAGAGTTAATTGGTTAATTTAATTTAAAGTTACAGTTTTCTGCTGCTTTTTTCTTGTTTGGATTCTTGGTTGATTGGTGTTTTCTCAGGGTGGGGTTTTTTTTGTTTGTTTTGAGGGGTTTTTGTGTTTATTTTTTTTCCTTGAGCACTGTAGGCTTGAGCCTTAGATGGTATCTCAGAAGAAAAGAAACCAGAACACTTACCATAGAAAAGAGTAAGGGGCTGTAATGACAGTAAAAGTCTTAGATTATCTTTCTGTGAATTTGTTTTTAATTTTGTTTCTCTTTTATTTTGAGTCTTATATTCCGATTTATTGAGTGACCTCCCTAGGGCAAAGTAAACAAGGATTCTCTGCGCACATCTCTATATCTCTATTAAGTGTTCTTCTGAATAGCTTTGGCCTTTGCACTTGAAACCATCAACCAGCAGGCAAACCACTGCAAAATGGTGTGTATCAGCCATTTAACATTTTACACTGTAAGCATTCTTTTATGTTTGATGACATTGGAAAATCATTTCATTTAATATTTTTATAATATTCCAACAACTATTACGATAATTTCATTTCAGAATGAAAAACAGTTTAATTGTGAGTATTCTTAGCCATTTGCAAGAATGTGGTTATGCAAGATTTGAATACTGGGAAGGTGTCACACAGCCAGCATTGCCAGGATATCCAGCACATAACAGTTACCTTTATTTGCCACATTTTCTTGCATGTCTTGATAATTGAGTTTTTATCAGACAAATATACCAATTATCGCTATTAACTGCAGTGAAAAAATAAAGCCTAAGTACTCTCTCATTGAACTAAATTGCAGAAATTTCAGTGGACATTAAACCAGGCCTTGCTAACAATACTTATGTAAATTGCTAAACTGTAAAGCCTGTAAAGACTTTGAACACTGCATCTCATATGAATTATGAGGACATAGAGACACATCTCTTAAGCAGCCCACAAATGTAGTACTTTCATCAAAATTAAACAAATAAGTTATTATTTAAGTTACAGGAATGCTAAAAGTCATAGCACAAATTGCCCAATTACTAGCAAAATAGTCTTATTAATGCAGTTATGTTTTTAGGATCTATTTATGTGGTTTTTGGGTCACTGATATTCCTTTGCACCCCATTGTCAGTGGTGCTCAAACTCTCATGTCATGGAGCACGTGAGAGCTTGCAACAAAATTTGCATCTTCTGTCTAGGTTCTTTATCAGCAGGAGCATAATCTTTATATTGGGGCATTCAGAATCTTTCTAAGGTATTTGTCTGTGTTCTTGCACAGTCTTTCAGTCACTGCTCCACAGTTTAGTTGCATAATTCTTGCGAGCTTTGGCACTTTATGTTAAAGTCTATCACTGCAGCCTCAACATTAAGCTACAGAAAAATAAAACTTTGTGAATCATTATTTAATAAATAACCCTCCTGACCTCTAATTGCCTCTTACAGTGTTTTTGCACTTATTGCTAAAAAAAGCTGTTGAGCACTCCAGAAAATTTGGGATGAGTCTTGATATCTGAATACTAAGTTATGACAAAGCTAATGACTTACTTCTAGCAGTACCAAAACCATATTTATTAGGTGATGTCCTTCCTACTTCATAAAACAGCCACTAAAACCTTGCAATCCACAGTGAATTTCTGATTAATTTTATTTTCTTTGCATATAATTCCCCCCCAGCTAACTGCATTTTCAAAAGTGTAACCTTAGTAATATAGTAATAATATTGTGCAGTTAATAGTGTAGCAACCCAGGTCAGAACACATTCCTGACAAAGCAGTGACCATGAGCCTGTTCATTGTAGAGCTGTGTAATATGTTTTTCTTGACACTATAATCAAAAACATCTTGTTTTCAAGTAAAGTCAATGAGAAATTATAAGAATGTTAGATCAATGCATGTATTGATCTGGAGTACTGTGTGCAGTTCTGGAGCCCCCAGCACAGGAAGGACATGGAAGTGTTGGANCAGGGGGTTGGAACTAGATGATCCTTGATGTCTCCTTCCAACCTTACCATTCTATGATTCTATGATTATTTGGCAAGTAATTGGAAATGTTGGAAAAATACCACAACTTAGAAATTATAGCATATCTTAGTCTCTGAAGAGAAAATTCACAAGCTATAAAAGAAATGCTTTATGGTCAAATTCCATTTTTTAAAAAAGAGTGTCACATATAGTTCGTAATGGTGAGTACATTCTAAAATGATGATTTTCTTGAAACGGGTATGTATTTTTAAAATCAAATGTCCAAGACTATTTAAATCCCATCTTCTCTTTAATGAACTCTTATTTTGAGAAATTTTTCTTCCAAATTATAAATACTCTTTCCTTAGCAATCCTTTGTGTGCAAGTTTGTTTCTTCATGTATCACTGTCGAGACGTATAGAAATAAAACTGCACACACTAGTGTAGTATAGTGTAGTGTAATGTAGTATAGTATTTGTAGATTTCTAATATTTTTCTCTTCAGATATATTTTTACCGAGGCCAGTTTGAGCTTACTGTGTATGCTGTTTGGCAACAGCTATTCTCATTTGGGTACTCATTCTGCTGTAAGTATCACAGTGAAAAAGAGCACATTAACAGAATGTGCTGTAAATGAATGCATTACACTTTAAAAATTATAATTGCGTGGGTTTCAAGCAGGCTTCAGAGAACAACATTTTCATGTTACGCAATATAGCAATTAAGGGAAATGTATTAAGGAGGCACAATGGGTTCCTGTTTTCCTGTTATATATAACAAAGGAACAAGAGATTATTTTTTCTAAATTTCTTTTATTTGCTTCTGTATTTAAGCCAGAAGTGGACTCCAGAGCTGCAATTCACTGGCTTGGGGAAGCAGCTAAAGCAAGAGCTAAAGGTAAAGCAGTGTTTGTCAGGACAAATTGCTTTTCGTGTTGCCTATGACTTTGCAGCAGTAGCAAAGGCACTTGGTCGTTACCAGCATTTGGTAAACCTTTAAAAGAGGTAGTGCTGAAGGCAATTTGAGCCCTTGAAGATTCTGGTTCCTCAGAGTCTGGAGGTTTTGTAGAATCATAGCGAATTTTTGCATCTGCATAGCTGGGCTGGGCTGGACTGGCCACTGAACAAGTGACAGGCGCTCTCTGTTAACCTCTCTCCCTTTGCACAGGGAAGAGAAAGGGAGTAAAGGAGTGAAACTTGAGGGTTAGAAAACTAATAGACCTTTAACAAAAATAATAATAGCAATTAAATGAAATATAGATACATACGTACAAAATCAAAATTTAATCCAATCTTATTTATGGCAGTTATGTCATTTCACCACTGAGGCTATGGGCAGGCACTGGGGAAGTCTAAGACTGGACTCAGAAGCAGATAGGAATTAGATTCAGAATGCTGGGACTGATGGATCAGTATTGAAGGCAGAACAGATAAAGCCCTCCTCAGACACCAGCCATTGAAGAAGACAGCTAAACCCTTGTGATCTCTCAGCTTTATATCAAATATGAAATATATGGAATGGAATGGAATGGAATGGAATGGAATGGAATGGAATATCTTGTTGGTCAGTTTAGGGTCACCTGTCCTGGCCACCCCTCCCCACCTCTTCCTTTCTGCACTGCCATCATGGTAGACAAAATTTAGTGGTGACCTTGGTCTCCATAGGAGCAAGCACAAGCAAGAGCCTTTCAGCACCCCAATCCTTGGTAGGGTGATATCAAGTGTTATCACTGATAGAAGCAGCCACTGTCTATGTGGGTAACTTCAGAAAGTGCAGTTATGTAGAAGAGACTGAGCTGAAAAGTAAAATTGCTGAAAAGAAATTGCTCTGTTCCAGCACACCCTGGGACAACAGCACTTAAGAAACACAAATTCTTTAATTGTTAGGCACTTTCCGTGAATGTTACCTTCATCAGATGGGAACACAGAATAAAACACAGAATGAGGCCAATGTTTCCATGTCTGCCTGTGTCTACCTACAGTTGTTATGACCTGCTGCTCAGGGCAGCTTGGTTTGCCCATTTCTCCTGCTCACTCTAGTTTGATTCCAACACCAATGTTCAGGTTTCCCACTGCAACCTGTCAGTCCCAACAAATGAAACCTGTGTCAGAACTGGGATTATTTTCTTGTTCTTGGTTCTTTGTTCAGTGTGCTGGAACTGCTGCCTCTTATACTGTGAAATTTTGTCTCATTGTGCCTGGAGGCATATGACCACAGATTCAAGGCAAAGGGATTGAACCCACTGTAGATGCCTTGCTGCTGCACACCAAGCATGGAAGCATCTTGGGAACTGGGCAGCATTGCCCTCTGCGGCTATCTTCTTTCTGATGAGTTTCTAAAAGTATTAAAGGAGTCATGGGTAAGATTTATCCCCTCGTTTAGAAGTTCATGATTATGAATAAACTCTAGCCTTAAGGCTCTGATTTTTGTTTCATTTCTTTCCCTTTTCAGAACACTGGCTGAAATAGCAAATTTGGTATGAATTTATTAACATTTTTTTAAAGAATTATCACCACAAGAAAATTATTAATTCAACCATTTTTTTTTCATATTCTTGCTTTCTTAAGTGTACATTGACCTGCAGAAATCTGAAGATTGTAATTAAAAAGCTTATGTTAAAATAGCAGGGGGAGCAGATAACTAACAAAATTCAGAAGGCTCAGGCAAAGAATGTTAAGGTATAGAACATACCAAGGAAAGACTGCTTGTAAGTTAACCTTATTTCAGGTAAGCTGGTACAAAACTCTGAAAAATATCCTGAGGCATCATATTAGTACTCTTAAGACTACTGGTAGATATCTCTAAGAAATTACTTCTTATCAGTACTAGGAGAGTGAAATTATATTGTTCAGGTTTACTATAGTAATGAAAATAACATATAATTCTTGATGGGTCACACACAAGGTAAAGGTCATACATAGCATACCTTAGAGCCAGAGTTACAGGCACTTACATGAAGATTACCATCATTCCCAAAATAGTCTTCCCACTACTGTGTTCACCCTCAAACACAATCTGATGAACTGCATACATCAGCACAACAATTTACAAAGTGTGACTGTCGAGATATTGTTATATGAATTGTATGTTTATGTAAGCATTTTGCTGATTAATAGAAGACTACAGCATCTGTTGGCTAGTAGAATCAAAGAATCACTAAGGTTGGAAAAGATCTCTGAGATCATCAAGTCCAACTGCCAACCCAACAACGTCATGTCCTCTAATCCATGGCCCGAAGTGCCATGTGTACATATTTTGCAAACACCTCCAGGGATGGTGACTCTACCACCTCCCTGGACAGCCTGAACCCCATGTCTCTACCCCCTCCTTTCAGGTAACCGTAGAGAGCAGTAAGGTCTCTCTTCAACCTCCTCTTCTCCAGACTAACCGATTTCAGTTCCCACAGCTCCTGGTCATAAGACTTCACCAGCTTCATAGCCCTTCTCAAATAGAAATACACTTTATATGTCAAGCCATTAAGATTGACTAAAAAGTTATCATCTTGACAATTTTACGGTCACCAGGATATATTGGGGTAGAATCACTGGACTCTCCAAGTCTGGCATACAGCTCAAAAGACAAGAAAATATTTGGCGATGTAATATTAGTGTAGTTACACTGAAACAGTCACCTGTGGTGCTTTGTATTAGTTGTGGAGTTCTGTACCAAAGTTAGTTAGTTAGCTAATGAATGCATGAGAGACAAAAGAGGTATCAAAGGTTTGTATTGCATAATTGCTCCCCCACTGAGACATTGTGATGCCTGCCACTTATATTTCTGGCACACTAAGTTTCTGAGTGAAATTGCATGTGCATTTTGTCACGATTATTGACTTTGATTTGCATCTTGTTTAGTTTTTGGCTGTGAAAATGAACAGCTCAGTAAGAAGCTTTTTATGTTTGAAGTAATAAATATAACAAATGAATTTGCAATTGAATTTACTTCATCTTTACCTAAGTGGTCTTATGACAAAGGCAAAGGATATTTTAAAGTAGAGCATCAGATTTGAATTTGGAATTTGAACCCAAATGCTAAAAAAGAAGAGGAATGATTCTGTAATAAAAGGATTTGGAGCAGAGTAAGAAAAACCATTCCATTTTCAGCTGAAATGGATTTTGTACCCATTATAGATTTTTTTCCCCTTTATTTATTTATAAATTTAGTTTATTTTTTGCCATCTTGCTCTAGGATCTATTTCCATATGACAGAATGTGCTTGTTAATATGCTGCAATTTAAATTATGGAGGCAAAAATATGTTGGAAAACTGTCTGATGACTCAGCTCAATATTATGCATGCATGTGCATGTGTGTTTGAACTCTTATTCATAGAATGGTAAGGTTGGAAGGAGACCTCAAGGATCATCTAGTTCCAACCCCCTGCCATAGGCAGGGACACCTCCCACTAGNCCCTGAGGGATGCCACTTGTCACTGGTCTCCAGGTGGACATTGTGCTGTTGATCACCACTCTTCATGCCTTATTTGTATTTATATGCATATGAACTAATAAATATATTGTGTAAATATTTGTATCACAAACACAGGCCTTGACTCAAGTTTTTTCTTTTTAATCATAAAGGTTCTATTGTTTTTACATAAAGAAAAATTACAACCTTCAAACTATTTATAACTCCCTGAAATAAGGTTAGAGTGAGGTGGGTGTTGATGTCTTCTTCCCAGTAACAAGTGATAGGACAAGTGAAATGGTCTCAAGTTTCACCAGAGGAGATTTAGGTCAAATAATAGAAGCAGCTTTTTCACTGAGAGGGCTCTCAAAGACTGGAATAGGCTCTTCAGGGAGGTGGTTGAAGCCCCATCCCCGAAGGTGTTTTGAAAACTCACAGATGAGTGACATGGTTTAGCTGAAGGACATGGTTTAGGACCAGACTTGGACTCAATGATCTTAAAGGTCTTTTCCAACTGGAACGATTCTTGATTCTATGTTTGTAACATGAAAAGTATCTTCTGTATTAAAACTTTAACATATTATGTAACACAGTAGTTAAACACAGTAGTTAATGATACTCAGTGGCTTAGGAATATTTCACATGTTTGGAAACCTGTGCTATTCATATCTCAATTATTTTTTTCATCAGAAAAAAGTATCATTCAAAGTACAAGTGCATACATTATCTGCCTTTTGTAATACAGATTTTACACACAGACTGAAACTTTGAAATACTGGAAAAGTTTACAAGTTTTTTAATCAGTTAAGTACAAAACTTATGCTGCTTTTCCCCCACAATTATATTTAAGCACCTATTAAAGTGCTTAAATATAATTAACTTTTTAATGTAATATATTATAGGTATAAAAAGATGTTAATGACATTTTAGGATATTCTGGAGCAATAAAAACCTGAATTGTTAACTCTGTCAGTGTTTCACGGGTTGAACTGAAACTTGCTGCTGTTATTCAAAATCATCCTGCCTCATGCCTGCTTCAAAATGAAAGTGCTGGCTGGAGCTCAGAATTATGGGGCTTGAAGTTCAGATTGTAACACAGGAGGCTTCTATTCTGGTTGCTGCTTTTGGGTTTGGGGTTTTGGGTGTTTCCTCTTTGAGTGATAATTGTCTGATCTCTGATTTTCTGCTTTATGATGGACTTTCTGCTCCCTCCCTGGAGGTGTTCAAGGCCAGGTTGGACGAGGCCTTGAGTAACCTGTGCTAGTGGGAGGTGTCCCTGCCTATGGCAGGGGCTTGGAACTAGATGATCCTTGAGGTCTCCTTCCAACCTTGCCATTCTATGATTCTATGATTCTTTTTCCCACACATAGGCTAAGCTAAAGTAACTGTGCCTTACATTATTTAGCTAAGGTAATTGTTCGTTATGATTTTGTTATAGTATATTAAATATTATATTATATTAAACTCTTTTTATCTCAACTTGGAGTTTGTGTGTGTCACTTCTGTGTCGGGGTTGGGCAGGAGTGGAACAGGCACATTTTCCCTTTTACTGTGTGTTATGTTGTTATTACACAGTGATATGTAATTACATGGATTATGGTTTGCCAATATATCCAAATTTGTCAAAACTAAATCTTT
The DNA here is from genome assembly GCA_013399055.1 of Ramphastos sulfuratus. Classification (NCBI taxonomy): domain Eukaryota; kingdom Metazoa; phylum Chordata; class Aves; order Piciformes; family Ramphastidae; genus Ramphastos; species Ramphastos sulfuratus. The sequence continues at coordinate 62,333 of WBNM01013533.1, forward strand.
ATGGAAAACATATCCTTTAAAGAACAATCACCTTGTCATGAAAAGGGTAAGAGAAGCAGCTATTTCTGTCAGGAAGTCAAATATTTTATTTCTTCTCCTGGTGGGAAACCCGGAGAAGAGGAGGCTGGTGAAGAGGCTCAGGGGAGACCTTATTGCTGTCTACAACTTCCTGAAGGGTGGTTGTGGCCAGCAGGAGGTTGCTTTCTTCTCTCAGGCAACCAGCACCAGAACAAGAGGTCACAGTCTCAAGCTGTGCCAGGGGAAGTTTAGGCTCGAAGTGAGGAGAAAGTTCTTCACTGAGAGAGTCATTCACCACTGGAATGGGCTGCCCGGGGAGGTGGTGGAGTCACCGTCCCTGGAGGTGTTCAAGGCACATTTGGACGTGGCACTTGGTGCCATGGTCTAGTCTCGAGGTCTGTGGTAATGGGTTGGACTTGATGATCTTTGAGGTCTCTTCCAACCTTGCTTATACTGTGATACTGTGATACTGTGAAACAAAGAGGAAACGGGGCTTACTCACAGGGCCCCACAAGTGTTGAATGCTTTGTCATATTATCCAAATGCAATCAAATTTTAATTTGCACTGATGGCAAAATTTTGAACTCTGTTTATCAGCTGAAATGACTTGCCATTGTTTGGACAAATGTATTTTGTGTGGGAGGATGGCAATGTAAGTAGTTTAGGAGACATTTGCTGGTTTATTTATTAGTTCTTATGAAATTATTATGCCTTATATTGTATTGTTTGAGTTTTCTAGCCTTTGAATTTAATTCTCGCCTTTGTAATTATTCATGCCAGTAAGGCTCAATTGCTTGAAAGAATCCTGAAAGCAAATGTGAAACAGCAATGTTATGGTCCTACTGAAATTTACTTTTGAATTCAAATGGATAGTCAAGGGAATTTAAGAAGCCAGGGCTTGCCCATTCTAGCCCCCTTTAGACTTCTGAGAAGTGTCACAGGGTTTTAGATCAAGTTAGACTGCAGCTCTGAATTTTAAGCTCACAGACATCAAGATGCAGCATTACAAAATCTTTCCTTTACACTTAAATGACTGCTTCTGAGTACATGACTTCCATAAACTTAAATGCAAAACTTCATAGATGTTGGACCATATAATTGCCCAGCTTTTATTTTCATAAAAGAGAGAATATTCTCCCACTATTTTTCAAGCATTTTTTTTTTCACGACATTGCATAGTCCTAGAATGCAACTCAAATAATTGGATACCACCTAAAGAATAAAACAAATTTCTTTCTGTTTTTTGTCTGGTCTTTTTTTCTCATTGAGAGGCTTACTGAAGCTTTGTTTGAGCCTACCACAAAGCCTAAAAAGCCAATGGCAAAAGTCCAACTAATAGAACTTGTCTCTGGATTAGGGTCTTAGTCAGAATCACAGTAACAGTTCCACTTCAGTTCTGATTATTACAGCTGATTGAAAAGAGACTGGAAAACTCAAGGTTTGAAAATTTATTTTAAACCAACAAAAACTTCCCTCTCCCCCCCGATATCTCCGTGACTGTCACACTGCAGAAACTAGCTACTTTGTCCATTCTTTCCTAAGCATGTTTAGAATTTACAGTATTTCTTACTAAATAGCTACAGGAAGATTTAGCAGCTTAACACAGGATTGAATTCACTGCATTTCTGTGCTTTTCACACCTGCAGCATATCAGTGGAAACTTCCAGAGTATTTCCCGGTTATCAGAGTGAAACGGAACAACATTTTCATCTTAAAATGAAGTTTCATTCATAAAGTCCAGCTAAACTATCAAAGTTCACGAAATAGGCATCTCATACACCTGAAGGGTATACCTCATTTTGATAACCTCTTAGAGGACAGTTTGTTAGATGGTCTATAAGACACTGGAGAGATGAAATCAAGTCCTCCTTTTACTTGAGAGAATTTCAGCTTAAGCTGTTTCTTAGGAGACTGCAAGAACTATGCCCCTGATATAAATCATGGTCTGATTTTTCTGCAGAGAACCAGCCTATTTAACACCATTGAATATTTAAATCCTTATATAATCAAAGACAAGAAAAGCTTGATTCTTAGCTGGTTCATTATGACATATACTTAGCAGAAGGAGCTGTTGGATTTGTCATGATTCCACAAACAGAATTAAGTCTCCTGGATAAATTCAAGAAAGGGAATGAAATGAAATGAAAATGTTTTATTTCTAATCAGTGTGATATAATGAAAAATCACCATTTAGTTATTGAAGATGCAACATGCTGAATGTCTGTCATATTAAAAGTGGGCTATTATGGCATGAAGATCAATGTAAAAATGCTGGATTTCCTTTGTATATGTTTGTATATATATTTTGTAAATATATATTTAAACAAATTTTTTTGTTTGTAAATATTGATCTATCTGAATTTTAAGGACTGTTTTCAACAGAAATACTGTAAAAGACACATAAGCATGGTATCAGCTAATTGAATGCCATTCAGCACTAGAATTCAGTGCAGGGCTCATGTGAGGGAGGAAAATATTTTAACTTTATTGGGGTTTTATATAGCATGATACATAAGGATCCATAAGTCCCTTTATAATATTGTGTCAGACTGAAGATTTTATGGAGTGAATTAAGGAATAATTTCAAATCCTGCTGCTCTTGATCTGGCCATCTCTATGAACTCTGGTTGTTACATAGGTAGTTAGGTGCTTTAGACATACTGGAAGCTATGCTTAAGAAATATATAACGAACTCATCACCTGTCTGTAAGTAGTTCAGTATGACTGTATTCATCAGTCATTGCACTTCAGAAATTTTTCATATGAGAGATGATTCAGATGCTCCTGTGTTCCATACTAAGGCCTTCACTCAAGACCCTGGTGTTGTGCTGCAGGTAGGATTGTGAGGTTTGCATGTCTTAGAGTCCAGGACTCTTACTGGAACTGCCAGACAAAATGTCAAGTGCCCCAATAAGGACCTGCTGTGAAACAAGTTCAGAAAGTTAAAGTACTGTCAAATGGTTTAAGTGCTCAAGGTGACAGGTAAAACGGATTGGGGATTGCTGGTGATCAATGCACAGACTGCAAGATGATCTCTGGTTAATAAGTCCTGGGTAACAGATATCTGACAGAGATGGAGATGCAAACCTTTGCAATAGCTCTAATTTAAAATAGAAATGCAGCAAAAGTGAAGCTGTGCGTTGGAGACACAATTCTCACCAAGAAAAGTGCCCCTGTCTTGTGTGCAGGAAAATGAGAGAAACCCATTGATCATCCTCTCTCCCTCAGCTGCTGCTGGCCACACTGCATCCCAGCTGCTGGCAACAGTGCACCTCTGGGCTGATGCTGCTACCAATACCCCTGCACACCCACTGATGCAGTGCCCGCTCCGTGCGCACAGACATATCCATCTGGTGGGTTTCATACCCTAGCATAGGCTGACCCTGCCTTCTAGATGATGTTTATTGTGATTTGGGAGGAAAGATGAGTAACAGAGTCATATATGTTTAGCATGTACTTAGTTATGCTTATCAGCATACTAAGGGGCGTTAACTTCGATACTGAAATTGGAGCTCACTAGACAAGGGTCTTTCTTTGGGCACCCTGGCCCTCAAAATCTGCTATGAATAAGGCTATTTATGTTATTTTAGCTCAGCTTCATTAGTTTTATCCAAAACACCACTGTCTTATCTTCACAAGACTCCCTCCTTCAGCTCTTTATCAGGCCAACTTCATGGATTTTTACACCTGATGATTGTAAATGAACTTGATCCCAAAGCTACTAAATCATGTTGCCTTCCTGTCCCATGGCAAACTAGGCAGTTATCCTACACCTGGGAATGCATCCTGTTCTTTTCTAGTCTGCAGTGCTAAAATACATAGAGATAGTAGTCCCATTTTCCTTCGGTTCGGTCTCTTGAGATTTCAAACTCTGACAGTAAGAAAATAAGAATGGCTAAGTTGGAAGCACTAAGTCAGTTCTTACGTTAGAGATGTAGAACAACTGATAGAAACTCTTGGAAAGATGTTTATATTAACTGTTATTTTTATTGAGAGAAAGAAGTGATCAGAGAATGAATAATGAACGGCTAGTTGCTTAACTTCAAGTGGTTAAAATTCTCTCTACTGGAAGACCATGTATAATCTAAATAACAAAAAAAATGTATTAGCTCTTTAATGGATTTAAAAACTGCAATTTTTGAAGAGCTAAAAACTTTTATGTATTAATCAGAAGGGCCAAAAAGTAAATAATCAAAAACCCTGTACGCCTGTGAGAAATGCTTAAAAGGTAAGTGCAACCAAATCCTTAATACCGACTGAAATCCACCATCCAGAGGGATATGAAGATGGCCATCATCCAAATCTGCCTACCATTAAGACTGTTAAGTTAAAAGACTGTTGCTTCAGGCATAGGGGCTCTGAGAGGCTGCACACTCTCTGGTGCCCATGTAGACAAGCCACAATGGGCTACGTTATGAATATAGATCCCCTCATCTCTCTAATGCTCTTTTTGGTAGCTGTATGGAAGAGAAACTAAACCAACAATTTATAAAAAAGCTGGTTTGATTGTATTGAAGTCTGATCTTCTCAAAATACTCAGGGACAGGAAGGACCTGGTTCCCAGAATCTGCATCCTTTTCAAAAGTTGTGCTTTCCTCAGGTACACAGAGAGTATCCAGGAGTAGTAGACACAGCAACAACAACCCCACAACAACCCCACAACACAGAACCCCCCAACAAACAAACAAACAAACAAACCAACCCACACAGAAAAACCAAAAAAACCACCAAACCAAACCCAAAAATTTAAAGAACAGAGCATTGAGACATTATTATTCAGCCTGGAGAAGAGAAGGCTTCGAGGAGACCTTATAGTAGTCTTCCAGTATCTGAAGGGGGCCTACAGGAAGGCTGGGGAGGGACTATTGACAAGGTCTTGTAATGACAGGACAAGGGGCAATGGGTTTAAACTGGCAGAGGGAAGATTTAGACTGGATGTCAGGAGGAAGTTCTTTCCAGTGAGGGTGGCGAGGCACTGGCACAGGTTGCCCAGGGAGGTTGTGGCTGCTCCCTCCCTGGAGGTGTTCGAGGCCAGGTTGGACGAGGCCTTGAGTAACCTGTGCTAGTGGGAGGTGTCCCTGCCTATGGCAGGGGGTTGGAACTAGATGATCCTTGAGGTTCCTTCCAACCCTACCATTCTATGATTCCATGATTCTATTGTGTTTGTGTATTCATCAGAGCAGTTTTTGTCAGAAATGCTACATCTATACATTTTAACTCAAAACACAGAGGAAAAAAAAAACAACAAAAAACCCACAAACTCCCAAACAACACAGACCTTTTCCTAGTTTCAAGATTTTTCCTTTATTTTGTGCAGTTCCAAAGCTGGAAAAGCTCAAGTAATGAGAGTACCCAGCTTCAGAAGAGTGCAACACCAAAAGCCTATTTCATTAAAATTACAAGCTGAAGAGTTTGCTTATTGGATACTTATTGGGAATCACAAACGAGTTAATATTCAGTTACAATGACAGTATGCAGAAGTCCCCTACTTTATAAAGCAGCCTGGCTCATGACAGTAGTTGTTTTTCTGTCTATAAATACACGGATTTTACTGTTTATGCAATATGGACATTAGTTTCCTGAATGCTGACTATAAGTGAACCAGTTGTAGCATGATATTTTTAATGGTCTTGAGTACATATAATTGGTGCTGCCCCTGTGAACCTGCTTGATTCTTTGAGAAAATTAGATGGCTTGTAAGGACAAGATAGGTCAGTGTCACTGAAAATATCAGCACGACAAGGCCAGACCCAGAGCTGGAACGTCACCATGACCCAGCTAAGTGATTAGGAGAAACTGAAGACATGAACATAGAAAAAACTAAGCAAAGCTTAACTGCTTGTGAAGCTTCCAGGAACAATCTGATTGCAGATTCTTGTAGCAAAGTGGGTATTTGTCTCTTCTCCCTAGTAACAAGAGAAAATAGCCTCAGGTTGCATCCAGGGAGATTTTAGGTTGGATATTAGAAGAAACTTTTTGATCATAAGGGTATTCAAAGACTGAAACAGGCTCCCCAGGGAGGTTTAGTGCCAACCTTGGTAAAGTTACATAATGGTTTAGACTTGATGACCTTAAAGGTCTTTCCCAGCCAAAATGATTCTGTAATTCTATGATGCACCCCTAACAAGCCTTCTTGCTTTGAAAACTCTGTTTAGTAATTATGAAAATGATAAATCAAAACCTATATTGCTAGGAAATTCTTTCCAACATCCATGTCATCTCCAATAAGAAACACTCTTAGTGTTTTTATAGCTGTTTAAAATTTCAAGTATGGGTTATGGTTTAGGGGGATTAGTGGATGATCTAGAGTTTTATCTCCTGAATTTCAGTCTTTTGCTTTTACTATTAGTGTTACTGGTCTTCAGCTGAGTGATGTATGCTTAGGACCTCTCACAAACAGGTGTCCAGGGAATAACCCCTTTGGGAAGCATAAAGGACCAGAGATGGCTTAAGTTGGGCCCTGTGAAAGAAGATAGATATGCTGCTTTAGGCAGCAGAAAGCATAGCTGATTTGAACTTAGTCTTATTCCGGTTCCCATTGAACCATAAATGCCTGCCCAGGGCAGAGAAATAAGGGAATGTGAGGAGGCTGCATTTCAAAGTCATTCTACCTTTACAAAAAGAGAATAGCCACTGATTCACATGCTGATTCTACTCGGCAGTTTTGTAGTAAAAAAAAAATAAGAAAGAAAGAAAATCCCTACAGATTAGATATATCTGCATGCATTTTTCATTTCCAATAGCCAGGAAACTAGGCTGTCCCAGATCATCTGTCTTCCACTTTCTTCCATTCATACCCAGAGCCTGGAAAAAGCAGCAAGCAAACAAACAGATAGTTATGGGAATGCCAGCCTTGTCATAATTAATGAAACATTTCTTTAAATGTCAGCTAACCAAACATATAATGAACATTTCTAATCTATCTAAACACTGTCTCATAAATTGTAGCCCTAGGTATAATACTACATGGCATTTAGGACAGCCAGTATGCCATTGTTCGTTGCAACAGGCTCTTCAGCACAAGAGAGGCATTCTGAAATATGTTTTATTTTAGTGTGTGCTAGAAATAACCCTGAAGGCAAGTGTCCCTTTCAAGGATTTGTCTTCAAAAGAAGTAATAGTTTTGCAAAATTCTCTTTCCAGCTTATAAAAATAAACAATTGGCTGCAGTCACCTGTTCTATGCACCATTTCATTAGGTAAATACAACTTTTCATCTACAAAATAACAGACATTTTGGCAATTTAATGGTGTCAGTAAGTAATTTTTTCATTTTAATAGATAGAAGAACTTTAATTCAGTCATCACAATGTTCTATATGTGTTTATATTTAGTTGTGTGTGTGGTTCAGCTGAAAAGTCTACTTTCTGCACCACTTAATGTGTGATTGGAACTGCTTGAGAAAGATCTAGTATTTTTTTCCCAGGTGATTTCCTGCCCAAAAAACAGGGTTTTATGAAGGAGCCATATTTCTGGTCCACCTACTTCCTATGTCAGTTTTCCAAGTTGTGTTATGGAAGGCAGAAGGCAGAGAAGTGAAACAGCATATAGGATAGGAATTTGCCCAGGACATTAGATTTTGCTTGCTTTTCCTTCTAAATTTGCTAAATTATGTCCCATGTTCTAAATACTAGCAGAGACCAGTAGGTAAACCAGAGCTTTAATTTTTATGTCTATTGCATTTGTTATATGCATATTTAAAAAAAGAGGCTACATTCTGTCTGCTTCCATTGAAATATGAAATGAACATTATTTTTTTGGTGCCATAGCCATGAAAATGTTTCAATTATAAGGTTCCTCAAGGTCTGTTTAAAAAGGATGAAAATTGATAGGACACTAGATAGTCCTCTACACCTACTAACTAATTAAATCCTGCCTGAAGTAAAATAATTATCCAGAAATGACTTCCTGTTTCTGTAACAGTCTACACAGCTTGTATAAAACTTGGGTCTGAGGATATCAATATCATATGATTCAACTGAGAGCTGATTGAAATTTGATTGTTAATGGGGAGAATTTTTATTTTACTAAGTCAGGCTGGGTTAAAGGCATATGGCAAGCCACTGCAGTATACACAAGCATAATATTTTTAATAGATTTTGTGTATGTTGGGTTTGGTTTTTTTATTCATTTTTGTCTGGGTTTTTTTGTTGTTTTTTTTTTTTTCTGTTTGTTTGTTTTGGCGTTTTGTTTTGTTTTGTTTTTTAATTTTCTTGAGGGAATTTCCTTTTTGGGAAAAAAAAAAAAAAGCAACCTTATGAGAAAGTTTCATGATAGAAGTAATGTTTACTTTCCTTTGGCTGTTCTTCCATCAACAGAAAATATTCCACTGTATTAAAAAATAACCATTGCTTTTCTGTTGTTACACTATATTGAAAGAACCTGTACTCTACAATATCCAAGAGACTAAACTTAATAAGTTAAGATAATTTAGAAAAAGGAAGACTGTTAATGGAGAAAAAAATATCAAACATCACCTGTTGCATTACTTCTTTTTAAAGGAAACAAAGCATTCAAACCTACTTCTATCCCTTAGGCAGGAAATGTAATAATGTTAGAAGTTACATAAAGACTGTCAAACAATCTAAATTTTAAAAAATTGAAGTCATATACAGAATAGGTCAAATTCATCCCAAAAGGAACTCTATAGACTTGAATCAGCTTCCAGCATCTGTGACAATTGTGGGCTATACTATAATTCAGATGGAATTTTTTGTGCATAAGTTGTTTCTAAGAGCATCTGTACTTGAAGCCTCAAGGATGCTGAGAATCGTGATTTCATTATTCCCAGCTCCATTGCTCTCTGTTACCTTTGAAATAATAGGGGTCCTACAGGAAGGCTGGGGAGGGACTATTGATAAGGTCGTGCAATGACAGGACTAGGGGCAATGGGTTTAAAATGGCAGAGGGAAGATTCAGACTAGATGTTAGGAGGAAGTTCTTCACAGTGAGGGTGGTGAGGCACTGGAACAGGTTGCCCAGGGAGGCTGTGACTGCTCCCTCCCTGGAGGTGTTCAAGGCCAGATTGGAGGAGGCCTTGAGTAACCTGTGCTAGTGGGAGGTGTCCCTGCCTATGGCAGGAGGTTGGAATTAGATGATCCTTGAGGTCCCTTCCAACCTTACCATTCTATGATTCTATGATTAATTTCACCATTAAAGTGTATCTCCACCAGAGATAGCAATGAAATTTATGAGAGAGTCCAGCTGGGTTTTCTTTAAAACACAGAAGTACTTTTTATAGAATCATTTCAATTAGGAAAGCTTAGTGGTTAGTGAAGAGCCAGGCTGAAATACATATACTAAATCACTGAAGGAGGTACATGACTTACCCACCCATCCACTCAAGCAAAGGATCACTGTTCTTTATTGCAAGTTGGAACTAGAATTTAGACTAAAGTTCAGATACCTAAAGCTGTTAGATTGAATTGTTCCAATGGGAATTAGGGACTTAGCTTTAAATTTTTTCACATAAGAACCAAGGAATCAGTGTGAAGCTGAGAGATTTCAGTTCTCTTTGGTGTCAGCAGAAAGAAAGCAGCTCTTAGACAACGGAGCAGATTTGAGCTGTAGGACAACATCCCTACTTTTAAAGTTACCTACTTTAAATAAACTGATTAATAGAATTTATTGGGAAAAGAAATAAGTTATTAATTTAAGCCTGAGTCTATGCAAAGGGTTCTTTAATATTCCGTGATGCCAGAATAGGGAAACGCGATGTATTTGGAGCAAGATACTGTATTTCTCTCTACTGTTTCCCACACTGTCCTTGTTTTCATAACCTCTTAGCTGCTTTCTGCAACAATGTGAGAAACAAGGTGAAGTCATAAGTAAAGAGAAATTCTGCAAAGGTACAAGTGTCACATTGCTAAACGTTTCAGTAGAAAGCATTTTGACACCCTGGTCACCAAACGAAATCTTTTACCTTGAATTTGGTGGTTGCATTCCTAATGATGAAAAAGTAAACTAAAGCATCCATATGGAAGAAAAACAATCACAGAATTTAACAGACTGGAAAATTAGTCAATAGAAAATACTGAGGAGATGCATCTACTCCAGACTAGAATACTATTCAGTCATAGTTTGTGTTTTGGTTTGCTTTGTTTGTTTGCCTCCATATTTTGGGGGGACTTGGTTCACATCAGTGGTTTTTTTTTTCACCAAATCCACGATACCCAGTACACAGAGACTGGATGACTGTGTTCAGCAGGTTGTTGGCTAGAGTGTTTATTTGAGAACCCTAATATCCTGTCTCAGGACTGTATACAGCTACATTTTCCAGACCCCTATCATTTCTCTGCTCCAAACAGATTTACTTCCCCTCCTCCTCCATCTTACCCAGCTCTGTTGCAATCTTCAGTCTGGGAGGCTAGAGAATACACACGTTCTTCCCACCCAAAACATTTCCTGCTTAAAGAAATTGGTATTTCTGGCTTAGGGAATGATGTGCCCCTCTGATACCTATAGGCAAAAACATCACTTTAAAAATCACTGCTGAAGGTATTATAGGCAACTGAAAGCTAAGTTTTAAAAGCTTCTGGTGCTTCAGGCTAAATAATTCATGAATCTCAAGGTTTGGGTAGCTCTGTTTTGTTCAGTACCAGAAAAGTTAAGTACATGTACCAAAGGTAATATAAATAAATCTATGTGAAACATAATTTGAGTGTCTAATACCTTTGTAGCCTTTAAGATATTAGATATGGGCAGTTTAAGAGCAAAGAGTTTCAAAGATCTCAGTGATTTCTAAATCTTGGTTAAAAGTCTGCACTGGAACATGTGCATTTAAATTACTTTTTGAGTTTGGCCTAGAACTATGAAGACAGCTTGGAGTTAATAGGAGCCTGAACACAGCTCAGTGATCTCAATATCAGAGACTTCAGTTTAGAGAGAATTATTCATTATTTTTTTTTTGTAATCCCAGTTGCATATATCAGCTCCTTTCTAGTAGTAGTAAAATCAGTTATGCACTCTATATCTGTAAGCAACCCATTTCTGTAAGCAATCTATATCTAATTAATCTGTCACTCCCTTTCTATATATTCTTCATTTGACTTAATTATAATATGATTGCCAGTAAACTTAATGAATAAGACATCTTACAAAATGAGGGGGAAAAAAAATCAGCATCTTTTGACCAGAAATACAATACTGAACCACAGAAACATTGCAAAAACCTTATCTGATGCTTTAGATGAAGTGGTGACACACAGTGCATGCAGAATAAATCATATGGCAGCTATGCATGGTCTAACTGATTCATGTGTTGACCTAAACTGGGCTGCTGCATCCTGAAAACATTAGATCTGAAAAGGAGGAGGCCACATCTGTTATCAGATCACTGTTGACTACAGAAATCACAGTGATTCTAAACAGTTTAGCTGATGCCTCGGTCTTGCATGAGGAACTGATGTTTAGAACACAGAGAAAAAGACAAGAATGATTACTTTTAGTTAAATAATTAACAACAATAAAGATGAATACATATTTGAAAAATCGTTGTCCTGCTTAATGATCTTTAAAATTAATTTGAAACAGCTTTAAGGGAAAATGCAAATGAAGGCTGCATATTAACAGTATATTGCAAATAATATTGGTAGATCTCATTGTTGGAAATTTTTTGAGTGAAGGTGGGATGAATACTACAGTGTTAGTGTCTCTGTCTCATCTCATGAAACCAGCTATAATTAATTTCCTCACTGAACTTTAATTATAACAATTAAGGGATATGGGAATATTTTGCACCTCAAGATATTTCTGGGTCAGTCTTTTGTGATTAGTTTCCCTTTCCATTAACAATACAAATTCTCTGGCTCTATCCTAATAATACATTCAAGACAGTTGAATTGGATTGAACTCTCAGTTAGAGACACACATTAGAAGTCCCATCTATAATCTTTTTCAGACAATGCAACAGAATATAAACACTTCATTACTTTTTTCTACACCCTCAGTATGCTGTCAGTCAAACTGGCAGCATTTAGTAACAAAATAAAAGGGTGGCTTTTCTGACTAAAATTTGTATATATTTTAATTAATTAGCAAGTCAGGCTTAGAATCAAAGAATGACAATACTCCAAAACAGGATAAAGTTATACGTCATCTCCTTAAGATGATTCTATAACGGATTTATTGAACAGAATTTCCTATTTGCAGTCCAACCACGTTATGGATTTATGCTAAATTAATATTGATTACTAATTTATTAATTTTGATATCCGGGCAAAAAAAGAAAACCAAAAGTGTGAACATTTATATATTAATATTAAATCTCACCAGAAAACTTATTTACAAGGTTAGAACATATGGTTGTGGGTATTTACACACAGGGAAACAGGCAATTTAGAACAGTTAAGAAAAAACTAGCGAATGCAAACATTAATTGGAACTGGAAAGAAAATCTTGTGGTCAATATGCCACTTGCCCTCTAGGGGACTCGAGAGGCTCCTTTCTGCTGAAGCAGAAGGCACAATAGAGTTTAGTTTACAGTTACCAAATCAGAACTTTAATTACAAAAAGGCTTTATAAAATATTTACTCACAAACTAGTGTCTCTGGATTCCCAGGGCTCCATTATAGTTTCAGACAGTACCCCAAAGCACATGCAAGGGTTGCTGTTGGCCATATGGTAGCTGTTGGAGGCTTTGGAGTTTTCTCCAGGGCTTTATCAGAATGCTGGGGTTTAGACAGTCTCTGACCTGGTCTTAGTTCCTTCCAGGCTGGATAGTGTGCAGGCAGACATGATGGCTTGCTGGTGGCTAGTTCTCACCGCAGCGCGCAGGCAATTAATGCCTTCTCCTGGTGAACTGGGGCATGGCAGTTTCCAGGTGGGCAAGCTTGTACATCGAAGCTTGTTACACAGCAAAGTTGGCCTGGAGCATAAGGCAGAGCAAAGGACAAAGAGGCAGAGCACAATAGCAGAGCAGAGCACCAGGAGGCAAAAGCACATTGTCAGAGCAGAGAGCCATGGGGCAGAGAGCTCAACAGCAGAGAGCAGAGAGCCATGTTACCTGCCTCTCCCATATCTTTTATCAACTGCTCGAGTGTAATGTGGCTCATTTGGCCACAGAGGTTTACCAATCAGAATGGCACTTTGCCAAAACTGACCATATTAAGTAAAACCAGGAGCTTGCTTTCCCTTATTTGGGAAAACACAGGCCATGCATAAACAAGTGTATGCATCTTGTTTACCACTGCAAAGCAGACTGAGTGTCTCCAAGCCTTTTGTCTTCTCTTCCCTCTGCTCCCCGCCTGCAGCAGAGGGGGAAGAGGATCATGGGACCATGCCTGGGCAAGCCAGGACATGTATTAGGCATATTTTGGCCTTCCACAACAAACAAGAAGTCAGCTTGCTTTGCACTCAAAACTCATGCCTGGGATATGGCATCATAAGCACACTTTTCTGTCTTGCAAGGCCATGAATTTTCTGGTTAAAAAAAATAACATTTTGCTATTGGTATTTAACCACTGTCTGCATCCACGAAAAGGAAAATTTGTTCATATTGCACCTAAACAAATAAAATTACACCTGGTCACGATTAAGAGGACAGGGAAAAGGAAGCCAGCTGTCCTGTGTTTCATTCCTTTATTTGACAGAAGAAAAAATGTATATTTGACTCTCAAGTTTTTTAAAATCAACACCTCCATTTCCAGGCTCACCCTCGCAGCTCTTTCAGTCAACTTTTCTGCTGACTTCTTCTTTCAACTCAATTTGTTTAGTTCATAATTATATATGCATAAACCTTAGAGTACTGGAGTGTAGAGAGCACTCTACTCTTTTTGGTTTTGGTTTGTTTGGTTTTTTTTTAATGTTAGGAAATGGGAGGAAGAGTGGCCACGGATTCTCTTTTCTCTCGGTTGGATATATTCAAAAGTCTAAGGAGTCCCAGGAAAAAAAAGGAGTTTGATTTAATTTGCTATCAAATAGGGATAAGCAGAGATACAATGAAAGCTGGTGTATTAATTTCCTTCAAGGACATTTGTGAAGTTGCTGGAGCATAAGAACAATGTATGCAGAATAGAACTGAAAGAGAAAGGGAAAGGATTTTCCACATGACAGGGAGTCATGTTAGTCACTATCATCCCCTCTACCACAAGGACTTTGTCATTCAGGGTGAAGCAAAGAAGCTTTTTTGTACTATTCAATATAGAACTGTGATGAAGATTTAGAGAATACATACAGAGCCAAGGGTACTGAGTATTTGATTGCTTAAATGTCTTTTGGGATTCTGAGATTGTCCTGTTTGTAAGCCCAGAACTATGAGTGGATTTTACTGGGCTAGTAAGAAAAAAGATATGGATAATGAACATTTCACATCAGTACCAGAGAATTTTGGTAATGAAATATTATAACAAACAAACAAAAAAATTAATGTAAATTATTAGTCATTCCTGTATTTAAATACATTGATCGTTTTATTTTCCATCTCTATGTTGTTTTGGGTTTTTGTTTTGGTTTTGTTTTTTTTTTTTTTTTGCTTTATCTTATTAGTATTCTTTATTATATACTCTGTATGGGTGTGTGAGTAGCGAATTGCTACTATTTAATAGTCCCAGGAAAGGAATTTTGGAAGAGGGCTGGAATCAATAATTAACTAGGTGGTTTTGACTGCATAAGAACCATCTTTAGCTTAACTTTCGAATAGATGGCTACATAAAGAAATTATGTCATGACCAGCTCTAGCTAATAAAGAAACACTCTACTGCCCTTCTAGCAACAAATTTTCCTATTTATTCCTGTTGCCTATTACATTCTATCAAAGCTACTGTAAGATAACTGTGTTTGTAGTCTCCTTCACATTTAAACTTCCAGAATCCATGTTATCTTCAAAATAGAAACAACAACTTCCTAAAAGGTCATCAGATGAAAAGCTTGTGACATGCAGACAGAAAATAGAAATATCTGCAGTGCCAGGGTATTCAATCCTTTCTCATACACAGACTGTTTTTCTCTTGCAGACTCCTCTCCCACTGCTTACTGGAAGCCTAGAAATCAGCTACAGTAAAAAGTTAGCTCAAATCTGTCTTTCTGTAGCTACAAAATGTGGATGTCAGGTTAACCACCTGAAAAAGGAACTAAGTTTTCTTTGGTATCGAGGAGCCACTCTTGCCCCAAAAGCCACTTGAAGACACGCTCAGCCAAGGTGAAAAACATTGTGTGAAGAATCTTCATGGTATCTGCTGAATGCTATCTGGTGTTGCTTAGTGTGGAAAAGACACACGCATGGCTGAATTTGTCATTTTGTTCCAAGTCTTAATTCCCATGAGAGATGAGCTCTCTCATCCCAAATATTAGCATTGACAGCACTCAGACAAGAGAAACAAAAGCTGTTATTAATTAAGGATGAACTATGTAATCACCTTCTTTCAATTAAGAGAAAATATTTGCTATGATGTAGATGTTATAAACAGAGTATAATTATTAATTGCATTAATTTGTGTTAATAATTCCTTCTGTAAACAAAAATCTCTTCTCTTTCAGAATTTCTAGAAAGAAATACAGCTATGAAAGTAGACCCACCCTCAAAACTCCTTGGCTATATGAACTGTCTTCTTAAACGTAGGAGGGAAATGTGCTACCAGTTGCATTAGCAGTGTAATAAAGCAGCTAATTTTTACAGTTCTATACATGCATTCATTACTGAGAATACTGTTTCATCTTAATTACTGAGTAAATCAAAATGTCTAAGACCAAAGTTTAAACCAGTGTACTATTCTAAAGCTATAAAACTACAAAGAGCATAGCTTTTTTATGAGTATAAATCATCCAGCCTATCAGCCAGACTTCCAGCAGTGTTTACATGAGGAAAATATTTAGTCTTCCCAAGACACAAACTGCCAAAAAAATCTTCTGGTTTTGCAACACAGTTTATTACTATGGTAACTCTCTGGAATAATTTTGCAAGATCTATCACTACAGTGGTACTCCTTATTTCGAAAACAAAGCGAAAACAACCTCTTCCACTCCCTCATCCCTACAATACTTTTGAATTTACATAGGAAAGAACTAGATATATTCACACAAGGAGGCAATTCACTGAAACAGGAGTTCAACAGTATCTTGAGGCCTTTTCAGCTCAGGTCATAAATGCTTCATGGATTTTATTTCAGACTAGATATAATGTGTTCTCCTGGGAAGCATATCATCATTATGGATGTGGTTGAAACTGCTTTGGGTGCATCAGTTGATGTGTGAACCAAACCAACAAACAGGGCATAGAAACTTCTGTGCTTTCCCTTAAAAAGCAGAATGGTGCTCAGAACCAAAAGGCTGAAGTAAACACAGAATAGTATGGAGGATCCCCTTCTTTTATGAAAGAACACTCCTTATGTCAGGGAATTACATTATTTTTTAAATAAGCAATGCTACTTTACTAAATTCAGAGAAAAATATTTGCTTCTTTTCATACTAAGGAAGAATGAGGCTTGCTACCTGGAGTCTTGTAATGGAGGGGTAATTAACTGATGTGAGATATGATTTTCAAAATTAATATTGTTTATTAATATTCAGTATTCAGAACTCTCACCACCCCTATCACTAATTTTAATAATAATAATTGGTTCTTTGCATCAGCCGTGGAAACTTTATATAGGTAATAACATAGAATCTAGAAATAACTAGCAATAATATATAACATTAATTGAACTGAATTGAACTGGAAGAGAAGGTTCCTGTGGTTAGTGTACCGCTTGCGGTCAATACTCCACTTGCTCACTGGATGGACTCAAGGAGCTCCTTTCTGCTTATGGCAGAAGGCAATGGTGAATTACAAGAGGCTTTAAGTATTTACTCACAAAATATTATCTCCCAACTGGCATGGTTAGCTGCAGCTTCAGACAGTACCCAAATGCTCTTAGGGAATTCTGTTACTGTGTTGCCATCTGCTGAGACTTCTGACTCTTCNAAGCCAGGACATGTAAAAGCCTATTTTGGCCTGCTTCAGTCTACCACAACAAGGCTTCCAGCTAGGAACATTCCTTAATGATCTTATAAAGCATTAACAGATAACCTTAATACGTTATTCTCGGTTAATATGTTGTTCTCTGTTGTTTTCACAGGAAATTTATCTTAAGACATGAAAAGAGATAATTTGCATAATTTAAGAGAGAGAGAGAAAATGGATTTTGTTCCAGGATTCAATGACAGGCAGAAAATGATCAGATAGACATCTCCATTTGAGCTCGTGACCTAGGTTTCTGCACAGGAAAACATAATCTAGATGTCAAAAAAAACCTGCTCCAAAACAAAAGAGATGACTCACGCCCCAGTAGTTCTGCCAGTCACATCCCAGTGATTCTTCTCAGATCACTACTCCAGCAGTAGATGTCTTCCAGTTAGACACCTAAGTTAAGCTTTTTGTGCTCTATGCCTTCATCAGTCTGCATGTGGTTATGATATACATTTTCAAAATTAAAGAGGCTCTTTCACTCTGACATCTTTATTCTGTCAGAGTACTTTCTGGCATGGTGTTCTCTGCGTCATCTGTATATAAATCAGAACTGGAAGGGAGAACTGAACATTTAACAGCAGTGATGTATTTAGCTATTAAAAATTAATACTTCTGATGTTAAGGAGGGAGAAAGAGTGAGCTTCTTCATTGAGGTTTTCTGGTCAGCTCAGAAATTTCGATTATTTTTTAAATAATCTTTCTTCTCTCCTAGAATTGGAGGAATGTGAACAAAATATCACGGTAAATAAAAATCTAGTTAGAATTGTTTGTGCATTAAAAAAAGTAAAAAGCTGACATCTTAATCCCCAAAATAAGACTAACCATATTCATAAAACATGAAACTACTCAAACAAATTTGTTCATTTACTTCCTTAGTCTTCCTCGTAATTCTCTGCTCCAGCCCTTAGTACAATTAAAAGTTTTGGAGAAAGCCATTCATTGTCTATTTATGACTGCAGTTTAGAAATAGAGACTGTTTTGAAATTTGGTATGCTTATTTAAAGAAACAAAGGAGTACTGATGAATGTTGAAACAAAAATGGCATTTGTTTCTCCATTAGACAGCTAGGATTTGTTGAGTAACCTGAACGGAAGCTGGACCTGACTGACTAGAAGTCTCTCTGTTTAGGATTTTGATCCAGAAAACTTCCAAACAGAAAGTTTGGACTTAGTAGTTTCACCTTAGAAGCTAAGAGCAGATGCAGATAATTCTGTCCTAGAGTCCAGAGGACTGACCTTGGTACACCTAATCTTCTATAGCAGGTGCAGTCAATAAATCCCAGCCCTGAGAATCCAGCTAGACATGTTCCCATGAGGGAAAAATCTACAGGACATTCTCTTTGATATCTTCAGCATTTAAAGTAGTCAGTGCAGGATTAGTGGATCAGATAGCAAAGGTGCTTGCTGAGTGGGAGGAAAGGCCAGCACAATGATTCCAGTTTATATGTTTGGTTGAACTATTTTTTTCTCCCAATTAATTATTTATTTTGGCAGACATTTCTTCTTTTCATAGAAAAAGTAATTTGCATTATTGTTTTCTTTATTTCTGTGGATGCACAATAACAATATTTTGCTTAACTCTAAGACCCAGTGTTTGCTTAACTCTAACACCAGTGTTTAGCTTCTGTGCCTTCTTCTGAGTAGGTCTTCCTCAGGGTATGATCCAAAGAGCACTTTGTGTGCAATCAGTCTTAATAGACTTCTGACTATATCTACAATACAAACTCTGGAAAGTCTCCTAAATATGGTTCATTCACAAACACAAAAACAAACAAACAAAACACTTAAACCTTAGATTCATGCTTGAACTCTACCCCTCTGGGAATATGTCGTCAGTGTGTAACACTGCATGGATATTAAAATTATCAACAGTTTTGGACCTGAGCAAGAATGTTTTCAGGTTATGTTGTGCTCTTGCAAGTCACTTTATAGACAGTCCATAGAAGGCTTGCAAATACAAGTTTATTGTGTATCTTTTACCTTTTCTACCCTTTTGTTCTTAGTTCTTAGCAAGTAATATCAATCTTCCTTCTCGTACTTAAAGCCTGGAGCTCTGCTGGCAAACAGAGAAAGCACTAACAAATACCAGTGTCACCAGAAGAACTCACGTCGTTTGGGTGAAAACTCACAAAATTACTTATTTCCAAATACATCTGTTCCTGCAGAGCTCACTTTGGCTTCAGGAAAGTGCTGTGGAATAATAGAATCACAGAGTCATAGAATGGCTTGAGTTGGAAGGGACCTTAAAAACCATCTAGTTCCAACCCCCATAGCCATGGGCAGGGACACCCTTTACTATCCAGGTTACTCAAAGCCTCATCCAGCCTAGACTTAAACACTTCTGGGGATGAGAATAGTAGAAATTTGATTCTGAAGACAAGCTTCAGATATTTTTCCTTTCAACCATTCTCATGAAAATTCTATCCAAGTAGCAGTCCTAAACTTCACTTACTCACAACAGAGGTTTTTCTGAGTCATTTAGCAGATTCTGTACATAAGCACACTTGTAATACTCAAATGATAATTCCTCTGGTAAGTGGCAGAAGAGGGAGACAGCCAAAGACAAACTTGTCAGCATAGTAGCTTTTTAAGCAGTTCCTCAGTATGACGAATGAATTGAAGTAATTCAGTCTCCCTTTTGAGGTCTTCTCTCCTTTGACTGCTTTTTGTTTCTGGGCTTTGGGGGAGGTTTTTGTGAGCCTTTGCAAGGTGCAGTCTCCGTGAATGGTTATGGTGTCAACCCTTACACCATTCCTTTCAAGACTTAATGGCTAAGGTTCATAAAAATTTGCTATTCATGATCCCCAGTCTATTCTATTCCCATTAGGTTTTTTTCCATGACTTATGCTTGTGTAGAGAAAAATTAATTTGTGAAGTGGTGTCTAGTATTCAATGCCAGAGGAAAAAATCTGGTAAGATGAATAGGAACATCAGATGTACTAGCAAAGCAAAGTGAGATTTCTAGTTTACAGCCTAAATATGTAGTTTTGACATGAGACATACAGGAATTCTTTCTAGAATTGTACCTGTAAGTGGAAGCCTTGAGAAATGTATTTTTACCCCCTGAGACTTACAGGTAGGAGATGAGATATTATTCCCTTGAAAATAACATGTCTCATTATAATGCTACTCGAGGCTCTACTGTCATCTTTTAAGAAAAAAGGAGGAAATGATGAGTCAAGCTCTTTTTTTATTATCATAAGTAGTTCTTCTACTCTTCCACAACTGAGAACGGATGCCAAGTTTGTCTGTGTGAACAGGAAAAAAGGGGAAAAAAACCAAATCTGATCTAGTGCTTTTATGTAGTTCTCTTTTGATGTAACCTATACAGCACTGTTTAAAGTTGTGTGAAAGAATTTAATGCCTGCACTGAGGCCATTTGCTGCAGTTTAGTTACCACTTTACTAAAATAAAAATGCACAATTGAAAGAATTTAGGAGCATTGGATTTGCCATTCTGGATCAGTGTGCTCATGTATCAAGTGCATCCTACATGGTATGTCATGAAAATGATGGTTACCTTCTAGAAGTTACCACTACATGTGTTCTAAAGAGGGAGTCAAGAACAGTGCTGAGTATACTAAAAATCTTACTGTGATGTGTTCTTTAGCAGATATTTGTACCTCGATCATTTTTATACCCTCAACAGTCAGCAAAGACATTGTGATCTAAAAATTGACCCTGAAGGAGATCCTACTAACATTCATAGTAGTTCTTTTGGTGGTTAATTAGTCCTAGTTGCTATGAAAACCAGTTCTTATTCTTCCTTATTGATTACCTTAATTTTTCTAATGTATTTTTCTAGGATTGTTTCTCATTATAACTTTTATTCTTATATTTGGGTCTGGAGAACAGATCTCCAAAGGAGCAGATGAAGGAACTGAGGTTGTTCTGAAGGAAATGATTCTATGATTCTACAAATTCTTATGCAACATGCATTGTATATCTCTCAGTAAAGAGGTCAGTATGAAGTTCTCTGTGGTAATTCACGTTGTTTTCACACTTAGTCATTATACATAGATATTTAATGAAACCATCATTACATTCTTCAATATAATTTCAAAATGTCAAGTAACAAATTATAACAGCAACATGATCTAAACCAGTCTCAGAATAAACTTTGGGGTGGGAAGAAGAAGAAAGATCATCTTGGCAGCTCCAGAAAAGTGAAAATTTCCTTGGAAAGTTTTCTGTAGTATGATCATCAACATAAAAAAAACCCACCACCCAAACAAACAAACAAACAAACCCCATGGATTCAAATCCTTAATATCTCTAAAACTGTGTGTATTTTTTCCATTTTATCAGTGGCTTCAATGGTAGCATTGCCATTAATTCTCCCTGATGTCTCAGATTTCAAACACAAGAGAAGACTAAAGCTGTCCTTAAAGGCCTAATAACAATTTTCCTGGCCAGAAAGCCAGGAAACCTACTTTAGTCTTTGTACACTGAGTTTATCAGCAGGGGAAATTTATGACAACCTCAGGCTCCTTTAATTTATTTTCAGTGTCAACACTCGAAATTAAAAATCCTGTGATTTCGGCATCCAATCTAGGGAATTATCCAGCCACTAATTACTGTCAAAGAGTTATATAAAATTTTCCACTGATGTCAGAAGATAGCATTTTACTGCGACTAATTTTTTTCCATGGCAGTGTGGCATCTGGACTGTGAGGACTAATATCATATGATGACACAGAAAAGACAGACCCCCCACGTTTTAATCAATAATGTTTCATCCTCCTTTCATTCAAAATGTCTGTTTTTTACCCTTGTCATACTTAAGGAATGCACAGCAAGAAATCCCCAATAGTGCATATAAACCATTAGAATACAACTCCAATTCTACTTGTTCATAGAAGGTGTTAATGGTGGATTTTAATGGTTTTTTCCGTCAATATCCTGTTGTCACTAGCTGTTTCCTTTGTAATTCAGGGAGCCTTAGCAGTAATAAAGACAGTCATTCCATATTAATATCCTCTGGATTACCTTAGTCCTGTCTATGATTCTCAAATAAAAAGAAAACGACAGAAAACAAATTCATAAGGTCATTTTTATCTCAAGTCACTTCCATGTAGGTCAAGTACTAAAAGACCATTTCTAGGACTAAAATGTTTATAAGTTAAGGAAAGATACATGATCTGGTGTTGTCATTACAATATCTCCAGGTAAGTGCAGTATTTGTACCATTACATAAAAGTGGAGATGTGCAAGTGTAAAAATTATTTTGTAAATATCTTAAGTACATATCATAGTGCTGAATACAATAATCTCTGTTCCACACATAATTTAATAACATTTAATGAGTAATTTAGTGGAATTTTGATCTCTGCTCCCAATACATATGCGAGAAGTTTTGATGAAATAGTTTATTTGCAACTAACATCCATCCATTTAAGCTTAAAATGATAGGTGTACTGGTTTTCATTTTGAGCTTTATGTATATCTTAAGATGTTTCACTGAATCCTTTGTAGATTGAACAGGTAAGTTTCAGGTTTTCTGCTTTCAGTAAATCTACCAGGATTAAGGTATCTGAATATAGCTAAAGAAAAAAAAAAAAAAGGGACAAAAAAAAAAAAAAAAGGTCAATTTCTAGTATGATGTTGACATACATTGAATTCTTAGAGGGTATGGCAGATGCATGGCTCTGCATTTCATGTTGCTGTATGATGTAAGTTCATTCAAAAATCATTAAACGTAAAAAGAAAGAAAATGTGTTTATTTGTTCTTCTCTTTTCTAAACAATACTTCAGAAGAAAATCCTGAATTTGCATTCCCTTTTCTAAAGCCAAGGTAACCCAATCTTTTTTTGCCTTACTTGCAGGAGTTTCACACTAAATAGTACATAGGAAGAGCATGCAGTGTCTTGAGTGAGCACATATCACAGAAACGTTTTGTTTGAATGAGACCTTTAAATCACCAAGCCCAACCATTAACCCATCACTACCAGATCACCACTAAACTATGTCCCTCAGCACCACATCTCCAGGGATGAGGACTCCACCGCTGTCCTGAGCAGCCTGGTCCAGGCCTTGACAACACTCTTGGGAAAGAAATTGTTCCCCATGTCCAACCTAAACCTCCCCTTCCACGACCCGAGGCCCATCCTCCCATCCTGTCACTTTGTCCTCATCAGAAGAGACCAAATCCCATCTTGCTCAACATCCTTTCTGGAAGTTGTAGAGAGCCAGAGGTCTCACATCAGCCTCCTCTTCTCCAGGCTGAGCCATCGCAGTTCTCTCAGCTGCCCCACATGAGCCTTGTACTCCAGAGTTTTCACCAGCTTTGTTGCTCTTATTCTTGGTATCCTCAAGCCCAGACCACTCCAAGCACTCTTTTGGCACTTAAAGAGGACACCAGAAGGGTTAGGAACAGATGACTTCAAAGAGCTTTACCTCTTCTCCTTGTTCCAGATCCATGGTCTCCAGGTGTGTATCCATCTGAGACTGACAAACATGCTCCTGCTGAGACCATTCTTCCCAGGTAAGATCCTCATATCTAGAGTTTCTGCCATAGTGCCATGACAGAAAGGTGAAAGGGAAATGTGAGCATTTTGCATCTCCCTTTTAAGTCCAAAGCAGGGTCATTAGAAAAAAATTAAACAAAGAAATGATTCCTCTTTGTTGTCTTTTAAAGTTCAGACATACAAAATATTGTGACTGTGGAACAGGAACAAATGAGTTTCAAGCTTTAATATTTCTTATTGATAGAATCACATAAGCCTTTCCTCATTGCAGAACCTCTGATTTTTTGCTTCTCCTGTTAATTCCTTTGGTTTGTCAGGAAAACAATGAAAAATAAACAGCAACCATAAAAAAAAAATCCTTTTCTGGAAGCAGACAGTTTCATATTGTTTTTTAACCTGTGTATAGTTATGCCTAATATGCTGGAATACCTTACTCAACTGGTTAGAAATTACATTTATATTGTTCTAACATTAACAGATATATAGAAGTAATCAAATAGTTGTCAGTGCCTAATCTGTCAAGTGTCTTAAAGTGTGCTGTGTTAGCTTCAGTGACATCATCTTAATAACGAGATTCATCTCATGTACTGTTCAGTTATTGATTGCATTTCAATCAGTAGCTTAGTTGCCTTCTGGTTTTAGCAAAAGATGTCATTTCCAGAGGCTTACATCTCATTCTCTGTGTGTTATGAATGTTAGTATTGCTTCCAGCAGCTGTCTCCACTGATATTCAAAGAGCCTATCCCATATCTATTTCTGTTATGCAAATAACAGAACTCCTAATTAATTGTGTCTTTGAAGAGCTTATTTTCTTCCTGCTTTAAAGAAAACTATAATATAGGTAAAGCCATTTTAAATAAAGTCTTTTCCCCTGTTAGGTTCTACAAATGCTCCTGCAATGCACAGAGCAAAACACGCAGTCATCAACACTTTCCTGCTTGTTGTGAGTGATCCAAGATGTCTGTTTTACCCACTCTTTATTCAAGTTTTTATTCAGGTTTGAACTGTACAAGTGAATTGAGAAGAGCAACAATTCTAATTGGCTCATTGCGGGTCTTTCTAGTGTCTTTCTAACAGTACTATGTTCCATATATCGGATTTCCTCATGCTGCCATCTCAGTCTTCCTCTCACAGATTCTTCTGACTGTTGTCCCTAGTGAGACTCATCTCATCTTCAATATTTACAGGGAATTTTCAACTTTAGACTGTCTTTCACTTTCCTTCAACATGCTCTTTCCCAAGCATGTTAGATGCTGGTCTTTTTCTCAAGCTTCCGCAGAAGAATATCCCTACAGGTCTTGCTTTCCTAGGAACTTCTGACTGGGAAACAGAAAATCTAACGAAGACCTATCTGCCTACTAACAGTCTGTTTATTCCAAAATACCTTGAGTCAAACATGTGACATACTCTCTTACCTTCAGCAGTCTTTCACTGGAGAGCATGGATAATTTCTAGAGATCTTAAAAGAAAGATTGGGAGAAATGTTATCCTGTTGTTGTTTGTGGGAATTTTGATATTACCTAAGAAGAAGGAAAGCTACTGTTGTCTTTCAGTGAAAACAAGGTATATTTGTTTCAGCAAAATTTGCAGAAGATAAAAAACATAAAGAGAAAAAAATTGACTTCAGAAGTTGCAGGGACTGTAATATTTAGAACTGCAGTAAGTCAAGTAACTTGGATTTATAGGGAAGGCTTGATGTGAAACTATTGATTTGAAAATGTTGAGCTATCCTTCATTTCCAATTGTCCTTATCTTATTATTACATTTTTTTTTTTCCCCATCTGTCTGCTTATATTCCTGGTCTTCTTGCTCTTTGACTTCTCATCTTTTCCTGTCCTCCCACTTCAGCATCACTTGATTGCTTCTTTAGAGAGAATCATTAGCTAAGCTAAAAGCTACTGAATATTCTGTTGTCTGAATTGGATAGGAGGTTACCACCAGGAAAATGCTAAAGCAAACTTCTAATTTCATGTTATTGTGTGCAGTGAAGGTATGCTATGCTATCCGGCCCTGCGAATGCACAAATGAAGTTCTATCAACATACCACTTATTCTAGCTTATAATAGCAAGTAGAGATATGAAATGAAATCACATCTAACATAACCCTTCCCACACACCAAATACTACCTCTTATTCTGGCACACTTTTTTTTTTTTTTTTTTAATATTCCTTCATTAATCACTGCAGTAACAGTGCCCCTATCCTTATGAATGAATTTAAGTTAAATTTTGTGAGCTATAAAATACTATATTAAAATCTACATTCTTCATATCTCATGTATTCTACTTATATGTACATAGACTCATACTTGATTTTTTCTTTCTAGCAACTGATAGCAATCTGGGTTATTTCACTTTCTGCAGTTATTTTTTTTTATCAAAGTCAATGCCCAAATACTATGAATCATTGCAAGACTTACAGCATAAATGTGCTGGATTTTTGTTACAGTTAAAATTAATTTCATTAATTTTGTCAGGTATACCAGGTAGGTATGTAGTCAATCGCTGAGTGACTTTTGTCTTCACAAAAATTTCTAGTGAAATATCAGACAATGACGATGCCAGAAAGAAAATAATCTCCTGTGTCCTGTAGCCAATCCAAAAAATAACTGCGGAAAGCATAAAGACAGAGAAGGGAGGGAGTAGGGATTAACAAGACACCACATCATAACTTTAAAGAATTCCCTTGTGCTGTACAGATTTGATTTTATATTCCAGTCTTACAGATGTCTGCTTTGTAACAGTGTAACTCCAGCGATATGTTCATTGAAATTAGTGTAAATAACACTGAAGGAATATTTCTTGTTTAAATTATGTGCTTGTATTAACCAAGGGTTCTGTTCAGTTCTTTTCCGTTATTAATCTTTTTTGCTAGATTGAAAATGGCCATTGATTATCTTCTTTTCTACATATCAGTTTTATCCAATCATAATGCTCATTGTAGCTTTTCATGGCTAGTAAACACCTGTGTGGTGGGATACATCCTTTAGCAGATGTCTAAGAACCAGCTGAATGCCACCTTTTGAGTCTGTGTTGCTTTATGTATGCTGTAAAAAGCATCCACAATTAATTAAAAAAAAAAGGAAAATAAAAGAGCTGAGATATTGAAAAGTATTTTTGACACAAAATGCCTCACAGAATGCAGTAAAAATAAATTTTTATCTTAATTATCTGAGTATCTCTGCAAAGATGGCTACTTATTTGAAGGTGGTTCATAACGAATGACAACAGGGATGTTTTCAAATGTAGTTTTTCATTCTCTATCAGAAATCAGATTATGCTTTCTGTACCTTGATTTTTTTTCTATGTAGATTATACTGTTAAAAGGAAAGGCACTAAATAGCAGGAAATAGGTAGCATACATCATTTTAATGCTCATTTTCATAGAAAAAAGTTACAACCTAAACAAAACGAAAAACAAGATGAAGGAACACGATTGCCCATCAGCCCATACCAATAGTTTGAAACACCACTTTGTAGCACAAGATCTAGTTTAATGCTTTGTTTTCTGTTGAAATGTCTTAGATTCTGTTGGTTGGATATGTTCACCTACTCAGGTGCTAAAAACCAACAAAACATCCCTTGTCTCGTTTCAGGCAAAGAGCCTTGTGCTGGTTTCCTCTTTCTTCTGCCCCAAATGGGAGGGTGACAACATGGGGAACATGATGTCACAGCAGGAGGAAAACAAAAAGTGATAGCAGGAATGCAAGCTGAATCTCAAAAAGTGTAGCCTACAAACCTTTTTTTGTCTCCTCCTAACAAAAACCAGATGTTGTATTTTCTTAGAACCACGGAATAATTTGGGTTGGAATAGATCTTTAGGATCATCAAGTTCGATCATTAACCTAACACATCCAAGTTCACCTCTGCACCATGTCCCTAAGCATTATATCTTGCAAATGCCTCTAGCCGCAGTGACTCAACCACATACTCTTTCAGTTAAGACAAAAATGCCCAATCTAAACCTCTTTTGGTTCAACTTCAGGCCACATCTTCTCATCCTATCATTTGTTACTAGTGAGAAGAGACCAACAACCACCTCATTACAATCTCCTCTCGGGCAATCATAGATAGTGAGATCTCCTCTCAGCCTCCTTTTCTCAAGCTGAGCAACTCCAGGTCCCTCAGTTACTTCTCCCAAGATCTGTTCTCTGTACTCCAGTAGCTTTGTTGCCATTCTCTGAACACACTCCAGGATTTCAATGTCTTTTTTGTGGTGAGTGGCCCAAAACTGAACACAGTATTTGCAATGTGGTTTCACCACTGTTGAGTACAGAAGGACTATCACTTCAATACTCCTGCTGCTGCTGACCTGAATATACCTGACCCAAAGTCCTTCACATAGAGGTAAGTTGTCAGAGTTCTTTTAAATTTACACGGCAGGATTAGGATTTGAAGTAAAAGCTGTTTTCAGCCAGCTAAATGACAAATCTGCTCTGTAGTTAAATGTACTTAATTCACAGCAAGAGATTTTTTTCTGACATATATTGTAAAGTAGTGATTTTTCTTGTTATAACTTTTATTCTTGAGGTAATATAGAACTTATGAAGACATTTGATTTACTGATAGGGAAGCTAGTCCATTATAAAGTTGATTTTAATGAAAATTACATTCTTTTCTGATTGATAGTGTTCTCTGAGAGAAGGCTCTGTTTCAAACCATTGATTTGATCAATGTGAATTACTCACTTGTGTTGCCTGTCTCTCTTCACTGACTACAGAGGGGAATTACCTAATGATGTTCCTCTAACTGAGAAGTCTCAGATAGGTGGCTTAATTAGAGGAGTATATCCACATGAAAGTGTTCTCTACACCAGTTCTCTGAAGGTGATTAATGCTTGTTTTGAGTAGCCTCCAGGATAACACAAAGCTGTGATGTTCATTTTTTAAAATGAAAACACCACAGGGTTACTGTATTTCAAGCCTTATTAGTGAGGAACACGAAAAGAGTAGGAAACCTGAATTGGAGGTTAATACACCTAAAGAGAGTCAATGGAATTCATGTAAAGTATCTATATTTGCAGTACTGCTACTTCCATTCAGCTACCATTGTCTCAGTGCACTCCCATAATCTCTGAACGTCCTTGCTTCTTCAAAATAAATGGGCATTTCACCATTTTGCTCCTAGACATGCACAGAAACGTGTCAGGCTTGTCACCGTTGAGTTATGCAGTACTCATCTTTGCCTATCTCATGTGAGGACCAGGCCTGCAGCTGAACAAAGGTCTGCCACAAAAATGCAGCTCAAAAGACAACACTAATCATTACACTGTTCCTTTTACAATTAAATACTGTAAAAACCTACACCAGTGGATGATCCCAGCTGTAGGCTACATACTCTTCAAATTGAACATGGAAGAAACAAGTGAAGTTTGTTATACCTTAACTGTGTGAATTAATGTTTTTATCATAGCCTTCTGGTGTGGCATCCACTCCACCCAGTTTGGTGTCATCAGCAGAGCTGCTGTCAGTGCACTCTGTGCCCTCATCCAGGTCATTGATGAATATATTGAACAGAACTGGTCCCAGTAGTGATGCCTGTGGGACTCCACTAGATACAGGCCTCCAACTAGACTCTATCCCATTGACCACAACTCTCTGGCTTCTTTCCTTCAACCAGTTCCCAGTCACTGGATGATCACTACCTGATCATCCAGACTACACTGCCTCAGTTTAGCCAGAAGGATGCTGTGGGAGACGGTGTCAAATGCTTTACTGAAATCAAATAAACCACATCCACTGCTCTACCATCATCTATCCACCTGGTTATGTGCTCATAAAAGGCTATCAGGTTGGTCAAACATGACTTCCCCTTGGTAAAACCATGTTGACTGTTCCTAATGGCCCCACTGTCCTTGATATGCCTAAGGACAGCATCAAGGATAAGTTTCTCCATTACCTTTCCAGGGATAGAGGTGAGGCTGACAGCTCTATAGTTACCTGGGTCCTCCTTCTTACCTTTTTGAAGACTGGAGTGATGTTTGCCCTCCTCCAGTCCCCAAGCACCTCTCCTGTCCACCATGACTTACTGAAGATGGTGGAGAGTGGTCTGGCAATGACCTGTGCCAGCTCCCCCAGCACCCACGGGTGCATACCATCGGGACCCATCGACTTATGGATGTCCAGATTACTCAACTGTTCCTTAACCCAGTCCTCATCCACCAGGGAAGACTCCTTTGTCATCCTTTCCTCTGGTGCCTCAGGTGTCAGGGGCTCCTGAGGACAGTCTCCAGCAGTATAGACAGAGACAAAGAAGCCATTTAGTAACTGCTTTCTTTGTGCCCTCTGTCACCAAGGCACCCTCCTCATTCAGCAGAGGGCCTGCATTGCCTCTAGTGTTAGCTTTTCCTGCAATGTATTTGAAGAAGCCCTTTTTGTTATCCTTGACCTCCCTTGCAAGACTGAGTTCCAACAAGGCCTTAGCCTTCCTAGTTGCCTCCCTACATCCTCTGACAGCAGTTTTATACTCCTCCCAGGTGGCCAGCCCCTCCTTCCATGATCTGTAGACTCTCTTCCTCCACTTTGCTTAGCAGTTCCTTACTTAACCATGCAGGTCTCCTGGCTCCTTTTCTCAATTTCCTGCTTGCTGGGATGCACTGATCTTGAGCTTGGAAGAAGAGGTCCTTAAATGTTAACCAACTATTGTGGTTCCCTCTGCCTTCCAGTACTCTGTTCCATGAGATTTCACCCAACAGTTGCTTGAAAAGGCCAAAGTTTACTGGAGAAATCTCCTGGGCTCTGGCTGGCTGGCTGAGTACCCCTTCCAGCAAACATCTGGATAGTTAAAATCCCCCATGAGAACCAGGGTCTGTGATTGCAAAGCTGCTGTTAGCTGCCTGTAGAAGACTTCAATATAGTACTCCAGGTAGAGTCTCATGAGAGCAGAGGGTGAGCAGAGTAGAATGATGTCACTCAACTTGCCAGACACACTACTTCTGTAGCCTAAAATAGGTTTGGCATTTTGGGCTTCATGTACATGTTGCTGACTCCTATCAAATTTTTCAGCCCTCTGTATTCTGAAGTCCTTCTCTGCAGGACTGCTCTCAATCCATTAATGACCAAATGATTAATTACTTAGGGTGGTGGTAATTTAGAAATCCACAGGTTCACAGATTGCATTGGGTTGGAAGGGACCTTCAAAGGTCACCTTGTCCATCCCACCTGCAGAGAGCAGGGACAGCTCCAACCAGACGAGGCTGCTGGTCTAGTTCAAACTCTGTCAGTATAAACACAAACCTTTTTTGTTAATTTAATGTTAACTTTGTAATAGTCCCCATCTCTGGTCTGTCTATGCCTCAATCTCTTGACTGGTAAATTCACAGTCATAATAAGAGTTTAGTACATTTTATATCAACGTTATTTAGAGATGGTTGAATTAAGCCTGTGTACAGAAATTTCCTATAAAGTCTCTACAGTTGAAAATCATAGTGGAAGACTTGAAGCCTAAATTAGAATGAAGGATTGTTTTCGTTCTGATACCTTGATTAAAAATACTCAGTAAAAAAACAAACAAACAAACAAAAAAACCCCAAACAAACCATTTTGTTATGATGGATTAACATGAAACTACACCAAACCCCAACTCAGGGAATTTACAGAATAATCAAAGATGATAAGAAATCTGAGATTAAAAAGGAGTTGGAGGGTTTTGCTCTTTCCTCCACATGCTCTCAATGAGCATGATGCCAATTACAAGGGTTATGCTGCAGTGTTTAAGGTTGAAAGGGTTTTTCTAATACATACTGCTCAAAGCATTATTCTCTACAAAACAAATGCCTATGTACCCACTGTGTGTACCTCTATCAAACACCTTCTGACAAGGTGCAAAGAGACAATGTTTTGATGTTTCCTCCCCTGAAATATATTTTTTAAAGATATTTTTCTCTGGTCCTTGTCTCTGCCTTTCTTAGGTTTGATGCTTTATCCTTTGTGAAATGTTCCTGCCTTTCTGATTTCTTTTAAATCCTATAGTTATTCTGCAGGTTTGAGATATTTTCTTTTAATCCTTCTTCTCTTGTCAGTCACACTATGTGGCTTTGATGTGGAAAATACTCATAACTCACTCAAAATATGGCCTAATTAGTAACTTCACTGATCATGTTTTTGTTCATGTATGAACCAGTTTTGGTTCTGTCAGATGTGTCCATCCATTCTTCTCAAATTCGTACCTTTGCTAACAGTGTTTCAAATTCCCCTAATGATGCTGAATTCATTGCTGTGAAGTCTTTGTGGCCGAAACATAATTTGTGAAATACATTCATGTGCCGAAAATAACACCAGACACCTAAATGTATCAAGGGATGTATAATAGGACACAAGGAACTTTCAACTTTACAACACTGCTTCAATCACCCATGGTCAGCACAGAACAATTTTTAGCCCATTTTTCATGCCCTAAATCGATATTATCAGTTCACTTCTTAGACCACATGTGAGACAGCATTGTGGTGCACTTAGTGGTAGGTTCAGCTGAAAAGAATTGTCACCAATCATAGACATAAGAACATGTTGTTCACCAGTCACGATGACTCCACATCTAGAGAACCATGTCTGATTTTGGACCTCAATACAAGTATGTATTTATAGATTCATAGAATTATGGAATGGCTTGAGTTGGAAAGGACCTTTGAAGATCATCTAGTCCAACCCTCCTGCAGTGAGCAGGGACATCTTTAACTAGATCAGGTCTCCCAGACCTGACCAGGAATGTTTCCAGAGCAGGGCATCTGCCACCCCTCTGGGCAACTTGAGCCAGTGTTTTACTACATTCATTGCAAAAACTTTCTTCCTTATATCTAGTGTAAATTTACCTTCTTATAGTTTATAATCAACACCTCTTGTCCTGCTTTAACAGGCCCTGCTAAAAAGACTGTCCCCATCTTTCTCATAGGCCCCCATGAAATATTGAAAGGCCACAGTGAGGTCTCCTTGGAGCCTTCTCCAGGCTGAAAGTTCCCAACACTCTCAGCTTTTCTTCTCAGTAGAGATGCTCCAGCCTTTGATCATTTCTTTGGCCCTCCTCTGTACCTGCTCAAAAAAGGTCCGTGTCTTTACAGAGGACTCCCAGAGCTGCACACAGTACTCATGGTAAAGCCTCACTAGAATGGAGAAGAAGAGGAGGAAAATTACTTTCTTCGTGGCCACACTTCTCTGGATGCAGACCAGGATATGATTTGCCTTCTAGGCTATAAGTGCACATTGCTGTCTCATGTCCAGCTTTTCATCTACTAGTATCCNAAATCACAAGTGCAAGTTTAAACACATACATTAGCTTACACCTAGCAAATAGTTACTGTAGGTAATTCTGTTTTCTGGAAGTAAGAGGAAGATTCTTCCCAGGACAATACATGGTTTGAGTCCCGGTGTACAGTGCCCTAGAATGTTAACACAGCGGAAGCCATAACAACTTAAATCTGAAAGAACACAGAGTATCATTTTAAGAAGATAACAGGAAAATTATTGCCTTGTCCACTGAAGACATTATGCTTGCAGGATCCAAGTGAAAATTCTATTACCCTAACATGCTACTGTAAGAATTCCTGGTACTTTAGTTATTAGTCTCTTTTTCTTCAGAATAGTGAAGAGATTTACTTATTTGACTGTAGACTGCTTTGCTGTGTGACAGCCTTTTCCTCCTGAATGTAAGCCAGATAGAAAGAACCTCAGCTATCCCTAAATATTCAAAAGTGAAACATCTGAAGCTAGGCACCCTTGGATCCCTTTGCACTCTGCATTCATGCCGAATGATCCAGTCGTGTTAGGATGAGATGAATCACCCTATGAAGTTGCTCATTTTTCTCTACTGAATATAAAGTCTTCATTGTCTAACTTTTAGCTTTAAGGGAAAAGATATATGCTTTCCCATGTCTGCTCCTTACCAGCGTTTGTTGAATTTTGCATATGAAAACACCTATGTAATGCTGCTTATTAAGATACATCTTCCAGCAGAATTGCAAAACATTTTTTACAATGGAGACTACCATCTAGTTGAATCCTTAACATTATTCTTCTCATTAAAAAGAGTCCCAAAAATGCTACTGTATGAGTATGTGCTTTCCCAGCTGGGGAAGCATGATCAATCTATTAAGCAAGTATTAAAGCCATCCTTTTACTTTTGACTTCAAAGGGATGCTAAGTCTGTGCTACAATTGTTTACTTCCTTGGTTTTGTCTTAGCATTTATTGTCCTTCCTAGGTAGCAAGTAAACAGTGTAAGGTTACACAGGTGTTACTGTGCAAAGTGTTGAAATGCTATCATTTCTAAAATACATCCTACCTGAAACTGCAAATGACATATTTTCATTAGTTTTGAAAAATATTTATGTAAAAACCTCTACTGAGATTCGTAAGATTGCTTAACAACTTCCCTCTATACCCCCCTCTAATTCACACTTTCCTGCCATTTCCCACGTGTATCGAGTGACAGGTTATTTGTAAACAACATATTTATATTACCAACTTCTTTCAGCACTGATAATTTTTGTCCAGAAATATTCTCTCTCGTGCAACTCTCAATGTAGATATGTTTACATGTCAGCTAATCTTAAAAACTGGAGGAAGCTCTTAGTTACTCTGTTATGAAGACACACATTTTATCTTTTTCAAAGATGTTAAAAACTAATCATAACACAGAGAAACAAAACACAAAATACTATGTGAATTCAAGTTCTCACTACTTACATATTGTAGAACCAATTACGAAAAATTAGGTAATGTATAACGAAATCCCAAGCAACCTAGATCTTCACATTTGAACAGCTGCATCTAGTGGTTCCATGAGAAATAACTGTTATTCTGCTTTCTCAGAGGTGTAATCTAGGCACCAGCTTTAAAATATTTTGATAACTGACTCTTCTGCTTTAGGCATCTACTGTAACTTGGCTATGGCTAGACCATTTCATAAGAAATTTAACTTTCAAAAAAAAAATAAAGATAAATATGATATTTTTCTTAAACAAAAATTGCTTTAAAGAATTTTGAATAAGCTAAGCGCCCCCAAGGTATCTTGGAAAAGAGCATTCTTCTGAGAAGCAACATTATTTACATCAGTGATTCTTTTTATAGTTTTTCTGAAGAAAAAAAAAAAATCAGTATTACTGCTGCCATGCTGCTTATAGTATTACTGGAAATAATTGTGTAGTAAATAAATGATAAAGGTGTTACATTTCTTCCAATTCTATTTGTTTATTCTTGTTGTTCTGTGTCATGTGTTATGCAGAAGATGCAAATCAGCACTGGGAAGATGATAACAATCGCTTTTGTTATTATACAAAGTACATTTGTGGTAATATGTTTTGAATGTGACTACAAGAGAATTTCAGGTAGAGTTAATTTCATACCAAAAGAATAGCACTTTTTAAGGATTCGTTTTTGCTTCTTCAAGTTAGAATTCTAATTACATTTACACTGTGAAGTTTTGGAGCTGTCTCGTAGTGATGCAAAAGTAAACAATGAATCTGTACTTTACTGTGAGTTACATTTCATGTGCCCTTGATAGTAAAATCCTTGGAATATGGGTAGGGATATTTACCAATAACCACTGAGTGTTTCTGGAATGTGAAACAAAGAGGTGACTACTAAATGAGAGCAATAAGGAAGATTTTTGATTTGCATTGCCCTAAAAATGTCTACCTATTACATGCATGTGCATAAAAATATTTTATTTGCTTTCAGAGGTCTAGCAGTCTTCCAATGTAAAACACTGTGATAAATCATCCAGACTTGAGCTCTCTTAAAGTATTTAAAAGAGGGCTCAGAGAGAGACTCAACTCAATGTATTATAGAGTGAATTCTTTTTAAATGGTAATGCTAATAAACATTTATCACATATTCTACAATGGCTTTCTTATGTGGAGAAATAACTGACAGCTTTCTTACATGTTCATGTCTTTATGCAGTAATTAAGGCAGTGATTTTCTATTTGATCCTGTACATTCTTACTTTAAGTATACCAATTTAACATGTTTCAGCTGAAAGTGAAAACACATGCTATTAAAAAAGTTAAATATTATTTTCTATAAGCAATGCCTGTTTTCATTCTGTGAGAGGTGGACAGTCTGCAAGTGCCCTATGCACCATTTGGCTGTGAAAATACATAAGTAGAATGGATAAAGCATCAACAGACTCATAGTCACAAAGATGCAAGAAATCTGTGCTGGCTGCAGAGTCAATATTTCAAAAGAAGTTTCTGATGTTGTAGGACCCAAAGTACATAAACCAAAGCATTAAGCTTGTCCAGCTATCTCACTGTCACTGCCTAACTGCCATGCAAATTTTTTTCTGGTACTGTATTACCTGGAGAAAAGACAGTTTTTACATTGCATCAGTGTAATGAGATTTACTGTATGCAAACGTGTGACGACTTCAGAAGTAGCCTGTCAGGGTTATCAGTGTAGCTCTCCACAGCAACACTGCCACCAAAAAACCACAAACACAAACAAAACAAAAACCATGCACCTCAGCTTCTCCTTCACATGAGCAGCATGTGTTACATGTTACTCGACCCACCTATAGGCTGTCTCTTCTTGCCATTAAGGTGTAACAAAGCAAACAGATGAGAGTTGCACGAGCTCACTTCTACCTCAGAAGAAGGAATCTTCAGTGTATGCAATTCACCACTTGCATCTGTCATCCCACATGCCTTTCAGGTTGCCAAAATGGCTAATGAAGTTACTTCATAGCAATAATTAGTGCGTAGCCTTGCATCCTAGACCTCACCACTTCAGTGTGTAAAATGAATGCCGCCGGCAGGTAAAAATAGCCCAGACTGTGCAGAAAAGGGGTGAGACTGGGAGAGCCAAGCGCCCCCAGGTAAGATGCATTACTGCTACTCGCACTTAGAGCCATTGAAAGCCTTAAGCTGCTTCCAGCCTGAGCGCTGCTTACACAGACCTCATCGCAGGTTGCACTGAGAGAGAAAGCAAATTATTGCCAAGCAGCAAGACACTGTGCTTGCCTGCATGCCTGAGAAACCTCTGTGCAGAGCTTGGAGTCCCGGAAGGACACTGTCCACCAGAGAACAGACCAAGACCCGGACAACCTATGAGACTCCTGGGGAAACTAAAAGCTTTTACTGGTTACCATACTGATGACAGCGCCCCTCCAAGTGTATTGTTTGAGTACTGTTAAGCACAACCCTGGTAAATTCCAGGGAATTCAGGTTGTGAGTAAACTGACCTTATTCCTATAAAGCCTCTCTGTAATTAAAGTT
>WBNM01013535.1:0-61961 GCA_013399055.1 Ramphastos sulfuratus
ATATATATATATATATTTCATTAAACCAGGGTTTTTTTTTCCAAAGCCTTGGAGACTACTTGCACTAGCAGGAGAATGAACAGGTTCTTAACATAAAGTCCCTAATTCTATAATTAATCACTCACAGAGGATTTAACAGCAAAGTGCTGCTGCTCTACCTGCCATTACTATGGCTTCATTAACTTTACAGAATATATCAGAGTAAATTAGTCTGATATATTGTTAGAAATAATTATAGTGTAGTCATACTCTGGAAAGCAGATTTGCAAAAATGCCATCTTCTTATTCTACAGATCACTTCTCTGTGTGCATAGAATCAGATCTGACTGTTTTGTAACTGAAGTACTCTTTTTTTGTGTTTCAGTTCACTTTATATACATAACATCGTTAAAATTCAGCGAGTTGAATCCCTCGAGGGCATTCTCCACATGTTGATCACAAACCTGGGGTCATGGAGCTGTGCACAAAGTTTAGAAAAGCACAGCTGGAAGATCTTAAGGCTGATGAATCTTGAGTGAATTCACAGCTTGGCTTTCTGTAGACATCAAAGCAGACATAACGAGCAGAGAAGCTAGTCTGAGTTTCAGAAGGCAGGCAGAATTTCCAGGGCTGGCAGAGCACATCTCATATTGATAAAGGGAATGTGTTTGATCTGAAAGTAATTAAGATATACCATACATGGTATCTCAGAATGCCATTTTCCTCGCTTCTCATCTTCAAACAATGCTGTAAAACAAAGTTGTAGTTGGCCAGTTCTGCATTCAAGAGCCTTATTTCTCTGAGGTGTCTCTCTTAATTGTGTTGCTTCATTTCTTTATTATTTCATATAACCTTATAATTTTCAGTATGTCACCAACTCAACTATTGATACAAGTTAGGCATTCTTAATACATTTGCAGGCCTATTTCAACTTAAAGAAATTTGAACACATATGAAAGTTTAGTGTTACCATCAAAAGTGGTGGCATAATAAGTTATAAATCACTTCAGGTGACATTTTTGCCGAGCATGTGCTCTTCAGACATGTCACAAAGAGCCATTACTGAGTCTTTCAATACCTGTTAGCTGTAGGAGGTCATGTCCTGAGGCAGTCTTCTAGAGGGCTGTAAGACTCAGCATGCCCCAATCACATACACCTACCTTCAGAATAAATCCCATTACCTAACTGCTGTAACCCACCCCAACATTAGAAAAAAGTAACTGTGGACATGGTCACACAGCCCATCCTTGGCAAATAGCCTGAGTAACAACACTGATGTCACAAGAGTGTAAGGTAAATTGTGTGTGTGCAGAATACACAAAGCCTTTTGAGGACATTTGCTCATGTTAACTCCTCACGTTAAAGATGAAGGTGACCATCAGCCCCCAATTCATGGTGTTAAAGGAGAAGAGAGATAGACCATCAATGAATTAAACAGTAGCCAGGGAACTTCAAATAAAGCTTTGAAACAAAGGAATAGTGAACCTGAAAAGAAGTATGAAAAAAATGTGAAAATTGGTGCTGGAGAAACAGCAACAATAGTCAAGTGTAGTTTGACACTTCTAGAAGCTGCGCTGCCCACATTGCAGCCTCCACCTACATCAAACTGAGCACAGTCCCTGGGCTCAGAGCATGGGGCTTGTGCTCAATGGGTAGTGTGAGGATGTGGGGCAAACAGGTGGGGCTCCACACACAGGGTATGTGTAGCAAGGCTTGAAGAAGGATCTTTCTTCACCTGTAGGGGATGTGGTTTGTCTGTTGTACTACTGATATTGACCATGAGTGTACTGCAGGTTGGTTTATGTGTTGTTATCAAATCAATAAAGTACTTCAGTCCTTATTTAGTTTAAATTATGAGAACTGAACAGTTTCCCCTGCTACATTTAGTTTAAATTATGAGAACTGAACAGTTTCCCCTGCTACATTGTTTGGGCAGTGGGTAGTGTTGTAGAGCACTCCAAATTCCTTCCTTCGCCCCCCGCATCCATCTCCAAGGGTTTGAATGGGGAGGCGAAGAAGGTGTGAAAAACTGCTTTGGCGGGCTTGAAAGGGGGAACAGCAAAAGGAGCCTTTCTCCACACGTGTACTGACCTGTGTGGAAGCCCACACTGGGAATCAGGCTGGTGGTTGGCTGGGTCCTTCACACCCAGTATAAAATGGCAAATGGACATTTTGTCTAGGAAAGCATAAATAGAGCAAGGGGAAAAGGCATGGGGTTCCTGCCTTGACAGAGCTCCTGACAAGATAGGTTCCCACCTTGACAGAGTTGCTGCCATGACAGAGTTCCCGTTTTGGACTGTCCCCGCTTTTGGACAGCACCTACCTTTTTACATGGCTCTTGGTTTTTGCACCATCCCTGCTTTGGACAGTTCTCCCCACTTTTGCACCATTCAGTGCAAATCTGCAAGCTTGGCAAGTCCTGAGGTCCTTTTGAGAGAGCTGCCAGTGGCACCCAGACCCAGCTACTCTTGGACCTTACTACAGCCTTTATTTCTTGGCTGCTATTCTGAACTGGGGAAGACCCTCATAGTTTGGCTCTCCCCTGCTGCTGCTCAGGCAGCATCACTTCCACAAATGTCTGTCTTGTGGAAGCTGTGTCTTGAGACACTTCTGAGTTTGGCAGCTTTTCCAGCCGCCTTGGACTTTTGCCATTTGGAGCCACAATTGGATATTGCTTGCAGTGTCAGAAGGCAGATCCAGCAAGGGGTCATCTCCAATTTCCTGTCTTGCCTTCATGAGTAAAGCCTGCTGTTCCCTTAATTCTCTGCTCAGCCTGATTTATAGTGGGGTAAAGCTGTGTTTGTAGCTTAGCCTTTTCCATTTCCTGACTTCCTAAATCTCTAAATTTGCCCATAGCATCCTGTGAAGAATTCCCAACTGAATTAGAGCCTGTAAATAAACCTAAACTAGTTTTGTATATAGTTTGGGGGTGGGGGGTTCAGGAAAATAAAATAATTCTATTTTTATAATTTCTGACTCGGCCACATTAATTCTCTGCCTCCACGACAGGTACTAACACAGAAGGAATCATTTCATTGAAGAGCACTGCTCTGATGAACAGGGTTGTTGTTTTCAAATATCTAGTGGCTAATTTCCAGTTTGCATGAAATGAAAAAAACTTACTCTGTCAGACAGTGATAAAGAAGCTGCAGAGTAAATGAGTTTAGAAAAAAAAACACAACAAAAAGCAAATTCGAACTTTGTCTACACTAAGGTTTTCAGCTCTCATGAAGAAAGATGAGTCATTGTTTCGATGTGGTTTGCTATGTCCAGAAAAGGGACATGCAAAACCAACACATTACATTTTGTCTGTGGTAGTTTTGCAGGCAAAGCCTTCAAGGAACAGGGGCAAGTNTCTCTTCCAATTGGATGTATTCTGTGATTCTGTGATTCAATACCATGCTGATATCATGACAGCTTCAAAATGAAAGTGCTGGCTGGAGCAAAGTATCATGGGGCTTGAAGTTCAGATTGTAACATGAGAGGCTTCCTTTTCTGGTTGCTTCTTCCGGTTTCCACATTTGGGGTGTTGGTTTTCCACTGGGCAGGTTGCTGCATGCTTGGATGGGAGAAATTGTTTTATCACTGGCTTCTGCTGCTGCTTGTGCTTTTGCTATGCTTTTCAGAATCACAGACCACTAGAGGTTTGAAGGGACCTCCAGAGATCATCGAGTCCAACCGCCCTGCCAAAGCAGGATCACCTAAGGTAGTCCACACAGGGCTGTGAAATACACTAAGGTAATTGTGCGTTGTATCATTTCCAGTAAACTCCTTATCGCAGCCCAGAGGTTTTGGTGTGTTATTTTCCCACCTGTTTGTGTGGGGAGGAGTGGTCTTACGAGAGCAGGCTCTGTTAACCTGAGATAGCTGATCAAAATATGGTCGATACTGTTGATGAAGCCTGGAGAGTTACTTAGCTGACCATATGCAAGAGTGTTTAGGCATTTAACATTGCACTTGGAAGACCTAATTAGTTACCTCTAAAGGATAAAAACCAGCCCTTTTTTTCCCCTCTTGTGTTTAGACAGGATATACTTTAGGGCAAGGATTGCCCTGTGTGCTACTGCAGTTTCATTTTGAGCTACAAATATGATAAAACAAGTCCAAAATTCTGTTTTGGGGTAGTGCTGGTGAATTTGAAACATGTTTCAAAGGTGTTGTGGTCTAGTAAATCTCATGGTGAGTTTGTGTGTCCTGAAAGTCAGTGATTTCCACTGCCTAACGTTGAAACTCAGCCATGAGTGATGGCTGGACAGACTCATTGCAGAAGGAAGGACCTTCAACACTGTGGAAAACATGTTGCATTCTAAAATGGATTAGGAGGGAAACAGGGACTGCAAAAATAATGCTTTGGCAAAGTCTTTCAGGTCATGCATTATATCAAACACTTCTCTTAAGTTTAATGACCTTCCCACATTTGTTTTCCATTTATGTAAATAAATCCATGCTTCAGATCCACACCGAGATTCGATCTGGATTGTGAAGTATTAAAAAAATACTTTGAAAATGGTTTTGCTTTCATTGCTTATTTAAAAGAATTTGCTTTAATTAAAATGATATATTTCTTTTAAAAAATAGCTTTGCAATTCATCACAGAAGATACCAGAGTTGACTGCTGAGATTAAGACGTCATGAGCTGTGTATTTGTAAATGCAACTTCGAGTTCTTTAAAATAAAACTAAAGCTTTCTCCCCCTCCTAAATAATGCAGTCAGGCTTGAAATGTAGTATCTAATGTTCTGTTAACTTCTTCTTTTAGGGGCACTCTGACATTCTACATTTTAGGTACCTTCTGTCAAAATCTTTGCGTTCAAAACAAAGGAAGATAAAACACAATACTGCTGTGCTCAGCTACCTCACAGGTCATGGCATTTTGTGGTAAGGCAAACGTCCTGACCAAACTCCTTGAAGTATATGGAATGCGTTGCTCAGGGAGTTTGTGGATGCTCCCTCCCTGGAGGTGTTCAAGGCTAGGTTAGATGAGGCCTTGAGNTTTCTAACCGAAACCATTCTATAATTCTATGATTCAATGATTTTTTTTTTTCTCTATCAACTTAGTTAGGACAGGGTTTACTGTAGCAAGTATGTGTAACACCTTGTATATGCTGGAATTAGGTGAGTTTGTGATT
The DNA here is from genome assembly GCA_013399055.1 of Ramphastos sulfuratus. Taxonomy (NCBI): domain Eukaryota; kingdom Metazoa; phylum Chordata; class Aves; order Piciformes; family Ramphastidae; genus Ramphastos; species Ramphastos sulfuratus. The sequence continues at coordinate 5,108 of WBNM01013535.1, forward strand.
CTATTGAAAACAAAGCCCCTCTCTGATTTTCACACTTTTTCAGACATGTAATAGCAATTTCTGCAAATATTCCCTCTAAGTAAAAGTTGAGGTGTGTATCGTGCTCTGATACTGTCATGCTTAGAGGCTGCATGCTTTTAGTGGCCAGTAGTGCTATCTATAGCACTTCTAAGCACTCCATACCAGAAAGTGTGGCTTAAGGCTGAGGTCTCAGGAATGTTTTCTATTTTGTTTGTTCTCTACTATCCTCATCTTCCAGTCTAGACTAATGAGCTGCACAGAGGAACTGAGATGAAAGAAAACAGAACAGAAAACCACAGAACAAAAGAAAAAGAGAGAGTTGGCTAAAGCTTTTAAGGAAAAGGTGTAAGTAGGAAAACCAGTAGAAATGTAGTTGTAAGTGACCAAAAGACAGGTTAAAAATATAACACATTTTAGAGAAGGCCACTTCCTGCCTGGAAAAGACTATTAGAAAGGGAAAAAATCCAGAAATCAGTGAGGGAACTAAATTTGCCCAAGAAGAGTTTTACCTGACTCTAAAAATGTTATGTCTGTAATGAGAAAGAAAAAGAACATTTAGGAAGCAAAGGAGATTTAATAAAAGACCTGTTAATTGCTGAACCAGACATGGACTCCCGGAAAACATAAACATAAAAAAAATGCAGAAAATATAGTGTTTAATGGGGAGCAATCATATTGCCAGTTCCTGTATAGCATGAGACAGCTGAGACAGTGCCTGAGAGAAGCCATCAGTCCAGGGCAGCTTCAGTGATGCTTCCAAAGCTGGATATGCTTCCCAGACAAAGAATGGCTGCTGCTGAGATAGACCAGAAAAGACACAGTTGGTAAGAGAGTTCCAAGAGTTGGTTAAGGTTTGAACCAGGAAAAAGTGGATGACAAGCAATAAAGACAACATTTTCACTCCATATGTCCTGCTGGATGGATAGGCCTGTCTGTTAGTTGGTAGAGTTGACCTCCGTGAGTACAAAACTCCCTAGCAAGGCAGCTCATGGTCTAAGATGCATGTGAACAAGGAGAGAAAATTAAGTGCAGTTTGGTTTCTTGCAGGAGTAATGAATGATCCTGACAGTTATATTTGGGTAAGGATCACAGGATCACAGGATGTCAGGGGCTGGAAGGGACCCAAAGAGATCATCAAGTCCAACACCCCTGTGAGCTTCCATCCCTCATCATGCAATGGAGAAAATGCCAAGGGCAGAAACCCCCAAAGATCTGTGAAAGGAAAGAATGAACCACAGAGGACAGTACTGTAAACTTCTCATCCAGTGCAGCACTTTGTAACTCTCATGGGTTTATCTTGTCATGGTTCCATGCATGCACCTAGGAAGCTTCCCTGTTGCTCCTTGGCCTTGGCAAATTAGAGAGAAGAAAAGCAGAGAAAGTAAGACCAACAGATCTTCTACAGATATAACATGCTTAATTTTGTGGATAGCTTTGTCAGTTTACACCAATATAATTACATTTTAGTAATGCACTAGAGTCACTCATGAAAATATTGCTCTCATAATTTCTTGATAGGTACTCTAATTGGGATCAACTCCCTGCAGTGTAAACAAAGGGTAATGATAAACATTAATATATCAAGTTAGTTCTTGGTAGCTTACTACTGAGACTGATACTACACACAGGCTTATTTAACATCTTATTTAATGATCTGAATAAAGGAATAAACAGAGTATTAAAAGAAATCCAAGGGCCAGCTAAACCGGGACAAGGTGAGCACAGTGGCAGTGAAGATCTCATGGGAAGATGCAAAGGGAAATGATGGCTTGGGGGTTAATGGAGTGGAACAGAGGTCAGCTTTCTGACTATGCCAAGTACAACTTCCCTGTACCCGGGATTTCAGTGGTACTAATTGATTTTAGGCTCACACAGATGAGGAGGATAGGGGTGGATGGCTACTCTGTACCTTGTATATCCATGGGTTGCACCACTGAAAACTACTACACTTATTCCTTATTCCTTGCTTAATTTGAAGCACTATTGAGTGTAACATAGAGGAGGCACCAGGCAATCTCTTTTGTGGCCTTACAGCACTATGGACAAATAAATAACAACGATTCATGAACGACATGGGAAAAACAAAACAAAATGAAGTTCAGACTGAAAAAAAGGTAAGACACAGGAAGCTGAGGAAGCTCAGCTAAAGCAGATTCCCAGTAGGAGCATGAAACCAGGACAACAGTGTAACAAGGTTTAGTGTGATGAGGAACAAAAAAAATTAAAAGTTAGGTTGTCACATTACACACATTATGTCACATTATTACACAGATATAGCTACCTGAAAAGCAGGAATCCAGCAAATGCTCTTCATGCTATGGGGTGACAGGAGCTGCAACACTCTGTGGGATGCTGAGCATCTTCCCAGAGGCAACTGACAATTCAGAGAACAACAGAAGCGACTGGAAGGATGGAGGAAATTGGTGGCACACAAATATATAGATGTGTATATGAGAGTGAGAGAAAGTAAAACTAACTCATTTGACACTGTCAATAAATATTTGCAGGATGTCAGTCAAATCTGTGTTTCGTATGTATGTTCTGAAAAGCATGGTTGGAACTCTTCTTTTGGTCCATAGCTTTGTGAAATCATAGCTTTGACAAGCCCAAAACACCAATAAGGTGACAGTGTTTCCTTAATGTTTAAAATCCAGACTTTGCTACTGAGTTTTCCAAGGGAGCAAAATAATCCCTAAATATAGAGATTATTTTAAAATTAAAATATTGTAATTCAACCCTGTAGAGCCACAGATCTTGGAGGACTTCCAGAAAACCAGGATGCAGCGGTGCAGAGGTTTAACTATTCCAATAAGGGAGTTACGAAAACAAAATAGAAAGTATCTGAAATAGCATAGGAAATAATGCATATTATAGAACTGTAATAGTGTAGAAACTGCACAAGTAATGTTTTAAGAAAAAAATCCTCTCTGAAGTAATCCCATCCCATAAAGCCTGACTTCTAGGAATTTATTGAAATCATAAAGTGTATTAATGTACATTCAAGAACATATGGCAATGATTTCATTTCAGAGAAGAAAAACTATACCATGAAACAAAATCCTTGCTACTGTATACTTATGACCTATTAAAATTCATGGACATCCTGTACTAAAGGAAATTGCTTTTGAAGTGATTACTTAACAATTTCTTCACTGGACTTTAGCTCAGAGATATAAATTATTCAGACTTTTGCTTCCAGATTATGGACACAGATGTTTCATAGAAATCACTGACAGTCTCTGTAGGTCTCGTGTTACAGCTGTGGCCAATAGAAAAGTTACAAAAAGTCTAATGCTCTCAGGGAACTATGGCTATTGCTTTCTCAAGTGTTAATTTATGTAAACATTTTCTCATACTTTAACTATGAGCTGTCAATCATTTTATCACACTGTACTTTATTAGGATTATGTTGTAAAACTTCTATGAAGATGCACCTGATATAGCATCCAACTGTTACTAATGTAACAGTGTTTTTCATTGCAGAATCCTGTTAATGTATCACCAGGTTGTGTTTCTTTAGGCTGAGATTTTTTCAGAGTTTGAAGAGAAAACAAAATGAGAAGAAAAAAGATGTATTATTTTCGTCAGGTTCCCTTTTTGCTCAGGTGACCTCATGCACTGAGTCATGAATTTTGAATACCCATTTTGAATTTCCCACGAAGATATGTTCGGGTTTTGGTAAGTTATAAGGCCTAGACACTGAAACAGTAAGTCTGAGTTTATTGTGGGCTTGATGAAATTAGGCAAATTCACTCCTTAAAGTCTTTCTGTACTATGCAAGCCCCCATATGCTGACATAAATGCCTGTGGCACATTTGGTACTGCAAGTCAGTGCTTCCACTGTGGAGCTTAAAGTCCTAAGCTGTATCTACCTGGCAGTTCCTTCTCATTCTACCTCCCAGCTTTGCTGTGATGCTGGACACCATCCCTCATAGCATAATGGGCAACTTCTTCATTGTTTGAAAGAAAGGTTCTAGTTGTTTTGGTGTCCAAAGGAAAAAGCCTCTCCAGATATGAACTCATAGGTGTGAGCTGTGAGAAGAAGCAGTTGCTTCCCTGCATGCTAATACCCTGCATGCCCAGTGTTTAGGACAAGGAAAGAAGGAATTCTCTGTCCCCACTTCTCCCAGTCTGAGCAGGAGTCTGACAGTTTTTGCCATTAAACCATGATGGTCCCCATGCATAGGAGACCTTATTGCTGTCTACAACTATCTGAAGGGTGGTTGTGGCCAGGAGGAGGTTGCTTTCTTCTCTCAGGAAACCAGCACCAGAACAAGAGGACACAGTCTCAAACTGCGCCAGGGGAAGTTTAGGCTGGAGGTGAGGAGAAAGTTCTTCACTGAGAGAGTCATTCACCACTGGAATGGGCTGCCCAGGGAGGTGGTGGAGTCACCGTCCCTGGAGGTGTTCAAGGCATGTTTGGACGTGGCACTTGGTGCCATGGTCTAGTCTTGAGGTCTGTGGTAATGGGTTGGACTTGATGATCTTTGAGATCTCTTCCAACCTTGGTGATACTGTGATACGGTGATACTGTGATACTGTGAAAAGGCCTGGTATATACTCAGGGCTGAGTAATTTCCTTTGTTGCAGCCACTATAGGAAATCTAGCTGTATTTAATAATGATTACTGTAGAATGTAAGAAATTAAATAGTCCCAGTGAATGGTGATAGAACTTGAGGTAGCGATAAAAGTGCTTTTATAAAAGGGCTTAGAACTGCGGCAGTGCCACCTTTAAGGACTGAGAGTAATTGATCTTTCTTACCTAGCAAACATATTGCCCAAAATGGTACTTACAGCATTTCACTATCTAACTGTGGAGACTTTTCTCATCAGATAGGCACACTGAATTTGTTAGCACTCAGAGGATACTTGGAGAAGCATTACTGTTACAAATCCAAAACAAAATGAGGTGCTCTGTATTGATACCCAGATGAGAGGTATGTGGCTGAAAATGCATCTTGCTGGCTGTGGTTTTTGTTATACACTAGCTCTACTTAAAATTTGTTACAGACAACCAGGATGAGCTGAGCCTGCCTGCAAGGAGTACTTGTTCCCTTTTGATCTAAAGCAGATGTTACTTATTATCAGCAGAAGGCCTGTGTTGCATGCCAAACAAAGTTGGTGGTATTCAGTAAAGGGCATTGGCAAAGGTACGCTGGAGAGGGGATAGGCACATATTATCTACTGCTGTCAAGTTGCCCTGTTCATTTACTGCAGTTTTAGTTGAATGAGTTTTCTAGGCTCAGTAATATCAGTGAGAGGTGAAGTCAGAACTTGGTACTGCAATGCTGGTTTTCATATTACTTAGTATATTGTGCCATGTACTTAGGGCAATCGGGAGTTTTGAAAAAACTAAACACAGGGAAAACTAAAAAAAAAAAATAAATAAAAATACAGAGCTTCCTGAAGTACCTGCATACAAGGGGAGCCAGCTAGAGTAATTGTTTCATGGAAAACAACACCAACATATATTCTTTGTGTCATAGCTGATGATTTTGAGTAACTTGTGTCCCACTCAGGCTTAATTAATGAACGATGTGGTTAGATCCATCCTGTGGACCACCCACGAACCACTGTGCTTAATGGAGATAATCTAGTCTTCCTCTTCACAGCTCTAAAGCTCTCTGCATGATGATGAACAGAGTTTAGTTATTGACACTCAGTTTTTCAGAGGAGATGTTTTACACATTTTCAGGGATGTGGTTTTCTGAGTACAAATTAGTTGAAGTGGTAACGGAAATGAAAATTGGTTGTATTTGTAACTCAGGTGGAAACATTCACATTTATCAATTGCTCTGTTTCTGAAGCTCTGATATAATGTTAACAATTTTTCATACCTGATTACATAGCCATTACAGCATACCTTTTTTTTTTTTTCCTATTAAAAGTCAGTAACTTGGGCTCTAAATAGCAGAAAAAAAATAAACACCAGTTAAAGCAATTAGAAAAAAACAGTAATTTTGCCTGCTGAGTCTGGTTTTGCATTCCCTTTAGATGTGGAGGTCAACAGGAGGTCTGTGTGTAAACATGCATTAGGATCAAGTAATGAAAGAAAATTAAATTAAGGTTTTATAAATTACTGACTTTTGGGTTGTTTTTTTGTTTGATTGTTTGTGGTTGTTTTTTGTTTTGTTTTCCTCAGATGAATTAAATAATTGAAAAAAATAATTCACAGGGCAATCTGAAGTATATTTTCCTTATAAAAATATGACTATTTAAAAAAAAAAAAAGCAATCTACTTTTAGGTTAAGTAAAATTGTTTCATTTAACCTGCTTTGGATACTTCTTTTAAAATCAGAGATATTTGATTCACTTTCAAATATAGTTTAAACTATTCCTGTTTTGAGAAGAGTGCTTGTTTTTAAAAAATGCTGTAATAAAGCATTTTAACTTATAATGTGTTTTATTTAATCCAAAGGATTTTGACAGAAATGCATGAAGCACATTGCAGTAACCTATATTTTTCAGTGAGCAGAGAAGGTGGAATAAGACAGGAAATACCTGCACGAGACTCTGCTGCAAGTTTGGCTACTTGCAGGTTAAATCTGGTAGAATCATTGCCCACTGCACATTACTTGGTTCAAAAACATGACAAACATCTAATCTGTTTTTTTTTTTCTGCTGAAACCAGTGCCTCCTACCATGCTTCTCAAACTGCTGCATTGTTTTAAGCATAGAAGTTTTGTTATCTGTAGCTGTAAGGGTGTAGTAGAAGACAATAAAGGCACAGTGGCCATTGTTGGATTTTAAATGGAATTGAGACATGAACATAACTTTAGTAAAAAATAATTTTGACTAAGGTGATGTGGAGATGGGCAGAGGCCCCTCTTTGTGTTTCAGGATGAAGCAAACTGAGACACAAACTGGTGCATTAATACTCCTGTAAAACATCTTTTGTAAAAGAGAACAATCAAAGTGATAGCACATGGCAGGCTGGGTTGGTGTCCCACTTCAGGAGCCAGAGCACTGGCACACTAAAAATCCACTTCTTCATTAAAGACATGGTGTTACCTTAGGACCAGTGATCTTCAGGACTTCAGGAATGATGGTGATCTCCTTCACAGACCTGGAACTGTCTCACCTTCCTCATTTTGTCCTAGAAGAAGTGTATGAACTACCATGACTTCTGCTTTCAGTATTTCCGCAGTACTTTAAAGTATTGTGAAAGCAGACATAACCATAAGAACTGCTCAGGTCGAGGAGTCCTGCACCTGTGGAGGAATAACTCCACACATCAGTACAGACTAGCAGCTGACCTGCTGGAAAGCAGCTCTGCAGAGAAGGACTCAGGAGTGCTAGGGGACAACTAGTTCACCATGAGCCAGCAGTGTGCTCTTGTGGCTGAGAAGGCCCAGGGTGTTCTGGGGTGCTTTAAGAACAGTGTGGCTTAGCAGATGGAGCAATGTTCTCCTCCCCTTCTGCTCTACTCTTGTGAAGCTCCACTTAGAGTATTGTGTTCAGTTCTGGTCTCCCCAGTTCAAGAGAGACAGAGAACTACAGGAGAATCCATCAGAGAACCATAAAGATGATTAGGGGACTGGAGCAACTCTCTTACAAGGACAGGCTGAGATCTGGGGCTCTTTAGCCTGTAAAAGAGAAGACTGAGACAGGATCTGATCAGTGCTTTTATAAATATCTACAGGGTAGAGGTCATGAGAATGTGACAGGGCTTTATTCAGTGGTGGCTAGTGATAGGACAAGGGGCAATGGCTAAAAACTAGGGCACATGAGGTTTCACTTGAATTTGATGAAAAACTACTTTACTGTGAGGCTGATGGAACACTGGGAACAGCCTGCCCTGAGTGGTTGTGGAGTTTCCCTCTCTGGAAACCTTCCAAACAGGCCTGAATGTGTTGCTCTGTAACCCGACCTAAGCATACCTGCATTGCAGTGGGGTTGAATTAGATTATCTCTGAAGGTCCCTTCCAACACCTAACACTCTGCAGGTGATTCTGTGATTCTGTGTAATAGGATCCATTTTACACTAGACTAGAGTTACTAAATTTAAATGCTGGTGTTACAGCCTATAGCAATGAATGAACTTTGTACTTCTGTGTTAGTTTCTTCTCTCCTTACACAGTGTTGGTCTCAGATTAACTCACATCATGGAATTGTTGAAACATTAAATTGGAAGGGAGCTACAGACTGCTTTAGTCCAGCCTCCTGCTCAAAACAGGGAAATCTCCAAGCCAGAGCAGGCTGCTCAGAACCTTTGCCAGCTGAGTTTTGAGTATCTCTAGGGATGGTGTTTCCACCATATAGTATAAATCTATAATGCATTGGCCAATACAGCAGAAAGAGGTTAGAAAGCATACATCTACAGGAATGGATATAGATAGTTATGAGATTTTCCTGTTGATGCTGTGAGCTGGATGGACAAGAGAAAGTCTGCTCTAGAAGCTGTTTAGGTTTATAAAGCTTGGGATGGCACTACAGTGACACAGACTCCTACACCAGCAGTGGCCCAGGTCCAGGGAGCAGATTCAGCCTCGAGTCATCCTGCACCAACTTGTATGGACACAACTGTGTGAGCTAACACAGTTGTTGTGAGGAGTTGGGGGGCAATTGGGTTGTTTCTTTGCAATTCTAATTTTGAAAAAAAAAAAATTGGTTAAATCAACTCTAATTCCTGAGATCCTTGGGAATGATGCTTAGTCAGTCCCTCACTTCTGAGTTCTGCCTTCCTCTCATTCTCCTTTTATTTATTGATTCATTTTACCTATTTTACAGAATCACAGAAGGAGAAGGCCCTCAGGATCACCAAGTCCAACCAATATCCCTCTCCTACAAAGTTCACTATAAACCATATCCCTAAGCACCACATCCAAACAACTTTTAAACACATCCAGGGTTGGTGACTCAACCACCTCCCTGGGCAGCCCATTCCAATGCCTGAACACTCTTTCTGTGAAGAATTTTTTTCCTAGCTTGTTCCTTTTACCTCAGTCCCTGTAGCAGTAGACAACTCTAGTTTAACAGAAATTGGTATCTTCAGATACAAGTAAGATTTGCCTTTCCAAGGTACTTTTTTACATCTTAGCTTTAATGAAAACAACAATAAACCAGGAAAAAAAAGACATTTTCCCAGGCAAAAGATAGGACAGATAACTTCTTTAGGTGACCATGAAGCTGTTCTAAGCCATTCATAGCTGATCAGTATGCAGACATTCACAGGGAGTCACATTATCTCACAGCAGCTCCTACAGTGTCCTGGCTACTGGGGAGAGGCTGAAGCAGATGAGGAATAGATCCTAGCTTGCTCAAACGCCACTCAAAGCTCACAGATCCTGGCAAATCTGAAGGCAGAGTCCACTTGCCCAGTGTTTCTTGTCTGCAAAGATGACTCTGTTCTCTTGGGCACATTTCCTGGAGCAGCTGAACACGAGGGCAAAGAAGATACCATGCTCTTCAAACACTTAATTGCCTCTGTTTTCCTGCTTATCTTCAAACACTTAATTGCCTCTGTTTTCCTGCTTACTCTTCCACTTACCTATTTGCCATGGCATGTTTCTAGTTGGAAGCGGTTCGTGAGTGGTTTGCCATCAATTAATATTTTTTTCTATTTTTTTTCTCTTGACTTTCTGCTCCCTTTGTTTTATTGCTTTTGTTTTGTTTGGTTTTCTTTCTTTCTTTTTGGTTTATGGGTGTTTTGGTGGGGTTTGGGGGTTTTTATGGAAGATAGAATTTGAACTCAGTTTGCACTTCTTCTGTCTATCTATTCATCTCGTCCAACTCTTTTTTCTTATTCTCTATGTATTTATTTGTAGTTACTTATACATACAATTCTATTATCATTAAAACTTCCTTAGATTTTTGCTTTTCACTTTTCCCTCTGGTGGGATCTGTCTCTGGGGAAGCAAAGCAAAAATCAGCATTGAAGACTAGCCCAGAAGAAAATCTCAGCCGGGTTACTTATAAAGGACATCTGCTCAGATTGCCTAGGGTATGGGAGAAAGCAATATCAGAGTTCTGGCTTTTTGATATCTGTTTTGAAGAAATGCAGATGACAGAAGCTGGGAGGACCCAAACTGAGCAAAGACATTTATCAGCCAGTCTGGTTTGCTCATTTTCTTGCTTTCTCTTTCTCTCTGTAACCACTCCTTTATTACAAGATTACAACAGACTTTTGTAATGCAAAATCATGCAAAACTGATTTTTTCCTTCTACTTTGAATGTAGGACTCTGATTCTAGTACCTAACTAATTGCTTTTGATCTTGCCAAAGTTCAAATTACTGTGTCTTATATTCTTCTTCATCTCAGCAGTCTACACTTCCCCTTAATGAATGCTGATGAGTTAGAAACTAGAAAGTGTCTTTGGTCAAATAGATTGATGGGTTCTGAATTCTCAATAGATCCAAGCAATTATAATCTCTCAGTCCAATCTTCTTTACCTTCAACATGAGCTACAAAGTTTTCTAACACAATGGAGTTTATCAATTTTTTATTTATTTTTTTTTTTCCTGGAAGGTCTTCTGGGGAGTGGCCTTGATTATGCTACATACAGCTGCTGGGTCTCTTTTCAATTTATGTATATAACTACTGAGGCCAGCTGAAGTGTGCATCAATGAATTAACATTTTAATCTGCTTGCAACAGTAGGTGGCAGATTTTATAACAGAGGAACCAGAAGAAATCTCTGCATCCCAGATGAAAAAATGAATTCAAGAGATGGCAGAGTTTTGTCAGTGTCAGATTGTATCTGCCAACAGCCAACAGAAACCCACCCAAAGACACCAGCTGGGTTGACCAAGGTGTGGTGCAGGTGCAGTTAGGAGAAACATCAGAATATGACATGTTTCTTTGTCTGCAGAGCAACTTTCCTAGCCTCACATCAGTAACTGAGAATGCAGCTTGGACATCGGTGTGCAATAGTTGATAAAGGGATACTTCATTAGGTTTGCCCAGGTGCCATTCTTGCAGAGTATCTGTTCAATGGCCAGATCCATTCTGGGCCACCAGCCTGTACAAGAGCAGAGGATGCAGGAGAATGTGGCAGTGAAGAAGGATGCCTGTGCCCTAGAGACTGATTCCAGGTGAGGCTGGGAGCTTGCTTCACCAACCACCAAGTGCAGATTTGTCCCTCACGACATCAGCAGGGATAGCAGTTTCCTCACACCTTCAACAAATACCATGAATTATAGAATCATAGAATCATAGAATGGTAAGGTTGGAAGGGACCTCAAGGATCATCTAGTTCCAACACCCTGCCATAGGCAGAGACACCTCCCACTAGTACAGGTCACTCAAGGCCTCGTCCAGTCTGGTCTTGAACACCTCCAGGGAGGGAGCATCCACAACCTCCCTGGGCAACCTGTGCCAGTGTTGGCACACTTGGTTGCTGTCTGGGCTGCATGCGCACACTGCAGGCTCATGTTGAGCTTTTCATCAACCCAGACCCCAAGGTCCTTTTCCTCAGAGCTGCTCTCCAGCCATTCACCATCCAGCCTGTATTTGTGCTTGGGATGTGCCTACCCAGGTGCAGGACCTTACACTTGGCCTTGTTGAATTTCAGGAGGTTGGCTTGGGCCCACCTCTCCAGCCTGTCCAGGTCCCTCTGGATGGATCCCTGCCCTCTAGCAAGTCGACTGTGCCACACAGCTTGGTGTCATCTGCAAGCTTGCTGAGGGTGCACTCGATTCCTCTGTCCATGTCACTGACAAAGATGTTAGATGTTAAACAGCACTGGAAAATTTGGATCACCTGGGTCTAAGGAAATTCTCTGGCAAATCTAACTCAGCTTTTTACCCACTGTTGAGGTCAGACATTGGTGTTACCCTTTTTACCCACAAGCGCTTGGTTTTGTACTGACAGGTGAAATTACAAATCTGGCCACTTCTTCATGAGTATAACACAATGGTGTAATCTAAACCAGTGCATTCACTGGTTATTCAAATGCAGAAAAGTTAATGAAGGAAAATTACTCCTGCAGAAATGCAATGGTGTGTTCACCCAGGAATTATTTTCTGAATAACTGAATTTTTGGCAGACGAAAAGCTGGACATAAGCCAACAACGTGCACTTGCAACCCAGAAAGCAAATCACATCCTGGGCTGCATCAAAAAAAGTGTGGCTGTCAGATTGAGAGAGGGGCAGTTCTGCCACTGTTCTGGTGAGCCCTCACCTGGAGTAATGTGTCCATCTTTGGGGCTCTTGACACAAGAAAGGCATGGTCCTGATGGAGAAGACACAGAGCAGACCCACAGAAATGATCAGAAGGCTGGAGCACCTCTCCTGTGAAAACAGCCTGAGAGAGCTGGGGGCTGTTCAGCCTGGAGAAGAGAATGCTCAGGGGAGACCTTACACACCTGAAAGGAGCTTACAAGAGAAAGGGGCTATTTACAAAGGCATCTATCACTAAGACTAGATTTAGATTGGACATTAGAAAGAAGTTCTTTACTATGAGGGTCAAGGTCCCAACCCTCGAGACATTCAAGGTCAGGCTTGATGGAGCTCTTAGCAACCTGATCTAGTTGGGGATTTCCCTTCTCATTGCATGGGGGTTGGACTAGATGACCTTTAGAGGTCCCTTCTGACCCAATGCAATCTATGATTCTATGAATAAACCCAACCTCTTAAAACATGAATGGAAAGTGAAAAAACAAAACAGACAAAAAAACCCCAAGCAAACAAAAAACAAACCCCAAAAACCCCACAAACCAACAACAACAACAAAAAAACCCAACAAAATTACCCACCTTTATTTATAAAAACCTATCAAAAATTTGTGCTACTAGTTCTTTAGACTTCTTACTATAAAGACTAGGCAGAGTCCTATGTGCATTCCAGCAACGTTATAGTAGCATGCAGAATGAGAGGGTAGAGGCATTTCTCAGCAAAAAGTCAGACACATAAAGAGCAGTTTTTGAAGAGCAGCTAGTTCTGCATGTGCTGAAGTGTGCAGCTATGTAGCATAAGAGCTGGGATGCTGGCAGCTAGTAGGATGGGAAACACCAACTTAGTGTCTCCAGATGAGGAAGTACATGTCAGATCACATCCTTAGTGCTATCTGTGTAGTAATAGTAAAGCCACACTTCCCTGTAAAGGTCTCTGTTTGGTGCTGGGCAAACAGGCTAGACTCTACCATCCACTCCAGCTATTCCCCTGCCTTGTCAGTGGCTCTGGGTGAACAGGACCTGCAGACCCACAGATGGTGCTAGGCAGGCGCCCTAAGGGCAGCTGCTCTGACTCCTGCCCAGCAGCCAGGGCTGTGCAGAGAGACATCATGACAGACTGGGAGAACCTTTTGGTGGCATCCTAGATAAAGTGCAGTTTATTGAGAAATCCTTTGGAGCTTTCAGATGCAAAGAGGCAGCAAAAAAAACCCAAAAAGAACCCCCAAACCAACCAACCAACCAAACAAAAAAACCCAAAACGCAAAACAAACAAACAAACCCAAAAAAACCCAACCCAAAAGAAACAAACAAACAAAAAAACCCAAAAAGCCCCAACCCAACCCACCACCACCAAAACCCCACCAACAAACAAGAACAACAAAACTAGACTAAGGGACTTTTGCATGCCATGAGCAAAAACTATTTGCCAGAGACAAAACAGTGACAGCCAAAGCTGCAGCAGTAGGGAAGGCTCTACCAGGTGTGCAACCAGCAGTGGGGGGGCTCCATATGTGTGGGCTCTCTTGCTGGGTACTAGCCTCAATTTCCCTTTGGTCATTGGCTGTCCCCATGTGACACAGAGGATGGGAGAATAAAAAGGACTATGCCTCACAGAGGATGGTAGCCCTAATTTCCTTTGTCCCGCAATACTGCCTGCTTGTGTCTAACTCACCACCCTCTTTCTTCAGAAGATGCTTTTCTGTCACAGCTGCCCATGTTTTTTCCTGCCACCAGTAGTCCTTTCCGAGTTTATTTCTGCCTCAGACACACCAATTTGCATGCTTTTCAGGCTGCACTTCATTTCACTCTCTGCCATGTTTCTGTTCTTGCTGAGTGCCTTTGTATCTTTTTTCTTTGCCTTGACAGGTGTTTGCAGCTTGTTCTAGTTTAATATCACCTGCAAGCCTTCCTGTTTACTTCCATATTCTGCATCCTGATGAAGCTGTGTGGAGACAGGAGCACAGTTGTGGGGGTACCTCAGCAGAGAGCTCCCAGCACTGGAGCAGCATCCAGGAAGCTGGGGCAGGATTTGCCCTGAGCAAAGTGCACAGGGAACCTCTGACATAAGTATGTCCTTTGCATTTATTTCTGACTTGTCAGCAACTGCTGGGCCCAGGCTCAAGATGATGTGACGCAAATGATTTTTGGACTGTACCTAATACTCTAAGATAAAAGACAAACTGATCTGTGTCTTGAAGAAGCAGTGAAGTTCGTTAGCTAGCAGCTTAGTTTCCATCATATACTTTACTAATAATACTTTGTGACAAAAAAATCCCAAACATATTCTAGGACCTAGTCTGTACAACCAGGTCAGTTGTCAGTTGAACTATTACAAATTCAGCTTTGTAAACAAATGTGTGGCAATATTGTTCTGACAGATGCCTACACTTGTTTATTGAGGATAAGGCAGAGAAATGAATGGAAAAAGTAATTATATGCCCTTTCAAACAGTAGAATTTCCTGCCCTGAAAAAAATCTGTGTGCAAAAATATTTCTGTCAGCACAGCTGGAGTGAAATGCTCCATTTAAAATAATTCAACCAAATAGTTTGTCTATTCCTTAGAAATAGATTAGAAATACAATCTTTCAAAGAAAACTCGTGACGCTTGGTTTAAAAAAAAATAGATATTTCTTTTAAAAATAGACTTCTTTTGCTTCTAATTTTTTAACTGAAGCTGCTCACAGAAGTTGATTGTGTTAAAGCTGTATCTTTTGATGAGTGCTAAGCACTGAAACAAATGTACCCATTGTGCGGCTGGTGGTAAGGAACAGAAGGTGAACTTAAAGCATGCAAAGCCCAGTCCAATTTCCTGAAGGCTTGTGGAGATCCTAGACGTGATGATAGCCACCTGCTGGGATTTTCAGACTTGCTGTCAGTGATCAGCTTCCACTGATCTAAATCAAACAGAACAGAAAAATAGCTCATCTCACCTGGTCCTGCTTCACTGTTGCCCACACGGTGATTATGATGATTACACACTGATGCACTTACCTAGCCTTGAAAGCAAATACACAGCAGCCTGATGGTGCTTTTATCTCCAAAGCACAGTGCTGAGAGTAGCCTTCACAGTGCTGAAAGTAGCCTTCATCTGGCATCATCAAAGTGTCTTTGGCCAAGTCCCAGCCTGAGAAAACATCTTGGCCAGTTTAGACCACTCCAATTAAGGGTGGTCTCACAGAGCCAAGAGCTTTGTGGAGCTACTGTGAGAGTGGGGCTGTGATTGCAGGTGGGTCCCATTTGCACATCTGACTGCCTGGCATACTTAATTCACTCAGTGTAAAGCAGCTTTGGGGCTGCTCTATGTTATGCCAAAGACACAGGCAGGAGCAAGCATACATTTCTTGGAGAAAACCCAGGACTTCTTCAGGCTACTTTTGCACCCTGAATTTGGGGCATGTAATCCTCTGCTGCAGCCGCAGAGTGGGACCATTGTCTCTGGGAGCATTTGAGGGGCAGTAGACATGAAAAGGTCATTCAGCTGGGGAAGCAGCTGGGCTGTAATTCCCAGTGTTTCCTTAGACAACCGTAACAGATGCAGTGACAATGATTTCATCAAGAAGAATGGGAGGTATATGGACTTTATAAATAACCTTCCCACCAGATGTCTTTCCCAGTGATCTCACTGAAAAAAAAAAGGCACTGGAGGAAAAAAGCTTGAGAGCCAAAGAGCAGGATGGGGGAATCAAGAGGACCTGGAGTCAGGTTCAGAACACAGACCACCCCTGCAAAGAGGGTTAACCCTTTACAGGTAGAAAATCCCTGCAATTCTAGCTAGAATAGAATAGGTGTTACAAGGCATGCACATTGACTGTCTAGTTAAACTGCCTGATGAATTTGGAGCTGACTAAAATTGAGGCACGTTGTTACGGGCATTGCTCAAATAGCTCTTAAACACTGATAGGCTTAGGGCATCAATCACCTCTCTAGGAAGCCTGTCTCAGTGTTCTCAAGGTTTTTTACTCTCAAGTTTTGTTGTTCGGGTTTTGCTTTGTTTATTTGGGTTTTTTCCCTTCTATTTATTTGGTCATTTTGTTTGTTTTCCTTGAAGAACTACTACTTGATAATCATTGAAAATGCCATGGTACATTTTGCCTGTGGGCTGCATCAAGAGCAGCATGGACAGCAGGGCAAGGGAGGGGATTCTGCCGCTTTACTCTGCTCTNGTGAGCTGTGCTAGTGGGAGGTGTCCCTGCCTATGGCAGGGGGTTGGAACTAGATGATCCTTGAGGTCCCTTCCAACCTTACCATTCTATGATTCTATGATTCTCCTGATGCTATTCTGTTAGATCCAACTTGTTTCTACTCAAATTTGTCCTGACAAGAACAAGTGCAACTCAGTTGAAGTCATGAATGTACACAGTCCCATATGTCACTGCAGAGTGGAAAAAAATTAATAGTGTCTAGTAAACTATGAAGCAAAATCAAATATGTGGTTTAGTTACCTTCGCTACTTTGTGCAGGCTGAAAAACTACTTTTTGGTCTTGTGAAGTTTGACAACAGCTCCTTGAACAAAGCCAGTGTTTTTGATAGTCTCTATCTAATATTAAATGTCTCTATTTCTGCAAGCATAAACTAGTAATAGGAAACATATTGCTGGGAACGAATATCCAGCTCAACCCATGGTTGTATGTCTGGTTTTGATTAAATTCCTGCATTTGCAGCAAAAGAAGCAGCAAATTTACAACTTTGTTGATAACAGAAGACAGCTGAACAGCTGCTCCATCTTGATTTACTGTTCATTTATTTTTATTTACCAGCCAACACACAAACATGTTCTGTTACCTGTCTGGGATTTGGAAGAGCTTTCAAAAAGGAAGTAACATTTCCCAATAACTTTTAAAATAGTTAACTCTTCTCAAGGCCTGTCATCAATTACAGTGAAAAGTGACTTACAGGAAATTTTTTTCTAAATGAATAAAACATTCTGGACACTAAATATATTCATTAATACAGCCCAGAGAACCTGCTGGCTTACATTCTTTATTAGTCAGCAAGTTCTTTGACCTTTGTAAGGAGCTTATCACCACTGTACATCATTACCACTCACCATACTGTAGATTAATTAAAAAAAATTGAAACCACCAACTCCAGCATCATCTGTATGTTGTTTGGCATTGTACAGCTGTTTCTAATAGTTTTATTTCCACCAGGCTTTCCAAATGCCTCTTTAAAAGCCTGCGTCGTTAATGGCAGAATGTGTCTTGTTGATGAACACACTGACAGGGTTAATGGCTGGATTTGATCTTAAAGGTTGCTTCCAACCAAAATGACTCTATGATAGCTTGATGGGAGGGTATTTGTAACAAATCTGGTCAGGAGGTCTTCTGGAGCTCTCTAACTTGTCAGCATGCTGGGCAGTAGCTCTGTATGCAGGGTAAGATGTCGCTCTGCACTCCTGCTGAGACCGTCCCATCACCCGGAGCTATGTGTGCTGTTATGCCAGCAAGAGGAACAGCAGTGACATATCCATACCCTTCCTCAGCGTCTTCCCAAAAACTTGAATCCTGCCATGACAGCAAAATTTGCATGGATTTGAGCAGCAGGACTGGACTGTGCTCAGGTAATGCATTGAGGACAGCAAAGAATGGCATTGCACAGGGTGAACCTGGAGCCCTAGCAGGTAACACCTGACTAATTTTTTTGATCGTTTGACTTGATTCCCAGCTGACCACAGGACTCTGTTCACAATGCTGCTATTTTTTTCTACAGAAACTGAGTACTGGATTACATTTAGGGCAGTGGGAAATCCTAACCCAGAATATGACATCGCAAGGAGGTGCGAGATTGTGAGACACCATCCATTTCCCAGCCCTTCATTTCTGGCCTCTCCTTATGCTGATGGGGAAAAGGGCAGAACCACTGCCTTTTAGCATCCCATCTCTTTTGTACTGTCTGCAGGTACACCTTGCACCTCCTGAGGTTGAGAGCACAGGTCTGTCTGGCCATTACACAAATCCTTGGGTTCCTGCCCCACCCCAGCATGCATTTGTCGCATTACAGGAAAATAATCTGCCCCAGAAGGTCCTCACCAGTATAAGCAATTTCTGGCCCTGTTGATGAGTACAAACCTCTTGTGCCTAAAGGACACTTTAGGACCTATTCAGTTGCTACCTGTCATTGCATTCAGATATTTTAAAATAAAAACACTGGTTTGTACTGGTATTCAGTACGACTAAGCTATAGTATGAGTGAAGTTGTGTGGTATTTATGATTTAGCAGCAAAAGCTGCCCTCTGGAGGAGCAAGTCATTAGGCAAATGAGCTGCAACAGAGTCAAAAAATACCTGCACACATTCAGCAGTGAGCATTGCTATTGCAGTTGCTTTAATAAGTTAACCAAGGAGACTCAAAACAAGAAATACAGAGGCTTTATACAGAACAGGTTGGGAGTACAAAGAAACAAAAGCTACATTCTTCAAGAAATGGATTGTAGTTGTGTTTTACAAATATGAATAAATGCTGGAAAAAAAGATGTGAAAATTATAAAGAAAAAAACCAACAACACCTACAACTTTAAATTTAAGCTGAGTTTTTAATACTTTTTGCAATAGTAATTTCATCCAGAAGTCCTTGGCTAATTGAAAATGGAGGAAAAAACATAGTCAGCATATTACTGATATTACCAGAAAGGAGGTCACAACTAGAGCAGAAAAATGACACATCCAGTTAGAACCATATTACAATTTGGCAGAAATACTCTTAATGAACTCTGTACGTGTGAAAAGAAAGACAGCATCACTATTACAGGCATGAAACAATGTTCAAGTGTCATTGTTCATTGTCCAGAATGAAAAAGAGCATTAATAAAAGGGAAAATTAAGAAAAAAAACCCCAAACAACAAACAAAAAAACCCTACTAACTAAGGAAACTTTAAAAACCACCTCTTCATAATAGTCTTCTTAGGCAAATGTTGCATGCACTACCTCCCCGAGAACCTAGACAAAGCTCTTCCATTCCCTGCGTGTTTGCTTTCATTCAGTTTCATGAAGAAAGGTTTGAAAGAGCAGAGTGCTGGGAAGAAATACTACAAACCTCTAAATTAGTGAAAGAACTTCCAGCATCACTATTATATTCTGGGTAGGAGGAACTGGATGAAATTATGTTTTTCAGCCTCTGAAGTGCAATGATTAATAGCAAAAGGAGAAATGCTAAGAGACTAAGGAATATAGAAACATATACATAGACATTGGATAAGCGGCCAGATGATGAATCCACTGAAGTTGAAAGGGATGTGGGATACAGCTCCAGAAAAGTTCCATTTTCCATGCTTCCTACAAATCCAGATGAAGGGTCGAGTTCTGACATTTTTGGATTTGTGTTTTAAAAACCACAACAGAGCTTGGATTCAAAGGTAGTCTCAGAGGCATAACAAGGGGTTTATTTTAGGCAACCATTTTTCCATCACAAGGAAGAGATGAGAAGCCAGGCAGTGATCAAATTTATCCTTTAGTGCTTAAGCTCAGGACAATGTAAGTTTGTATTCTTCAGAACTAGAAGGGGAGGGGAAAAAAAAGGCAAAATTAATTCACTAGTAGATCATGTGATCTAATGTGTGTCTGGTGGAATCTATCTCTTAAGAGTTACAAGTTACTATTCCTTAGTAATAGGCTGCAATTATTAAAGCATTAGCTAATTTTCTCTCTCTCTTTTCCAAAATGCAGGCATTAGGTAAAATCTTACCCATCAGTGAGTTAAAATTGACCCTTCCCCACTATAAGTTGTTTAATCAAAGCTTGGTCAAGATGATCCTTGGGTTCCCTTCCAAGCTGGCATTCCGCAATTCTGTGTGATTCAGTAGGCAGACTCTAATTCTACACTTTAAAACCCTCTTATACCTCAGAAGCACATCTATATTACTACATCAAACAGGTCAAGTCTGTTCTCTGGTCTCGGGGCCAACTTGTGTGGCATATTGCATCAAGATGGTTAAACTTGCTTTTATCCCCACGTGACAGCCAATTTGCAGATGCCCTTGAGAACAAATGATCATAGAATCATAGAATCATAGAATGTCAGGGGCTGGAAGGGACCTCGAAAGATCATCTGGTCCAGCCCTCCTGCCAGAGCAGGATCACCTAGAGCAGATCACACTGGAATCCATCCAGATGGTTCTTGAACATCTCCAGAGAGGGAGACTTCACAACCTCCCTGGGCAGCTGGTTCCGATGCTCTGTCACCCTCACAATGAAAAAATTCTTCCTCGGGTTCAGATGGAACCTCCTATGCCTCAGTGTTCACCCATTGCCCCTTCTCCTGTCGCTGAGCATCACCAAGAAGAGACTGGCTCCATCGTCCTGGCATTCACCTGTCACATATTAATGAGGTCAACCTTTAGTCTCCTCCTCTCCAAGCTAAAAAGCCCCAGCTCCCTCAGTCTCTCCTCATAAGGAAGATGTTCAACTTCCTTAATCATGGAAAATATGTCCCAGCACTGCTTGAAAAGTCCTATCTGGCCAAAACCATGCCAGAAGCTGTGCTTGCAAATTCAGGAGGAGACATGATAACAGGCCTATGCCCTGACCTCGATACAGTAGTACATACACATCTATAATGTTTTCATGGATAAAAGATTACATTCCAGGTGTTGGTTTGTTTATTGCATTTATTGTTTTATTGCAGAACTTTTGGTAGTCTTAATTGAGCATCCCAATAGCCTGCAAACATTTATTGTTTTATTGCAGTACTTTTGGTAGTCTTAATTGAGCATCCCAATAGCCTGTAAAATATGTAGGAGTTCAAAACTGCATCTGCAAATATCAGATAAAAAAATTCTTACCTTTATGGTATATAACTCATACTGCTGCACAAAATATACTTAACAAAAATAATTTTATAACCCTAATAAGTATTTATCCCCACAAGCAACAGTATTTATTGTACCTCAAGAAATAAATCACATCAGACTGACAAAAGAGAGATCCTTATGAGATTATACTCCTTTTGAACTGCCTTTAATTTAGTGATCCAAANCAGACTCTAATTCTACACTTTAAAACCCTCTTATACCTCAGAAGCACATCTATATTACTACATCAAACAGGTCAAGTCTGTTCTCTGGTCTCGGGGCCAACTTGTGTGGCATATTGCATCAAGATGGTTAAACTTGCTTTTATCCCCACGTGACAGCCAATTTGCAGATGCCCTTGAGAACAAATGATCATAGAATCATAGAATCATAGAATGTCAGGGGCTGGAAGGGACCTCGAAAGATCATCTGGTCCAGCCCTCCTGCCAGAGCAGGATCACCTAGAGCAGATCACACTGGAATCCATCCAGATGGTTCTGGAACATCTCCAGAGAGGGAGACTTCACAACCTCCCTGGGCAGCTGGTTCCGATGCTCTGTCACCCTCACAATGAAAAAATTCTTCCTCGGGTTCAGATGGAACCTCCTATGCCTCAGTGTTCACCCATTGCCCCTTGTCCTGTCGCTGAGCATCACCAAGAAGAGACTGGCTCCATCGTCCTGGCATTCACCTGTCACATATTAATGAGGTCAACCTTTAGTCTCCTCCTCTCCAAGCTAAAAAGCCCCAGCTCCCTCAGTCTCTCCTCATAAGGAAGATGTTCAACTTCCTTAATCATGGAAAATATGTCCCAGCACTGCTTGAAAAGTCCTATCTGGCCAAAACCATGCCAGAAGCTGTGCTTGCAAATTCAGGAGGAGACATGATAACAGGCCTATGCCCTGACCTCGATACAGTAGTACATACACATCTATAATGTTTTCATGGATAAAAGATTACATTCCAGGTTTTGGTTTGTTTATTGCATTTATTGTTTTATTGCAGAACTTTTGGTAGTCTTAATTGAGCATCCCAATAGCCTGCAAACATTTATTGTTTTATTGCAGTACTTTTGGTAGTCTTAATTGAGCATCCCAATAGCCTGTAAAATATGTAGGAGTTCAAAACTGCATCTGCAAATATCAGATAAAAAAATTCTTACCTTTATGGTATATAACTCATACTGCTGCACAAAATATACTTAACAAAAATAATTTTATAACCCTAATAAGTATTTATCCCCACAAGCAACAGTATTTATTGTACCTCAAGAAATAAATCACATCAGACTGACAAAAGAGAGATCCTTATGAGATTATACTCCTTTTGAACTGCCTTTAATTTAGTGATCCAAAAAAGAGCTGATAGAACAACGTGTGTTCATTTCATGTTCTGGAAGTAGTTAAGTCTGTTACAGAGAATTCATCCTTTTTAAAAGATAAGTTTTGATATATAAGATGTTTATCCTTGATTACTCGTCATAATGAAAAGCAGATCCATTATTAATTGAATTGCTCTATAATAACTTGAAGAACTAATATAAATTCTTTAACATGGCAGAAGTTAAAAGTCTTTAAATTCTTCACAAATTTGAAATCTGCTCTCTTCTGCTTTTACCATTAACAGTTTTGGCCCTGGTACAAGGAAGAACTTTGGCATTGGACTTTCTTTGAAGTTAGCAGAAAATTTATGGTCTTACATAGGACTAATCAGAACCTCACAGTTAAGCAGAGATGTGAGCATCTGCTAGATCACAGAGCCTTTATAGGTCCTACAATGTCAACTCAGTTATTTTTAACTGAGTGTTTCGTAGTAAGATCAGAGACACTGTAAACTGTGATTCCAAATGACTATGGCCCAGATCATAGTTGCCTCATTCACCCTGTGTAGTGATGTGATGTGTAAATGAATCTCACCATAAAATGCAGCTTCAGCTAAAGTGGCACGCATTCAAAAATATGGACTTAAAAAGTGTAAGATGCTACTCAATCTAAAATAATTTTTACCAGTTGTCTGTAGCTTGTTGGAGTAAACCAGCAGAATCATACAGCATATAAACATATCTGGTCCTGATATCTGAGTAGGAAAGGTACAAAATGCACACGAAAATAAAATGGATCTGATCTTGATGACATTCGCTGGTGCTGTTCCAACACTTCAATCCTGATGAAGAGAAGCCAGGATGACTCAGCCAGTGATGCAGAGGTGCAAACATCATTCTGGACCAAAATGTGGCTACAAACTCCCAGGGCTGCATGAATCTTTGACATGCTACAAATCAAATCACATCTCCAAGATTTAAGTGTGAGCCTTTAACTGCCACAAGCAGTTTTATGAGTGGT
Organism: Ramphastos sulfuratus; assembly: GCA_013399055.1. Lineage (NCBI taxonomy): Eukaryota > Metazoa > Chordata > Aves > Piciformes > Ramphastidae > Ramphastos > Ramphastos sulfuratus. The sequence goes on from WBNM01013535.1 coordinate 28,372, forward strand.
TATGAGCACACCACAGCTAACACTTCAGCTCCTGGTTCTGCTAGAAGGTAGTAAGTGGCATGAACCATTTTTCTCTCTTACCTTAATCCTCCCAAAAGAATAACCCCTCATACATCCAGATGTCATTTTCACCTTCTTGTTTGGTAACCTGTTTTGTGCATTTCCAAAACCAAAACAGAACAATATAGACTCTAGTCCAAACCTGGTCCGAGAAAAAAGACTGGAAATTTTCTCTGACTTCAAAGTATAATGGTGAAATTGAAAGTGGCTGACTGCAACAAACCTGTTGTCTCTCAGTTATAAACTGATCAAGAAATTCAACTAAGGAGCTAAGGAACTAACTTTTCAGATTCTGTAGTGCCTTTCCCTCAACTAGTCCTTAAAAGGTAAGTTAGTTTAAGGCAAAAACTGAATTTGAAGTGCTGCTCCTGAAGAACTGGAGATAAAGAGAAACTCTGACAGAAGAAGGCTTCCCAAATAACCAGTCAAAAAAACTCCTCCTGGGACAGAACAAGGACCTTTCCACTAGGAGACTCAGATTTATGTGGTGTACCTGGACCTGGATCACTTTCTCAGAGGCACTTCTGCAATCCCAAGACAGGGCTGTGTGGCTTGGGGAAGCTATGTGAGTCATCAAGTCCAGCCCCACCACTGGAAGTCCCAGGTCACACTCCTGTTTCCAACATAAGGTGAGTTTTCCCACTGCTGTTATTCCACAGTTACTGCTCTGATGGACAAACTGCTTAGATAAATCCACTCATTTCATCAAAACTACTCACAGTGGGAGGAAGGCACAGACGATACCATCACTCTCTGCTGCTTTCTGATGTACAGGATAGCAGTCCCCAAATATAAGGTCTGGCATATGAGGAAGAGCTCTGCTGGTACCATTTGTGCATCCTCACTTTTCAACCAGAATCACTATGTAAGTTATTTTTCTCCAGCTGTGCATTACTTCTCCATTTGTGTCCTCAGTATAAATCACTTTCCAGAGTGAAGACAACCACTCTTAGTACAAGGGTTGGGCTACCTGGCAGATACTGCTGGCAGGCCCAGTTGGAATTTTTCTTTTTTTTCTTCTATATTTTAGTAAGCAGAAATAGGTAAATTGCCACTCACCAAACCCAGGGAAAACTGGGTAGGTGAGGGATTAAGCAAGCCATCTCTATGCAAGATGTAAATCCTGGGTACCATGCTCATCATGCCTGGGAAGCCATGCCAAAGTCATCAACGCTTTGCATCTTTGATGGTACCTGTCACAAAACCTGGAATTTTCTCCCAGAAAATGGAAACCTGGTCAGGAGCAGAGGCCTCACCAATTAGCACATGCCCTAAGTGCCAAGTTATATGTAACATTTGTGATTTAATCTTGAGCATCCCTGAGACAGTAGTCATCTCCCAGTTTGGTCTAGGGTGAATGTTACAGGGCACTGCAATACTCTCTGGGTCGGCATGCAATGAATAGAAAGCTTTTTCATAGTCATAGAATCATAGAATGGTAAGGTNGTCATAAATCCTTTACCATCCAGTGACCTGTATTGTATTTCTCCACATATCTTGATGCAATAGTTCTGTTTCTCCAGGCCTAGTGAAATATAATTTAATGGAGCAAACTCACAACCACTGAGGCCCTAAAAAATGAGAAATAGGAAGCAAAGATAAGTCTGGTAGATGAATTTTCTTGAGAGTTTATCAGCCATAGATAAGCATTTTATTTTCTTGGCTCTCCCTGGCTTTTTGTGACTACAAGCTGAGAAATACATTGGCTGTTTCAAAGGCTTCAAAATGTTTCAATGGAGAGACAAACTGACATCAAAGAAAATCAATGGGTTTATGCTACATAAACTAATATTGTTGTCACAATCCCCCAAGAACTCCTCCTTTCCTGGTAGAAGACTTTCTAAAAAGTCCTTATTGTAAACAACTCTTAACAGAGAAGAGCTTAATTTGCCTTTACCAAAGTTACAACATTGAGGTCTCTCATCCCACCAGACATCAATATGCTGTTGGCTGTATCCACCTTTCTTCTCTAAAAATGTAAAACCTTTTTGTCTGATTTCAGCCCAATGTATACAGAAATGCAAAGTGTGATTGCATCAGAATGATTAGATTTCTACCATCTTCAAAATTAGGGCTCTGTATAGTAGGTCAGGGAGCTGCTTCCTGACCTAGTGCAGGACAGCTGAAGAAACTCACCCACATCAGGTGTCCATGGATCCTGGCAGAAGCTGCCTCTGAACCCCAGCTTTGTTATCTTGCACAAACTGTCCTCCTGTGCATCCAGTGCCCATGCTCGCATACATGTGTGCCCAAGGGGACACGGAGGGGTCAAAGAAACACACTCTCACTGGCTGAATGATGCATCCACAATGGATGACTTGGGACCATTCCTCTGGTTTGGGGGATCTGATGGCTAGCAGATCCTAGATGGCACTGACATTAGAGGACATTAGTCTGGCTCGGAAATGCATAGGAAAGGGACATAAGTTGCAAGTGGCATTGTGGGTCTGTGCAAAAATTTCTTGCTCTGTACGAGGCAGACAGCTCCTTGTTTCAAGTAGGAGAGGGGAGGCGAAGGACATTCATTAAAGATGACACTGATGATCTCTATTCAAGAACTCAGAAGTCTATTCTCTGCCCTCTTTTGCCCTTTTGGAAAGCTGAAGCCAGCAGCGAGTGCATAAGGACATCATCCTCCCATGACCTGAAACTAGAACTACCCTCTCCTTCATTCAGCATCAGTGTAGGAAGAGCAGGAGGAGGACTGTGCAAGTTCCCAGGCAAAAGAGCAATACCAGTTCCAGGATAAACTCTCCTCAACCCTAAATGTGTGTTGCCCCCCAAGTTCTATTATCATAGTAATTAATTCCACAAGCTGGCAGCAAGTTTTCACTAGATCTATTACAAATACTAAGATATCTCATTATCTTTGCTAATCAATATACATACACAAGGGCCAGCAAGCTTCTGACTTAGTTCTTTCATCTTCCTCCTCACCTCCTTCATTTTCTACATTTATTTCCTTCAGCATATATGACTGCATCAGCATTTATCATCCTTCCAAATAACTGTCTGCAGTTCTAGAGCCCCCAGCACAGGAAGGACATGGAACTGTTGGAGTGGGTCCAGAGGAGGGCCACAAAGATGCTCAGAGGGCTGCAGCAGCTCTCCTATGAGGACAGGCTGAGAGAGTCGGGGCTCTTCAGCCTGGAGAAGAGAAGGCTTCGAGGAGACCTTCTAGTAGCCTTCCAATATCTGAAGGGGGCCTACGGGAAGGCTGGGGAGGGAGTATCTACAAGGTCTTGCAATGACAGGACAAGGGGCAATGGGTTTAAACTGACAGAGGGAAGATTTAGACTGGATGTCAGGAGGAAGTTCTTTCCAGTGAGGGTGGTGAGGCACTGGAACAGGTTGCCCAGGGAGGTTGTGGCTGCTCCCTCCCTGGAGGGGTTCAAGGCCAGGTTGGACAAGGCCTTGAGTGACCTGTGGTAGCGGGAGGTGTCCCTGCCTATGGCAGGGTGTTGGATCTAGATGATTCTTGAGGTCCCTTCCAACCTTACCATTCTATGATTCCATGATTCTATGTAACACAAAGTATTTAAGGCCATTTAAAATGTTTTCATGCTCCTACTAAAGAACAGAATGAATTGTACAAATAGGGAACTCTTCAGCCTTGAAAGGCAATTTACTCTAGACTGGAAAAATGTAGCAATTCAACATCAGGCAACTAAATAAGACAGTAGCTCTCGACAGCAAAGAAGTGAGCAACATTTCATTCCACTGAAAATGTAGGTAGGAAAGACAAAGAATGATTGCTCACTTGGAATTTAGCAAAAATAGGATCCTTAATACTTCTTACTCCTGCATAAATGTCTTTGGTAATTAAAAGACCACAAGTAAATAGTATGCTTCTTTCTCCTGCTGCAGACAAACGGTCCAGGACCAGAAAATCCCTTTAACACTGTGCTTGGGAAACAGGGTCAGCCGCCAACTGACTCAATAAAATAGTGCACATGAGAAAAAGAAAAATCTATTTCCTGCCACAAGCAAACTCTTCCTTTTAATCTCTGATCTAATTTAATTTTTTATTATGATTTAATAAGATTAAAATTTGTCAGTTTTAAAATCCAAGAAGACAACTGTCTAGATGGCTTGGTCTCAGGTGAAAATGAAGTTGTATTTTGTTTTGGGCTTTGCCTTGGGCTGGGCAAAAGAAACCCCCCTTCCAGAATCTGAAGGGGGCCTACAGGAAGGCTGAGGAGGGACTATTTACAAGGTCTTGCAATGACAGGACGAGGGGCAATGGGTTTAAACTGGCAGAGGGAAGATTTAGACTGGATGTTAGGAGGAAGTTCTTTACAGTGAGGGTGGTGAGGCACTGGAACAGGTTGCCCAGGGAGGTTGTGGCTGCTCCCTCCCCGGAGGTGTTCAAGGCCAGGTTGGACGAGGCCTTGAGTGAGCTGTACTAGTGGAGGTGTCCCTGCCTATGGCAGGGGGTTGGAACTAGATGATCCCTGAGGTCCCTTCCAACCTTACCATTCTATGATTCTATGATTCTAAACTCAAACATCCATAAAGATACTTGGATTAATTCAGATGGGAGCAAATGCTTGTACCATTTACATTTCCCATGGATTTGAAGACTATAAAGTTATTTATATCAATGTGACCTGGAAATCAGGACCTGGGCCTGTCAGTTGAATCTGCTTTTAAAAAGTAAGATAAAAACAAGCAAGGAGAATGAATTAAATACTTACAAACAGGAAGATACAGGGATGCATATCAAATGTCCAGTGCACAGAAGTGGTTATCACGGCCAAAGCTAAAGAGGCTGCATACTGAGAAAAGCTCCTATTAAAAAAAAGCAAACAAACAAAAAACAAACAAACAAAAAACCACAACAAAAACAAAAGCAGAAGAGTTTAGCAATAAAATACTAAATTCTTGTTAAAAAAATTATGAAAAAAAATCCCATAAACTAAAAAATGAGGAAAAGTACTCAATTTTGTCTCTTCTGGGTGACAGGTATTTCATAAATAAAACAAACAACTGGAATCCTGGCTTGCTTTATTCCTGCTAGCTGCATCCTCCTGCTGTCCAGTTACAGCACTGCATATACAGTATCAAAACTACGATCTTGATCTCTGCTTTACAGCCATGCATTAGTAACACTTCTCTCCTTTTGCAGAGTGCTGGAGGACCAAGACAGCCTGCTGTCCCCTGGCACCTCTTTAATCACTGGAGCACTGTGCCTGCACTCCAATTCATTTCACATTATCCCCTAAAGACTCTGCCAGGAATCAGGTTTTCCTGGATCATACACCATTATTTATTTATTCTCTTTATTTCAGACAATCTGCAATTTTAGTTCACTTACCCGAAACCTGCAAATTGAATGCTATATACGCACAAGCACAACGAGCAGATTTTTGTGTTCCTACAGTCACACAATACCTAAAATTAGAATGTGGCCCCTGAGTTGCTTTTAAATAGAGCAAATTAAACTGATTGTATATGAAGAAACAATCCCAGATGATGCAGATTAAAGCAAAAGTAAGGCCACTTTCAAAAAGATCCTCCCCTCCACCCTGGGGAAAAAAAGATGCTTGCACAATCATTATACATGTCAGAACTCTACCCTTTCAGCACGTTTGGTTTGAACTGCATTAGGGAAGCAGATCTCTGGGGATGAATGTTAATGCATTGTTGTGTTGCTTTCATCCCTTCAATCACTGAATCACTTATGGTTTAAGCCTGTCCAAGTTCAATAAAGAAAATTATCTAGTGCAGCTGTCAAAAGTCAGCATTGTTGAAATCCAAATGTTTTGATAACATTGATTATACTGTTTCACCTCGAGGGAGCCAGATAGCTTCCTGACCACCTCCCCATGCAGGAGGAGAGCTAAGAGGCTGCACTTGAACCCTGAGGTTGGCTCCCTCAGGAATGCACCCAGCATATCCTCTGGATGTGAGGACATGCACCCCATTGCCTTGACCAGAAGCATGTAGGCTGAGGCAGGTGTGGCCACTGGAGTGGAGACAGGGATGCAACAGCTCCTGTACATCCTTTCTCTGGCAAATCTGCCTCCTGTAACAAAAAGCTTGATCCTTTGCCCTTGTAATGGTTTCAGGTTTGTCTGTTTTTAGCAGAGATCCTTTCCCTTTGTTTCTTTCTGAAAAACTCTCCTGGGGAAAAGAGGCATGGACCTCTGCAACAGGGGCTGTATCTTAAAACAATACAAATATAAACAAATATCCTTCTTTTCCAGCCCTCTTTCGCCTCTGCAAATCTCTTCTTTAATCTCTCTCCCCCCGCAGTGAGACAGCATTGCCCCTGCCCATTCAGCCCTTCATTCAATACAATGTCCAATCCCCGGCAAGGCGAAAAAACAGTCTACCAAGTCTTGAGCTGATTAAACACACCAGAGATGCAGTGCAGAACACAATGCATCCTCAAAGCTGTTTAAATGTGTGCATTCATATTCAAATAGCAAGTGTACACAAAGAGATGGAGTGGTCTAAGATTTTAATTACCTTTGAAGAACACAGACTAGAACATCAAGAAGCTTATCCGCAGGAGATCAGCTGGAATACACAGTTGTATCCCACTGTCCTTCATTCTTCTTGCACCAATCTAATGCACTCTATACCTACTTTCACTGTCCTAGCTGCAGCAGTAGCTCACAGCTGAGGTTCACACTGACCATGTTCTGGTACAGCAAGATTTGTCTCAAACACTGTATTAATTCCCATCTCCAATAATATACGTGGGGAGCAGAGATCTCTCTGATCCCTGTGTCTCTCAGCATGTAAATCGGGAAAGAAATCTGTTGTACATCTGAGACCCCTCGAGGAGAAATGAGGCCTGTTTCCCATGGGACTGTGAGTCTGAATCTCACCCAAAGGACAGGCAGTTGCCAAGGTAAAATAATTTATTTCCCACTACTGTTGAAAATTTTTCATCAGCCTGCAATTTTTCATTGGGGAAAAAAAAAAAGGAAAAACAAAAAACCAAAACCAACTCAAACCTCTAAACTCCACTCTTTGTTGACCATAGTTATGGGTCATATTTGAGCTCTCAGTGTCCAGTCCCAGTTTTATTTCATGTATTTTCACTGAGTAACTTCTGTTCCTGTTGACCACTTTAAGCCAAATTCAACCTCAGGCCAAGACCTCAATGACAGTCAAACTTCTACAGTTTAATGACAGCAGATGATCAGGAAGAAGAGACATCAAGGTTCACACAGCCATTTGGTCCCCCTTCATAGCTTTAGATCTCGGTAACTGACTTCTACAGTAAAACACTGCCACTAAGATGTCACTGCCAAAGTTAAAGACCACAGGTACCCACAAGGACAGCAGGCTGGAAGGAGATCCATGACAAGGTTAGCCAGGGGAAAGGGCATAACTGATAGGTATAGGGACTCCTTAATTACTACATTTTGTGGAATGACCTTTTGTCTGATTCTGAATTCAAAAGTTTTGTTTGAAGAGAAAATTCATGGAATGGTTGCCCACTGGGCAAAAAGAAAGGAAGGTTAAAAAAAATTAGTTAAGCCCCATTTCCCTCAGTGAAATGAACACATGAAAGTATTTCAGTTGCTTCTGTATTGCCATCTCTCTATCAATGGTTGAGTCATCCTGTTCCTGCTACCCCTTCATGTCTTTTGGGAGAAGATGCCATTAAGTATATGTGGAGGGGTGGCGGGGCTGTAATTAATCTCAGAACAAACACAAGTTAATTAAGCTTTGCTAGTTTGTGCCTGACTGTTAACATGGGGTCCTGATAACCGTCTTTTGTATTCAAGACAAACAGACCAATGCTAGGCTCCATGATTGGGACTAAATGGCAGGTGCAGCTGAACAGAATTCTCATGGGGCAGTGCTCTAGCTCCTCCACTCAGAGCAAAAACCACCAGATAAAATATCAAGCCCCAGGACAAGTATTTTGTTGTTATCAGAGCTTGCTTTCATTCAGCATCACTCTCATCTGTGAAGCTAACAACTTGAAGGGCTCAGAACTCTGAGATCTAGCATCCCTCCAGGTAAAGGGCAAAAAGCCCTGGATTTATCAGGCACTACCTCCTTCACCTACAAGGAATATGTTTTTAAGATAAAATGTAGCTAAATCTGGAACTGAATGGATTTAAAGTCTTTATTGTCTGCTTCAATGCTGTGGCACAGCATCCTGTCAAAGCCAGATGAGGTGGCTGCACACACAAGCATAGTTGAAAGCCTTTGTCTCTTGCACTTCACCTCCATCTTGGAGGTCATCTTGCAGACCTAGCAAGGGGCTCTGCTGAACAGTAAGCAGCCCTTAACTTCACAATTCAATGGAATTATTAGTCCTTAACTAATTAAGCTGTCACCCATTAAGTGAAATCCAGAGTAGTAAGAGAACACTTTCCTGTGGTAAAATACAGCTGACACACTGGCTTCAGTATATTTTATGAAAATGAAGTATATGGTTCATATCAAATCTAAAAACATTAAGCAGATTTCATTTTAACCTCCTTAGAAATCCTGACACAACATAATTCTAGGATAGAATTGTGTATACTTGATTCAAGAGAAATCTCTGCTAATTTAAGAAAGATGTTGAGGTGCTTGAACATGTCCAGAGAAGGGCAACAAGGCTGGTGAGGGGGCTGGAGCACAGCCCTACAAGGAGCAGCTGAGGGAGCTGGGGTTGTTCAGCCTGGAGAAGAGGAGGCTCAGGGGAGACCTCATTGCTGTCTACACCTACCTGAAAGGAGGTCGTAGCCAGGCAGGGTTTGGTCTTTTCTCCCAGGCACCCAGTGACAGAACGAGAGGACACAGTCTCAAACTGCACCAGGGCAAGCTTAGGCTGGAGGTTAGGAAGAAATTCTTCACAGAAAGAGTGATTGCTTATTGGAATGTGCTGCCCAGGGAGGTGGTGGAGTCACTATCCCTGGAGGTGTTTAAAAGGAGGTTGGATGAGGCACTTAGTGCCATGGTTCAGTTAATTAGAAGGGTTAGGGATAGGTTGGACTTGATGATCCTAGAGGTCTTTTCCCACCTGGTTAATTCTGTGAAAGTAAATTCTGTAATGCATCATTTTGTTTCAGAATTTTTTCCTCCCTAAAAAAAGCAGATTCAGTATCAGCTATGTCCTGTGAACTGAAATGTCAAGAGAATTTTAGGCACAGATGTGCTGTCACAGTAACTCCTCTCACCGTGACCGCTCCCTGAATCAGGTGCCTCAGTCTGTAAGAAAACAGCCTTCTCCTTCATTCCTCTGTTTCCCCTCAAGGGTAAAACAGAAAAGATCTCCATCCTCACACCATCCTGCATTTGCCAGTGCAGGCTGCCAGCCATCCCTTCACAAAGAGACCATGGCATTTTAAAAACTGTATTTATGTGCATAATATTTACATATTGTCACTGTTTGCAAAACAGTCTGCAATAACTTATGCTGCAAAGACACAACACTGTGGCAGTTGGAGTTGCAGTGAACCACACTGTAACGTGCAAGCATAAGGGGGCAGGGTTGTACATGAAATGCCAGAAAGAGCAAGTGAGGATAACATAGACTACCAATAGAGAGCTTCTGCTGGTGCTAGATAGAGTGATCTTTGCAACATTGCCTCTCAGGTGTCATAGCTTTAGAGGACAGAGCTGCACTCAAACCCAGACCCAAACTAATTCCAGTGACAGCGATGGTGGCAGCACAAGTGAAGGCTCGTCTCAGCATCTCACCAGACAGCCTCTGAAGGCATCAAAGCAAAAGCAAACACGCTGGAACATGTCAAGGAAATTAATGAAATGATGGGCAAGGTGCCTGCACAAAGCCGTAAGTGTGTGGAAGGCAAGATCAGAGAAATATAAAGATGATAGCTTGAGGGAGACAAATGCTGAGAGCATGGGTTGATCGAAGCCCAGGGGTATGTCTTGGTAAAGGATGGTGGCACATCGCATATGTGGAGACTATCAAGGACACTTGAAAGCGAAGGCTACAGCTGATGTGTCTGATGCAGAGGAGGAGAGGGAGCAGCAGGAGTAGAAGAGGTAGCCTGCAGATTCAGCTGCATCTCCTGAGGTTGGTTTTTGCAGCAGCACCATGGATTGGCTATGCCGTAACAGGATTTCCTCTGTGCAAGCCAGGAAAAGGAGGTAACCGCACTCATGAAGACATGAGAGGAGTGCTTGCAGGCAAGTGCAAAACATAGAGGGATTCAAATACCGAAAAATCTAGACAAGTCTCAAACTAATCAGAAGCATCAGGTTTTTCAGTAACTTCTCAATGTACTCTAGTTCCCCTTCTGCTTCTGCACAGATAGGGCATCAGGAGCAAAACTGCACTGCTTCCTGACTCTGATGGGCAATTTACAGAATACAATTTATAATTTGCACTACAACAGTAAGGCCAAATTATGAACCAAGACACTTGGTAGACACAAGCCGTCCCAGTCAGCCTTTTACGTCTGAAAAGGTTAAAAAATGCAAATGCCAAAAAACTCCTAAGCCAGATATATTCCTATATATACATTCACCAACTTGGTGATAGTGCTAGAGTAGACCTGGATGCTTGAATAACCCTCATCAGTTCAAGGTCCTACAGCATTTTTCCTGTTGACAGTAATACATGTGTTGCAAGTAGCAGTCTGCAGGCAGGCAAGCCTGAATACGAGAACAGAAGAAAGTCAGGGATGCATGAGAAAGGCAGGTGTAACATGCCTGCCTCTTGTTCCCCCACCTTGGGTGATACAGATGACTTGCCCTGAGAAAAAACTGGGGAAGCAAAATAGTCAGTACTAAGTTTCAACCAGCAACAGCCATCCTGTATGGTCCAAATTTTATACATTTATTTTACTCAGCTTTCTCCCATCCTCTTATAATCACCTAAGAATTTAATTATACTCGGTATGCACTCCTAATTTTCTTTGCTTATGTAAGTGTTAAGCAATGTGGCAAATGCTCAGCTGTATAACACTCTTTTCACTCTAACTATTCAGTGTTTGCAAGGGTAGGGAGAGTTCGTTTTACTTGCTTTCTGTCCCAAACTTCATTACCTTTACTGAGATGATATCTTTATAGCTATCAAGTGTTTGCGAAGGGCACATTTTTGTGCATCCATCCTATTTTCTTTTTCCATGTTGTGCTGTCTAAGCTCAGCTCTTCTCCCAGTACATCAGATAGGCATTTTACAATTTATTTGCAGAGGGAGCAATTCCTTTCCTGTAATCTTCCTGCAAACAATGTGAAAAAGCACACGGGTGGCAATCTATGCTTATGCCCACAGAGCCAAAAATGTGCTTGCACAGTGATGACCCAACGCTTTGCACTACCAAACTCCCCAGTCAACAGCATCTCTCAGAAATGGAAACCAACCTGTGCCTCCCCTCTCTCGCCATCGCTCCTTTCCAAAGCAGCGCACCTCCGAGAGACGCTGTACCCAGGCTCTTCCAGACCTCTCCCCTCTCTGCCTCCGGCAAAGGCAATTTCTTCCAAACGAAGTGTTCATTCAGTGCAAGCACTTTGACAACCCACGAAGTCAGCAAGGACAAAAATCGGTTCTTTCCGAAAAAGGTTTGGGAACAACCAAACACAGGCCTAACATCTCTCGGCTAAACGCATGTGAAAACCAAATGCCCTTGGTTACGACACACGAAAGACAGAACATTCAGAGGTCTCTCCCGGTGCAGCGCCCACCGGTGAGGCACGGCGGGCAGGCGCCTCTCCCTGCGCACCCAGCAGCTTCCCAAACCGCTGGGACCCGCTCCAGCCCCGGAGCGAGGCAGGCACCGCTCAGCACCGGGCAGCGGGAGAAAGCGACGCCGGACGCTGCAGGAAGCCGAGCAACAGTTCTCAGCGGGTCGGTCAGTCCTACCCAGCGAGGCTCCGCTCAAACCGAGGAAGGGAATGAAGCGCACTGGGCTTTAGTCAGGGGGGTAAAAAACCCAGCCGGTCCCAAGGAAGACAGTCAGATCCTGCCGAAATGCCTCGGCTTGGGGGTAACCTGCAGCGCGGCACCCTCCTGCCCGCACCCGCCCCGCTGGGGTCAGCCCTGCTCACCACCTTCTGCGCCCAGCTGCAGCTCCAGCTCTCGCCGTCTCTGTCCAGCTCCGGCTGCAGCTCCCGCTCCCGCTCCAGCTCCCGCAGCCCCTGCCCGGCTCCGGCTCCCGTCGCCGTCCCGCACGGCCTCGGAGGGAGCACCGCCCCCGGCCCGCCCCCAGCCCGGCCCCGCCGCGCTGTCCGCCCGGGGCGGTGACAGCAGCTGCACTTCGGATCGGTGCCGGGTAGGTTTGCGATGTCGCAGGGGCGAGGGCGCCAGGGGACATCTGCCAGCAGCCCAGAGACCCTCTCTCCGCACCCCGTGTATGGGTGTCGATAAGGGGATTCATTCGCCTGGCGCGGGGGGCGAAGCGCCTGCGCTTCGCTGCTATCAGAAGCGTGAAAGTCACCAAGATTTATGTGGCATCGCGCAAATTCGCACTGACACCTGGCTCCGACTGTCCCGCAGCTGTCCCGCATCATACAGCACTGAAATGCGTTGTGCTTGATGCCGCGAGGCGGGTACTTTCCCAAAGAGAGACCGTATGAAGTCTACATCTCACTGGGTCCGTGAGAAATGGCCCTTCCCAAGGCAGAAGGGTTAGAACTAGGTGATCTTAAAGGTTGTTTCCATCCCAAGCCTTTCTGCGAGCCTATGAAACGTTCACAGCAGAGTCTGCAGAGGGTCAAATGACAGCACCACCACCGGGAGCTGAGCACGAGTAAGGAGTGGGTTAGTAGTGGCTCCCAGAGAAGAGGAAACACGCCCGTGTCTTTCCCGGAACTCTTCCAAGTTTCCAGGACAGCTGCTAAGGTCCTCAAGGACACTTTGACATCATTGACATGGGAGCAAATTAATAGTCATGCTAAGATCAACTGAGATAATGCGTATAAAGTCACACATAAAGGAGAACAAAATCTGGCTTCATTCATTTGGGGACTGATTTACCTACACATACCACATACTCTGGAATCAAGTATTGGGAAAACGCTATCTGAACAGGACACATTGCCTTCAGTGCACACTATGGAAGTAAAAGCTCAGCTGCCTTCTGGTGCTCTTGTCTCATCCACTATGATTTTTTTTGCCCAGATGACTTTACTGTGGTTTATAAATCAGAGATGAGCACTGTGAAGAGCAGATGGGGAGTTTAATGCACCCTCTGCAGCTCAGTCTTGTGTCTGGCTAATGTCCATGTGCAGTTCTGAAAAGGATGTTGGAAAAGGTTGTTCTTCATTTTAAATTGCTCTTTGGGAGCTGTAGAGTTCATAATGTGCTGCAGAGGCAGTTCTGTGAGATGTGCTTTCTTTGATATAGTCTATACAGTTTCAATAGAAGAGTAACTCGGGAAGTCATGAAACAAAGTCTCTTTTGGAGGAACAAGACATATGAGTAAGTGAATAAAAGAGAAATTTCAAAGTGAAAATCATTCTCAAGGAATAAACCATATTACTTCTTGACAATAGCTTGTGCATGTAGTGACATACAAAAGAAATGGGTTTGGCTTTCAAGTGGCAAAAAAGTCCTTTCCAAGTTTCACCTATGAGGAAGGAAGGCAATTCTTTTGTTGTTGTTTTGGCTTTGTTTGTTTGTTTGGTTTGCATTTTTGTTTGGTGGAGGTTTATTTGGAGGGGTTTTTTTGTTTGTTCGTGTTGGTTTGGAGGGGTTTTTGGTTGGGTTTTTTGTTTGTTTGTTTGTTTTTTTGGTGTTTTTTTGGTTTTTTTTTTTTTTGAGGGGGTTTGGATTTGTCTTCTTGGAGTGGAAAGTCATATGGTATGTGAATATAAAAATATTAGAGTATCATTTAGTGCTGTAATATCCCTAACCTGCAAACCAACCATTGGCTCAGTTTAACTCAGTTCAACCACTGGCTCAGTTCAGCTGCTGCAGAAAAAGGTACATTTGACAGTGGATTTGCTGATTACATGACTTTTGTGGCAATAACACACAAAGCCTGATGAAACTGCAAGTCAAGAAGTATTATAAACACCCACTACACGACTGGCAATGATTAGAGATGAAACCATCAAAATAAAAAGAGAATTTTCTATGTCCTTTCTAATTTGCATATTCAAACCAGAGGTCTCTTTGGTACGAATCATGTGTCTGGGGTGTGTCTGGATATAAACAGAGACAAATGGTGGATTAAAGTTCTCAACATTGATTTTGTCATATGGATAGGGACCCAGGTACAAAATTCTAAAGAGATGGGAGAAGCAAAAGTAGTAAAGTTAAATGTTTACATCTTAAAAAAAAAAAAGAAACCAAGAGGAAAGTTTCTTGTTCTGTAAGTTGACTATTCCAGCAGTGGAATTGCAAGCTAGGACAGACAGCAGGAATTTCCCCCTGAAGTCAAGCAGGAGGAAGAAAAGGAAAGGCAAATGCAACAGAGCTGAAATGGCTAGTAAGCCAGGCATGCAGTTGCTAGCAATGGTCAAAAACAAATGATGCTTTCTGAAGTAAACAAATTGGAATTTTCTCACTGTAGTAGGTTATAGTTCAAAGCCTAATCCACTAAGGAATGATAAATTCCTACTAGTGAATACGCTTACACCACAGCACCAGGCACAGTTACTAGTAGTCTTTGGCTCTGGAAGAAAATTAGAAGCCGCATCCAGTCTATCTGATGTGTATCACAATCTCAAAGTATGTAATGTAGGCTAGATTCTATCATCCTGTAAAGCTACAAAAAGATACTAGTGCTTAGGCAACGAGTAGAAATTCATTCTTGCAGCTGTGCTCTGGTTTGTCACTCTTTTCCTGAATAAAGCACCTCTTGAGGGGTGCTAGGCAGGAGTACAATTTGTTCAGCAGAGGTCACTGATACTGCCTGTTTTTTTTTTTTTTTTAATTGGGTTTTTTTTTTTGTTTTTTTTGGTTTTTTTTTGGTTTTTTTGGCTTGGGTTATGTCACTAATATCCTGCTGCTCTTTGTGAGTTGTTCATTTGCCATGAGCTGCTCAGTGACATCGGTTAAAGCAGCACCTGAGGAGCTGTCAGCAAGATCATGCCTCTCACGGTCAACTCGGGTGGCTGTGTCAGGACCTCATGCAGAGGCCGTGGTAGTGGAAAGCACCATAGCTCCAAAGTAATTAACTTGTTCTTTTATTGCTCTTCCTCCTTCTCACTTTCTGTGCAAACAGCACAGTATGAGCTGGCCCTTCCTCGGGACAGTGTCTTTCATCCAAAGTGCATCTCAAAATGTTTTGCAAAGATAAAATATTCCACTAGAGCATTAAGCAGAGAAATAGGGAGACAGAAAAGATCTTTTTTGGAGACATTTTAAAAAAAATATAAAGGAACAGCAAAGCAGGAAAAAGCATGGAGACTCTTCAGATGCTGAGAACACAAAAATGTCCTTACAAAGCCTTTTTTCCCCCTGTTTTTATTTTTGTTTTTGTTTCATATGCAGCCACAGCCAGCTAAATACTGATTTTGTTTTAGACTTAGGTGGAAGGTCTGGGAAGTGCTCTGGATGGGTGTGGTTGCCTGTGAGGCTATAGTGTGGAAAGGGCACAATGAAGAGACATGGCTTGATTGATACTTGGTCCATTTGGGCTTCCACAACTCAGTGTCATCACAACTACTAAGCTGTGAGATAGTATGGTTTTAATCATCTTTCTGCCTTAGAATACAGAAAAGTATGGGCAATTCACTATTACTGTGATGATTATTGTTATTACTGCTTTGTTGGGTTTTTATATTATTCTCTGCACCTGCTCAGTCATTAGATGGTGCAGTAAACAAGCAGCTTCTTGATTCCTCCACTCTGCTGATAACATCTGCCAACAGTATTGCTATGCTCATGCTGTCCACTTGGCTTCACTATGTTTTCTCTGCTTTAGTATTCCTTCCAGGTGTACCACAGCTTGGGAAACTTTGAAGAAGCCAACACAATCCCAGCTGGCCTTCTGTGAGCCTCTATAATGTGTTATGAAATCAGACATATTTCTCTCTTCATCTTCATGGTTAGAATCTGTACTTATCTCTTTTTGTCCTTACCAAGACACTGTAATTACTTATTGAAGTGCATGGGTGGATGCAGCTCACACAAATTATGCATCAAACAGAAGCCTCCCATTAAGCCTCTGAAAATTAGTCTTTCTGAAATGTTTAAATTCACTTTGTTGTCAATGGAAAGCAGAAGGTGACTGAAAAACTCCAGAGGGAGTTCTTATTCATCAAAATGTGGGCACTCAAGTTAGGTGTATGTGACCTTTTCTGATAGCCTTAAAGTTATTTATCTTTCTCATTTTGAGTATCTAGGGAACTTAGTGACTTCTTCAGAAAAGGAATTCAACAGTTTAATTAACATGGTAGTTAAATGAATTAAATTGCACACCAGAAAATCAGATCCTCATCTGTCCAGCTGAGATCTTCATACAGAGAATGCAGGTCTGCTAAGAGGATAAAAATGAATCCCTTTGCTATCTGGACAGACGGTCCTTTCCCCAAAATTGGTCTCTCATTCTGCCCCAAGCTCTCAGAGCAGAGCAGTGAGTAACGATGCCTTCCTCAACCTGTGTCATCTTGGTGCCTGGATTTGAACTCAGCTTGTAGCACTGCCTTCAGCACATATTTTGTCTTGTACTTTTTTGTGAATACAGTGGCTGAAAGCTAATGAGTTTGCAGGATAACATTTTCTGATACTGAAAAGGCTTCTGCACTACAATTTACATAAACATTGCAAATAGGGAAAGTCTTTAAAGACTTACTGAGACAATATTTATCTTCCAGTTCCTGCATCATGTAAAAGGTACTTGTTAATGCAAGGACCAACTGAATGATTTTTAAAGCTCAATTCACTCTATTGTTAGATGCTTTAAAAATATTGTTAGGCCACTATTAGACCTGGAATTCTCTAGATGCCTCTAATCTTTTTAATTACCTACAGTCATTATGAAGAGTAGTTACTGCAAAGTTCATTCATTCTCTCCATCCTCCTACTAATCCACTTAGGAACTTTACCATCCAGCAACCTCAGGAGAGGTTATCATTAATGAAAGCCCTATGGAATAATGGGCTATTCATTTCCCTAAATGTCACTCGTATAATATTAATATATTCACATGTTAATAAAAGGACAGACACCTTATGCACTGCTTATCCCTGGTACGAAATGCTGGCGAGGATCATCTCAGCTAATAATTAACATTTATCATAGAATCTTTTTAATGTTTAAGAGTCAGCTCTTTGTTTAGGACGTACCTGCGGTGACGTACATCAAGTACACAGATAGTGTCCAAGG
The DNA here is from genome assembly GCA_013399055.1 of Ramphastos sulfuratus. NCBI lineage: Eukaryota > Metazoa > Chordata > Aves > Piciformes > Ramphastidae > Ramphastos > Ramphastos sulfuratus. The sequence continues at coordinate 45,635 of WBNM01013535.1, forward strand.
TCAGCAAGTGAAGTCTTCTCATGTTCAGGGGTTGCTGCTTTTTCTGGGAATCAGGGTGCACGAATAGCCAACAGCAAATCCTGTAATACAAAGCCAGGTGAGAATAGTTGCACTTGATTTTTAAAGGCCACGGGATTCACATATACCTTGTGATAAATAAATAGTTCTGCAAGTACAGGAACTGCAAAAGCTTGTTTTATTGTAGAATTATGTCTGGAGGCTAATGACTTCTGGTTTTACCAAGATGCGAGTTCCACTTGAAGCTTCACTAAACAGAGCAGATGGAAGGTGGTATGTGTGTGCATGTCTGTGTCTGTTTGCATGCATGGGTGTTTTTGATGCCTAATATCACTTTTATTTCTTATTTTTGTGAGAAGGACTGTGCTATTCCTTGCCTTGAGTTCACATATCTCAGTTCTATTTCAGTGAAGTGATTTGTTTTTACAGAAGTATTGATACAATCAGTTTAAGCCCATAAACCATGGCATCAAGTTGGATTCAGTTACCCACAGAAAGCTACCCATGACATTTCAGATGAGACACTGCATGGTGCTGGTAGATATTGAAAAGTCCGGTAGAAAATCTACAAATTTCCTACCTGATGACCAGGAAGTGGGCATCTCAGATGCCACCCAGATAAACCTGAGTTCTCTGCTTTGTGTTAAGACACCTCCAGATAAGTACATGCAGGAAGTTCTTTATGGTGAGGGTGGTGAGACACTGGAACAGGTTGCCCAGGGATGTTGTGGCTGCTCCCTCCCTGGAGGGGTTCAAGGCCAGGTTGGATGAGGCCTTGAGTGACCTGTTCTGGTGGGAGGTGTCCCTGCCTATGGGTTGGAACTAGATGACCTTTGAGGTCCCTTCCAACCTAAACCATTCTATGATTCTACGAATTAGATATTTTAATAGCAAGCCTTTTTTTTTTTTTCTATTTGCTTAGGTCAGAGGCAACCATGAGGTTTGTGCCCACATGGATCTCATTGTGGGGCCAGAGAATCTTTAAGAGCCAAACTTGAATTTCCAAATTCAAGTCTTGTTCTATATCTTTACCTTCTCTGCAACCCCCAGCTTCTCCCAAAAGCAAACCAGTGCATTGACCACTGCAACCCCCATTCTTCATTGATACTTATGCCCTTTGCTGATACAATGAAATAGTTGTTTTTCTCAGATTATATGTATGTGCATTTTTCTGTGAGCAGCTGATAGCCTGAATATGGCCTCCAAATTGTGGAGTCTGGTCTCAGACTCTACATTGTGCATTTCCTCATTTCATTACATAAGTAACAAACCAACTCTGTTCTCTATAGCAGTTATTGATAAATTCCCAGATCAGATTTTCTCTCCCTATAATACACATTCAAAGTGCCATTTGAGGCATAATTCTATAGTAAGTCGTTTCACAGACATAAACTTGGCTGCTATTGCACCTGTATCAAATGATCCACTTGCAAGTACTAGTTATATCTGAGGTAGAGCTACCCTGGTACACTTCCCTGTGATGTCTTACTGTTGATGTCATTTTCAGAAGATAGGTGTATATCTGCTAGTTAATCAAAACATTACAAATCCGATCCCCATGTATGTACTCTACAACCATTTAATATCACTCTGTCAGATCAGAAGTGCTTTAAAGTGAGTACAAATGTGATCTGAGCTGATTTTAAAGCCCCATTACACTGCCAGAGCACTCCAAAGTGGCCTAAGTATAAATGAAAATCTGGACCTCCATCACAAAGATAAATGATCCGGTAAAAAGAACAATCTCATCCCCACAAAATAGCAGAAGCGACGATAGTAGAGACAAATCTCATCAGGGGTCTCCTGTCTGAAGCTTGGAGAAGTTGGCTGTGGAGCAGACAGTGAGAAGGGAAAACAAACCCAAAGCATGACATATCTAACACTGAATTGCCTGCTACCAAGGGAATGTATCATAGCTACTGCAGTCCATCTATTTCTGTTTGTCAGTTGACATATTCCTGAAGAGGGTCCCTAGCTTTTTAGAAGGCACTTTATTTTTAATACACTAATAGATTCTGAGCTGAGGAAAATCTAAACCAGTTTAGGAAAGAAAGTTCATTATGTTCAGAGAAGTGGGAAGTTTTTTGATAATTTTAGCCTCTGAAAGGTCAATGGGTGCTGTGTCTTTTGGCCCTGAGTCNCAGAAGATCAGCTTTTCATCTCATATAATCTCATGTATCTTCTCTATAATGAAATGCAATTTCTGTCACCAACCAAGAAGTGAAGAAATAGCAGCCACTCCTACCTCCTTCAGTGAACTATTCACATTCAAAGTGCTGGGGGAAAAAAAAAAATAGTGGATTCCCTGTTGGTTCAGTCTGATTATACTATCAGGTAAATAATAAATAATCACAGGTTTGCTTTGGCCAGAAATATCAACAATACACNCAGCAGAAACAGAGGAAATCTATGAACTGTGTGGTAACCGTAGCTAAATATTCAGGGAGCAGTAATCTAAAATGTTATGACATCAGTACCAAGACAGAATAATTCTGATAATGTATCATCCCTTGAGTATGGATCCACACAAACCATAGAATCNATAGTGGATTCCCTGTTGGTTCAGTCTGATTATACTATCAGGTAAATAATAAATAATCACAGGTTTGCTTTGGCCAGAAATATCAACAATACACAAACCAGATAGAGGCTCTTTTTTTTTTTTTTTTCCCTAAACAGCTATGCTAATGGAAATGCAATTTTCACAGGGCTCTTGACTGAAACAGTGTTTGAGCAAGTTGAATCTGGTTCTGAAAACTACTAAACATGCACACATAAGGAGAGTCCTTTATTGACATTAACATCAAATCATTTGCCTTTGGTGTTCAATGACTGCAGTGAAGAATGCTAAAGCTTAAGACTGATAGGAAAATAACCTCACTGGAAGTGTTATTTTCTTGTAGAAAGTGGAGCTCTGCAGTTTTCTACACTCTTACCCTAAAGCAAGCACATAACATATTCTATGTTCTGCAGACATTCTTCAGATCACTCATAAATTACAATTGCCTTACTCCTGTCTCCTCAGGTTCTCCTTTATAGTTTCTTCTCAAGTTTTAAAACAAACTCATGATATGAATAGTTATGCTTTGTCATGCAATTTATTGGGTTGGGTTTTTTTTGTTTTGGTTGGGTGGTGTTTGGTTTGGGGATTATTTTAATGTTATCTATCTAAATGCAATTCTTTTTTGCTATAACTTTTTGACTGTGTTTCAGGAAGCCTGACAGACAGCCTCTTCCAACAGCACACATTTGAGGCTTGGAAGCTTGCAGCTCTGGTGAAGTATAATCCAGAGTACTAAAAGAAGATGCTTGATCCAGCTATTTGATATATTAGGTTTGTCTATGAATGGCAGATCACCTAGCTTATGTTAGATTTCAGGGCTGTGCTCTCCAGTCCAGACTTATGCTGACTTCAAGCAACCCTGTTAACCAGGGCTGGCCAAAAAAGAGAGAGTAACAGAACACTTGGAATTGGAAGTTGTGTCTTGAATACATTGTCCCTGTATTTTGTCAGTGTGATCAATTTTCATCTTGTTTTTTTTTTCCTTTTCTGGTTTTTGGTTTTTGCTAGCATCACACTTTTCCCTAAAATTAATTCTTATCAATTTTTTTTCTCCTGTTTTTTATCATGCAAGATGTAATATTGTGTTTCCTTGCTTCCTACTCATCAATGTGCACTGATTTTAGATTATAGTAGAATAATAATTTATTAAAAGTTTAATTTACTAATATTGCTAAAAAATCTTTATGTTTAAATGCATCTCAATTAACACTTTTGTGCTTGGTGAAAGGACAGAATTCCAAAACCAGATCAAACAATGCAAGATTCAGGTACAAAAAATTACCTGTGATAGTGACACACACACAGATTCACAGATTGGAAGGGTTGGAAGGGACCTCTAAAGATCATCTTGTCCAACTCTGCTGCAGAGAGCAGAGACACTTCCAATTAGATCAGGCTGCCCAAGGTCACATCAAGTCTGATCTTGAATGTCTTCTGGGATGGAGCCTCAATCACATGCCTGGGCAACCTGTTCAAGTATTTTACCACTCTAATTGTAAAGAACTTCTTCATTATGTCCAAGCTAAACCTACATTTAAAACCATTGCTCATCACCCTGTTGCTACAAGGCCTTTCAAACAATCTTTCCCCAGCCTTCCTGTTAGTCCTCTGCACATAGAATCATAGAATTGTCGGGGTGGAAAGGATCTCAAGGATCATCTAGTTCCAATCCCCCTCTCATGAGCAGGGACATTGCACACTTGATCAGGTTGCTCAGAGCCACATCCAGCCTGGCCTTAAAGACCACCTCCCTGGGCAACTTGTTCCAGGGTCTCACCACCCTCATGTGAAGAACTTCTTCCTAACATCCAATCTGAATCTACCCACTTGTAGTTCTGCTCCATTCCCCCTAGTCCTATCACTACTTCATATCCTAAAAAGTTCCTCACCATCTTTCTTGTAGGCTCCCTTCAGATGCTGGAAGGCCACAATAAGGTCTTCTTGGAGCCTTCTCTTCTACAGACTGAACAGCCCCAACTCTCTCTATCTGTCTTCATAGGAGAACTGCTCCAGTCCTCTGATCAGCCCCATGGCCCTTCTCTGGACATGTCCAGCATGTCTAGATCTTTCTTGTAATAGAGGTTCCTGAAAGGTATCCTCAGAGCTTTCTTGTCTCCAGGCTGAATAGCCCGAATTCTTTCAGTCTGTCTTCATAGGAGAGGTGCTCCAGTTCTCTGATCATCTTTGTGACCCTCCTCTGGATCCACTCCAGCAGGTCTATGTTTCTCTTGTGTTGGGGGCCCCAGATATGGACACAGTACACTGGCAGAGGTCTTGCCAGAGCAGCGCAGAGGGGCAGGACCATGTCTATTGATGTACTGGCCACACATTTCAAACTAATTCTAACATTTCAAACTGATTCTAACTCTGCCCTAAGGCAGAGTCTTATTTCTCTCTATTTCTTACCCATTCATGGTCTGCAGGGTACAAGTGGACACAAGTGGGCATATAGTGACTACAGCAGAGAAAGCCTGCATGTTGCCAGAGGTCTACAACATATCAAGAAGCATAAAGGATGCTTTTTTTCTAATGTTTTTTTATTGGGTTTTGTTTTTTTGTTTTTTGTGGGGTTTTGGTTTGGTTTTTTTTTGCACGCTATATCTCATGGTAAAATTATAAGACTATAATTTATCCCTTAAATCTTAGCAGGGTATTTTAGTTTCTGTGTTTCTGTAGTATATCTCTGTTCTTATCCTGGGAAGTAACATAGCATTTAAAACTGCCACCTTTAGCTAAGAAGTTAACCAACCTGGAGCTCAAGTGTGTTTGCTTCTATAGGAAGTTAACAGTCATGCATGAATATGCCTCCCAATTGTGCTGTTTTATATGTTAAAAATATTTTTTCATTCATTGAATCTTATTCTGGAAGATGCTGAAGCATTTCTAAGGGGACACTTAACTTCATTAGCTTTCTGAAAACAAAAGCACAGCATGAACACCTAAGTGAAAAATTAAATTACTGGGTGCAAGTCAGAGGAAGTAGATACCCTGATACCACTTTACAGACCATAGACACAATAAACTCATCACTGTAGAAGCCTAAATTATAGCCACAGTCTCAGTGACTAAAATTTTGTGCGAGAAGCAAGACAGGGTGACTTGCTGCTGTGCTGCTTTATGTGTTTCAGGAGAACAAGGCTGTTCTCCTGTTCTCCTGTTCTCCTGCAATGAAAAGACGTAGCAAAAGAGTCTTATATAGTCCTCTTCTATTAATCAAATAATTTAACTGTATGTGGTGGGTTTAGGAAAATGACCCCCCAATTAAAATTTACCAGTTCAGATCAGACAGCTTGGAGGTAAGATAAAACTCTATTTTAAAGCAAAGGTAAATTTACAAGCATATATACAAAATATATTTATATATATTCACAATTATATACAATTTAGAAATAATACAGAAATCCAGTCTTGCTCCCCTGGACAAAGAAAGCCCAGAAGGGGCCAATGCCACCTTCTTCTCTCTCTCCAGATAGAAAAAAATCATCAGGATCTCATGTGTTGTCTTGAAAAGGTTAGTGGAGGAGTTAGAGAGGCGATGACATGGCGACAGAGCCAGTGCCCAAAATCCAAGAGAAGGAAACTGTTTCTGCATTGGCTTTTTATACCAATTAGCAAACCAATGAATGATATAGACTTCATCATTACTATTCTTTCACATCCAATGATCTAATTTATTTGGATTCTGCACTGAGCTTTACAGGAAACTCTTGATTTCTCTTATTGGAATTTTCCAATAAGCCTTAAACTACCACACTGTAATACTAAATATTGTTCCTTTCTCAGGTATGTTTTGTCCCCTTTTAGCTGGAATAGTCTCTGAAAGCCATGGCTGCTCAGGTGTTTTCCCCTCTGTGCCGGTTTGAGGCTAANCTCCAAGAGTTAGTTATTTTCTTCTGAAACAATTGAATGCTAGTTATCCTCTGAATAATACTAATAATCAGCTAGATACATGCAAATTAAAAAAAAAAAAAAACCAACTTACATAAAGTTAATAACTCTAGATTTTATATCTGTTTTTGCTTTAGCCAGTGATAATTCATCGAGTTCCTGAAATTTAAAGAAAAACAGGTTCTTCTTGAATCTGCTCGGCAACATTCACAATTACTCAGCAGAAATCAAATTAATTCCTCTCACATTTAAGTCAGTCACAAGAAGGAAAAATCTTATTCAATAGACTTCACAAATTAAAGTTTTCACAGATACTTATTCCCCTACTTTCAACATTGTTGCTTAAATTTCACCCACTAAATGCTGATATTCATCAGTTGCTCAAGCGAAAGGTGTTTACACAAGCGGAAAAGGTTTTGGTTGGGTAATGGAAGATTTACATATATAAACAAAGGATGTTGCAGGTAAAGTGTCTTGCATCTGCTGCAGGAAGTTGGGAGTAAAATAGCCTGGTTTGTAGTTTTGCTGCTCTCATTGTCAATCCTGTAAAGTGTGGAGAGTTTCAGAGTGGAGCACAGCTACGACCAGGACAGAGTATGGCCTAACACATAGCATTAATTGCTGTCAAAGGCATGACTGGTATAGGAAACCTGCCAGCCTGTACACAATGAAACAAGATTGCCTGACCTCTAAACACTACCACTATAAGTGGTAAGTAGTTTGATCTCAGGTGACACTCTGTAGGCAGAAAGGAGCACAAGACATGCGAAAGTAATGAACACTATATTGACTCTAGGCTTTCCTCAGTATTCTCAAATTTGGAATCAATATAAAACCTGTTTGTAGGTTCCTTTAATGATGATAAAATTACTAGTCATATGTATTCACTCAGCCATGAGTTTCAAGAGAGTTAAATGGATAAATCACCATCCGTTCAAGCAAATCAAATGAAGTATATTTAATTATTTTCAAATAGCCTGTGTAAAAACATATTCAATTTTTGGCTTTCTTTGAGGTTTGTGGGCTGGAGGTATTGTTCATAGGACCATAGGATGTCAGGGGTCACTATACCCCTTGCCTGCTAGATGGACTCAGGAAGCTCCTTTCTGCTTATGGCAGAAGGCAATGGTGAATTACAAGAGGCTTTAAGTATTTACTCACAAAATTATCTCCCGACTCACAGGGGTAGCTACAGCTTCAGACAGTACCCAAATGCTTTCAGGGAATTCTGTTAGTGTCTTGTCAGCCACTCAGACTTCTGATTCTTCCCAGGCTTCCCAGGCTGCTGGGGAAAAGAGGCAGACAATCTCTGACCTGGTCTTGGCTCCTCTGGATGATCTGTGTATCTCCAGGACTCCCTGTCTTGGCAAGAGACTTTCAGGTGCAGGCAGGATGTCTTGTGATGTGTGGTCTCAGCACAACGTCATGCTGGCTATGCGGGCCTATCATATGGAGGCATTTAGAGCCAGTTCCTGGTAAACTTGAGGCAGGCAGTTTCCAGGCAGTTCAGGATATAATAAGGCAGTAGCAAGCATGAATACAGTGTCAGAGCACGTTGTGTNCACAAGGGCACATTGCTGTCCCATGGATAACTTGTTATCCACCAGCACTCCCAAGTCTCTCTCCACAGGGCTGCTCTCCAGCAGATCATCTCCCACTCTGTACTGGTATGGTTGCTTTTGATATTTAACAATGCTAATAACGGGAGAGTCATCAGAAATGACAATGGGATGGCAGTGGTTAAACACAAACTGGTGACAAAATTTCATCTCTTACAATTGTCCTGGTTCAAGACAACCACTCTCACAAGCAAGCCCTGCCCTGAAACAGGATGGAGAATAACACAAAAAAACCAAACCAAAACAAACGACCCTGTGTTGAGATAACAAATTAAGTGAGATGATACAATGCACAATTACTGTATCCTGTTTTGCAGAAAAGCACAGCAAAAGCAGAAGGCAGCAATAAAATGATCCCCCCACACTCACAGCGAGCCCAGCAGAAAAGACCAACATCCCCAAACTGTAAAACAGAAGCAGCAACCAGAAATAGGAAGCCCTTCGTGTTACAATTTGAACTACAAGCCCCATGACACTTTGCTCCAGATAGCACTTTTGTTCTAAAGCTGGCATGACATCAGGGTAGTATTGAATACTCATCATCAGATGCCATTGGCTAAAACCATTTCAAAAATATGAAGGCTAATTAGCATTAATACATTTTTTGAGCTAAATTGCACTCAGTGTTTTGCATACATGACTACAGGAAAATATTGCATAATAGCTTCATAGATCAAAGCACTCTTTGTAAGACCTGGATACCTGCTACAAACTAAAGCAGAAACTTCAGTTGGGGTTTGTGATTCCCTCTTCCAGGGGAGCACCATGATGGCACTTGAAACACAAATAGGGTGGGGTGGGGGGGGGGGGGAGGGCAGTGAAAGGACCCACAGATGTGGCAGTGAACCTCAGATGCCCTGTGGATCTACCTTTTTTTAAAGAATAGAGATGTTTGAGCACAGAAGTCTCACATACATTTTTCTTCCTTTGACAGAAACAAGTAAGCCAAAACCACTATACTTGATGGTGGTTTTAGAGATACTTTGCTCAGAATATATAACAAAAATAAAGGATGCACTGTGATAGCCTTCTATTATCCCTACTCTATATCCATTAGAGATGTCAGAAAACACTAATCTTGCCTGTTTGTTGCAATAAGTTTAATGTACACCATGTAATTAATATAATGTTTATAGAACGTCTCAAAAATGTAAAGTGCAGGTGCTAAGGGCTATTATTGTAATGGATGCCTTAATTTTTTTCATAAGAGACTTATAGCAGACAGTTATAAAGCAATATCCTGAGAGACAAACAGCACTTATTAATTTGATGGCAACAAATAAATAATGGATAGTCGTTGTTGGAAGCCTTTGCTTCTTTGTGTACTGTTATTTCTTCCTTAATTTATAACTTCCTTATCTCGAGGCATATTTAACTCTTTGCTGAAGGAGTACAGCAGAGGAATATGGGAAGGCGGTGGAGGAGGAATCTGAAGAGCAACAGCATGTATGAATGTTTGGTAAGTTAAAGAGGACATTGAAGTGTTGGAGCGGGCCCAGAGGAGGGCAACAAAGATGATCAGAGGGCTGCAGCAGCTCTCCTATGAGGACAAGCTGAGAGAGTTGGGGCTCTTCAGCCTGGAGAAGAGAAGGCTTCCAGGAGACCTTAGAGTAGCCTTCCAGTATCTGAAGGGGGTCTACAGGAAGGCTGGGGAGGGACTATTTACAAGGTCTTGCAATGACAGGACAAGGGGCAATGGGTTTAAACTGGCAGAGGGGAGATTTAGACTGGATGTTAGGAGGAAGTTCTTTCCAGTGAGGGTGGTGAGGCACTGGAACAGGTTGCCCAGGGAGGTTGTGGCTGCTCCCTCCCTGGAGGTGTTCAAGGCCAGGTTGGAGGAGGCCTTGAGTGAGCTGTGCTAGTGGGAGGTGTCCCTGCCTATGGTAGGGGATTGGAACTAGATGATCCTTGAGGTCCCTTCCAACCTTACCATTCTATGATTCTATGATTCTATGTCAGCCCTTTACATTCAGTTCTAGGAGATTCTCTGTGCTGTTTGATCCTTGCGCTTGGGAAGGAAATACAGAACTAGACCAGTCCTGATGGAGCAGGATGCTCCATGACTGGGGTCAGGATTTCAGGCAAAGGATGCATTCATAGGAAGAGGGAAGACACATGACTTAGGAGTCTCAGGGGAACCTGAGCAGAAACCATACTTGCTATGCTGAGGAGTTCCTTGTCAGGCATTTATTTTTACAGAGGAACAAATTGTTCCCCTATTAGATCAGCCAGGTGAATGAATTTCAAGACCTATTAAAACAAGACATAACCTTCTTTTCAAACCATTGTGGGTGAAATTTCTTTAACTTTTTTTTTCATTTTTTTATTTTTCTTTTTTTTTTTTATTGTGCTTGTTTGATTTTGTCCTTTCAGCAGGAAGCTATTCTGAAACAAAGTTCATCCTTACTCTTCTTGCTTTTTAGCTATTAACCCATCTGTATGGCTTGGCAGTGAAGTTACTCTCCTGCAATCCAAGGCTAATTGCAAAGCCCCACTGAGCATCGCTCTATATCCATTAGTTGGGGAGTGCATTTGCTAAAGATTAGTTTTACTTCTGATAAAACCTCAAAGACCTGCTCTGCACTGTTTAATAAATAACATACTCACCAATTTACCAGGCAGGATTAGCCCAGCTGTGAGGTGAGTTGCTAAAGCTACTTCACTGTAGGCATTGTTCTGTGTGTCTCAGACTTGGCAGTTGTCAGCTCTTCCTAGACATATTATGAGAGTGATCAGTTGGGTTATTTTGCCATTTGCATTGTATTTTCTTCTGCTGATGTTGCAGTGCTGTGCCTCAGGACAAGGCTATAATGCAGTTTTCTGGTGTATAGGGCTGATCACCTGCCTGAGCACAAAAAGTCTGTCATGGGCTGTTTGGCAGCATTCACAGGGCTCTGTGTTGCTGTAATGGAGGCCAGCATCTTCTGTGGGCCATGGCCATGCTTGGAAACTGTTGTGAAAGTGGACCTAAGTGACATTCCCTGGAAATTGGAGAAGGATGTTGTAATGTAAACTGGTAGTATGGATGTATACAGGTGTATTTGGCATGAAGGGAAAAATATGTACTAGCAGTGAAGAGAGGAGTAACTTTCCTTTCTGAAGTGGATGAAGCACTGCCAGAGGTTTGCCTTTCTGTTCTTGATGTGGCATCAAGATGCAAGGAAATCCCTGCAAAATCTGAAGGGCATCTGGCAGGCTGTTAACATAGTACCTAAAGTTTGGAGATCAGCTGAAACCGCTGACAAATTCAGATAGCAAGCAACCAACAGTCAAGCTAAAACCTATTAAGGGGTAAAATCCTTATTTTTTGTCCAATTGTTTGAGACCTAACATTGGGAAACAAATTTTAAATTCTTCTGGAGGATGCCCATCCTTTTCCAAAGTAAACCTTTCCCTTTCTTCCAAATGGTGTTATTGTTCTGCTGTGAAAACTAAAGTACGTTTAGGGGTACATGGGGACCTTCAGAGTAACACAGCTGACTCAGATGTTCATGCTTAAAAAAAATCTTAAATTTTCTTATTCTTAAAAATGATAATTTATTATCTTACAGGATGAAATCTGTTGTTAAATAATCTTCAGGCACAGGTTTTAAATGCTTTTAAATTCAAAGAGAAACTATTTCTTCCACCACTTCCTTGGGCTTGTAATGTATGTTCCACTAATTAACACAGTACTTGAATTATACATTAGCTCTTGTACTCATTGCTGTATAGCACACTGACTGATCTGCACTTCAGTTTTTTCCCTTTTAGCCATCAGCCCCTGAGAATCAAGCAGAAGTTTTTCATGTGGTACCATTACTGTGAGGCTGGAGTCATAGCTTCTGTCATACCTGTTTTCAGGTCCTTTTAAACAACTGGAGCAAAAGGAATATTTTTGCTTACTGGACTTCTGCTCTGGTTCTCTTTTCTCTTCTCTTCTCTTCTCTTCTCTTCTCTTCTCTTCTCTTCTCTTCTCTTTGTTTATTTTGTTTTCTCCTAGGCTGTAAAGCAGCCTGTTAGTAGTAGAACTCTTGGGATAGGATGGTTTGTGCCATTTTCTGGAGGTAAAGGAAAACTTCAAATCAGAGTGAAAAGAGTCTAGTAAATCTGATAAACATAGACCTGAGAAGGGAATTAGTTAAGGAGAAGAGAGATGATTGTGTCCATCCTGCGAGGATGCAGATGTCAGCTAACCCAGCAGCAATTGATGGTGATGGTTATGGTATCACCACCTTTTTGTGGGCGCAATATATTCCACATCTCTCGGTGACAGTCTATTCCCAGCAGCACTCTCAGAAATAAAACCAGGGCAGCAGCAAATGGTATGTCAAAGCTGTGTGGTAACTCTTAGCCTTGCAGATAGGTGACAAATTACCTAACAAATATTAATCAGTGCTTCAGAAGACCTTGAGGTTGTTTGATCTTTCTTCTGCTAGTTTACAGACTGGCTTATATTTGGATCACTAGCAAGTTTCCCCTCTTAAAAAAAAAATAAAATCCTTATTAGTATAATAAAAGCTGATTTATAAATGCTTGCATTTTAGTGTTCAGGTGTACATACATCATGTACACATTCATGTTTGCACTTGTGTAGTGCTTGAAGAGCACTACATAGATAAATATCAATATGTATGCATGTATGAATATATGATTCTAGCCAGTACTAATATTTTTTGATAATTTTGGGTTTTTTTAATCCAGAAATCATCTATTTGTAAATAGAAAAAGAGGTTTTACATGGAGACTTTTTTTCCCATGGCTATGTTTGTAAGTACATGCATGCACATAGCAAATTAATACTTGTGAAGTGGCAAAGTATTCTTAATTTGTAATTATGTGAAATAAGCTAGTTTTTACTTCATTTGTCAAAATTTGTGTTACTTCATATTTTATGCTGATTTTTAATTGCTTTGAAAGCTTAAAATGGAGTCTCTGCTAGTATTTTCAACCAGCTGAACATGGAAAAGAGACATTGCATTTGCTGAAGTCCAAAATATTTTCATTATGTATCTCTTATATCTTGTGTGTGACAGAGAGAATCAGAATCATAGAATCATAGAATGGTAAGGTTGGAAGGGACCTCAAGGATCATCCAGTTCCAACCCCCTGACATAGGCAGGGACACCTCCCACTAGTACAGCTCACTCAAGGCCTCATCCAACCTAGCCTTGAACACCTCCAGGGAGGGAGCAGCCACAACCTCCCTGGGCAACCTGTGCCAGTGCCTCACCACCCTCACTGGAAAGAACTTCCTCCTAACATCCAGTCTAAATCTTCCCTCTGCCAGTTTAAACCCATTGCCCCTTGTCCTGTCATTGCAGGACCTTGTAAATAGTCCCTCCCCAGCCTTCCTGTAGGACTCCTTCAGATACTGGAAGGCTACTCTAAGGTCTCCTCAAAGCCTCGTCTCTCCAGGCTGAAGAGCCCCAACTCTCTCAGCCTGTCTTCATAGGAGAGCTGCTCCAGCCCTCTGATCATCTTCATGGCTCTCCTCTGGATCCGCTTCAACATTTCCATGTCCTTCCTGTGCTGGGGGCTCCAGAACTGCACACAGTACTCCAGATGGGGTCTGACGAGAGCAAAGGGATAGAATCACCTCCCATGATGTCAGCTCAGATATAAGAATGAAGTGAAAGAAAGCAGTTTGAGGAGATTTGTCCATGGGGTCTGTCCTTCGAGGGAACCAAGCCCTGCTTCCCGAGACTGAACATCATCCTGCTGATGGGAAGCAGAGACAAACATCTCTCTCTCTTCTTTTGCTTTCTGCACTTTCTATTCCTCTGCTAATTGTCATTATTAAATTGCTTCTATCTTATTACTAGCTTTTGTTATATTTCCCCCTCTCCCCTGTCCATTTAAGAAAGCAATAGTGGCTTTGGTGGGCATTTGGGCTCCAGCTGGGACCAACCCACCACAGATTTTCTCCACACCTTTAGTAACTTTTTTTGTTCTGCATTCCTTGTAGCCTCAATGCAGAGCAGCAGGCACGTTCTCTACTAGCTTTTTATGTGTATGTGTTATGGCAAATCTTCTCATCTGAAACTCTCTTCTGAGTAAGACCCCTTCACTTGAATATAACAGATTATTTTCTTTTCATGCGCTTTTTGTTCCCTCTTCTAATCATTACCAACAGCACATCTTGGAGTCTTTCATTTGACACATCATTAGAAATTTTATGAGAAAGACTAGACTTGAGGTGGTAAGTGCAAAATCTGAGAACTTATCTGTATTACAAAGGGATAGCCACCAATAACATGTGAGAACATCATGCTAGTTATTTTCCAGTCTAGGGTCTAAAGTGCCAGTAATTTTGTGTCACAACAGGACAGGTACTGAATCAGTGGCTGCCTCTTTCAGAAAGCTTTAGTTTGAATCTGTATCAGAAAACAAAATGATCACCTTCATCTGTGTGGCTGCTGGCCTTGTAGTTTCTCCAATGTCTGACAATGTGACTGACCTCACCTGACAGGCTTTCCCTCAGTCCATTAACTAATTCAAATCTGTTCTCTTCACCACATTGCCAATTTGCATTAAATCAAGGAGGTTCAGCAACTCTGAGATTTTTTTTTTCTACTGAAATTGCCTAATGTTGAAAAGATATAAAGAGGCAGGAAATTATATACTGATGAGACAGATGAAATTGTGTCAGCTCCACTTCCATAGGAAATCAGGCATGAAATCTAGAAAATTTGCTTTCCTGTAATATAAGAGCCATTTCTGCTGTAACTCCTAATAAGAAAATGCAATTCCCTTTTTTTACCCTACTTGCCTCCACTCATTAGAGGATCCATGGAGTTTCTGTCATGCTCAAGGAGTACAAATACATAGACTTTTGCAGGACTGAGATCTTGTCCTTGAAATTAAAATACTGGTAGGATCTATTACTTCACTTCCCTGTGGGAGCATATTTATTTTGTCCATAGCAGTAATACAGGGCTCAAACCTATGATCACTGTGAGCATCCTTATTCTTGTGAATATTGTGTTGCATGGCTGGGCTTTATTTTTCCTCATGTCCTTGTAAAGCCAGGATCTTTCTGGTGGAAAACATGGCTTTATGGGACCATATGTCCTAAAGAACAATTTTGTTTAGAACGGGACTATATCTGGGCCAAACAGTGGGGCAAAATTCTAACAGGTTTACTAACTGCATACAGGTAAAATATTGTTTGATGCAAGAAACTTCCAGTTCAGCAACCAAAGGGGATCGATAATTCATCACATAACTGATGTAAGTCAGTGTGAGTCAATGGTTTTCAGTAGCAACAAATTATTTCCAATGTTACCAGCAGGAGGAATAACTTTAGTGTAGTTATGAGTTAATCCAGTTCTTAAACTATCAGTTTTATTTGTTTTTATCAGATAAGTTATTTCTTCACAGTCTTACACACCTGACCCCCCCTTTTCATCACCTTGATCTGTTCCTAACACCTCAGATTTGGGCAAGTTTTCAAAGAGTCTTATATTAACTGTGCCTTTCAAGATGTCCCTGCTTCATAGCACCTGTACCTTGTGTCTGCTGAATCTGTATGTGCAAAGAACTGAGATCCCAAAGTGAAACTGTTCATTAGTTTTAAGTAATGAGGCTTAGCATAAAAGCAGGGAATTGATGAAATATAGCACTGATTCTCCACTACAGCTCATCTAGTACCTGATCTGGAATTACTGCAGAAATACAAGTACATTTAATATTATTTATATTAAAATGTAACTATTTAGGGAGTAGCAGATGTGTCTCCTATTTTTTATTCACCAGGAAAAATACAAGTCTGCCATTTCTGCTGCTCTTTGTATTGGTGTTACCACAATAAATTGTGCATATCATACTTTGCATTTACTGTTCTTTTAAAAATTTACTCTAGGACCTAAAATTAAGAAACTCAGTTATATACCTGAATAACACGTGCTTGCCCTAACTCCGTGGTGCAGGAATGCAAACTTCCACTGGTCCATGTAGTGTTACAGCTTCAGAGTGTTTCAGTATGCAAGACACTAACACAGGCAATGAGGCTGGTGAGAGGCCTCGAGCACAAGCCCTATGAGGAGAGGCTGAGGGAGCTGGGATTGTTTAGCCTGGGGAAGAGGAGGCTCAGGGGAGACCTTACTGCTGTCTACAACTACCTGAAGGGTGGTTGTGGCCAGCAGGAGGTTGCTTTCTTCTCTCAGGCAACCAGCACCAGAACAAGAGGACACAGTCTCAAGCTGTGCCAGGGCAAGTTTGGGCTCGAGGTGAGGAGAAAGTTCTTCACTGAGAGAGT
>WBNM01013536.1:0-21437 GCA_013399055.1 Ramphastos sulfuratus
TCCTCTTGACTCCCAATTCAGCATAAGCCTTTTTTATCAATACAGCCTGAGACTAATGGGCCTTTGGACACAAAATAGCCAATCAGGATGGCACTTTGCCAAGCTTGACTATATTAGGTGAGGCCAAGGCTTGCTTTACCCAAATGTGGGCAGAACACAGGCCTTGCAGAAGGCAACCCTGTGTACCTTGTTTACCACAGGATGCAAAACAAGTCTGGGCAAGCCACAGTCCTCAGACTTAGTGGCTCCAGGTTCTTTGTCCTCTTTCCTGCAGTTGCTTCTCCCCATAGCAGAAGGAGGGAGAGCAGAAAAACATGTCTGGGCAAGCCCGGACATGTATAAGCCTGTTTTGGCCTGCTTAGGCCTACCATGACACTGAGGAAGAAGACATGTAGGTGAATTACTTTGTAAAATTAGTCTCACTGGTTCTCGTGAAGCAAAAAAACAAAAAGAAACTGATATTTACGGAGAATGATGATAACTGAGAATATGTCTGTTATAGTTGAACAAATTTAGATGATTGAAAGATGAAATCTACTTTTTTTCCTGACATACACACAGAATCACAGAATGCCAGATTGGAAAAGACCCACAAGGTTCATCTGATCCCACCTTTCTAGGTTAATAGTATAGTTGAAATGAGCTGGCCCAGCATCCTGTCAAGCTGAGTCTTAAAACACTCCAATGTAGAAAAATCCACTGTTTCCCTTGGGAAGATGATTCCAACGTCTGACTGTTCTCATGGTGAAAAATTTTCTTCTGGAGTCTGATGGGAATCTCCCCAGCAGTAACTTGTACTGATCACCCCTTGTCTTTTCCATGTGACTTCTTGTGAAAAGGGAGTCTCCATTGTCCTGATGACCACTCTTTATGTACCAGTAGATGGCTATAAGGTCTCCCCTAAGCCTTCTCTTCCCAAGTCGCTCAGCCTTTCCTCATGTGGCAGGTCTTCCACTCCTCTGATCATTCCCCTGGCCCTTTTCTGGACACTTTCCAGCCTGTCTGCAGCATTTATGTACAGTGGGGACCAAAACTGAATGCACCACTCATGATGTGGTCTGACAACCACTGAGTAGAGTGGGATAATGACTTCTTCATCTCTGCTGGCTCTTGTTGATGCAACCCAGCATATTGTTGGCATCCTTTGCCTCTGCAGCACACTGTTCACTCATGCTGAGCTTCTAATCCACCAGGACCCCCAGGTCTCTTTACACAGGGCTCCTCTCCAGACAGGTGAATCCCAGTCTGAGCTGCATTTCTGAGTTACATATTCCCAGGTGCAAGACCCTACACTTGTCCTCATCAAACTGCAGTAAGGAAATTACGGTAAATTCCTACTAGGTTCTGGTTCTTCATGAACATTATCAATTCTAACCTTCTCTTTAACAAAACTGATACATTATATACTCAAATAATCCTAAAACAGATAAGGTTTTTGTTGATATTTGGGATGCCCCACTTGAGTAAATTATTACACTAATTCTATCACATATTTGCAGTGAGAATTTGGAACTATCTGGAACTATTTTAGGACAATCCTTTCCATATTTTTATACTTCCACTTCTGAATCAAGCTGGAAAAGAGGTTTATGAAGACATTATTTTTAATCCAAACTTTGTCATATTGCAGAGAAGGATTCACCATCACCAGTCTTCAAGCAGCAATTCCAGGCAAATATTTTTTTCCTCCAGACAAGGTTAAAGAATAACTCTTTGCCCTCTGTGAGGGCATACAAATAAATTTGTATTTTAGTGATTTCCCAAAGTCTTGTCTAGTGTTTCCCTATTGCTGACACAGCTAGGACTGTCACAATAAAAACCTCAAATCAAACAAAACATAATGCATAAATGCTAGTAGCTCTGGACAACAGCAGAAAGAATATTTTGGGAAAGTGCTGTGCTATATATCTCACTGTCTTTTCCACATGCACTGCTAGTTTAAGTTTTATTTTGCTAAGTGAATTTTTCACAGTGAAACAGAGACCTGAAACTAAGAGTTCCACCCTTGAAAGCCATCAGGGTGAGGGTCTGTACAGCAGATGTGTGCTTTGCATTGAGATTCAATGCAGTATTCCCTCTCAGTCTTATCCAAAGCCATGAGACCCTGTTAGCTTCAGCAGGGTTCGGCAGTAGACTTCGGTTTTGAAAGTAAAATGTTGTTCTAGGTAAAAGAGAAAATAACACAGGTTTTCCCACAGGATTCCAAATCTGTACCTGTTCAAGTGTCAGGGTTATTTCTGAATACACTTGGCCTCTTTGCACTTATTTTGTACAAATGACTGACAGAATGCAGAGTGCTTTCTGTTATCATATATTAAATATGGACTAGCAACATTTGCATGGCAATTTCACATATTATCATCAAATAACATCTATTATTTGTTGTAATTATGATATTTCATTGAATCATAGGATGGTTTGGGTTGGAAGGGACTTTAAAGATCACATAGGTCCAACGCCCCTGCTGTGGGCAAGGCCACCTTCCACTAGACCAGGTTGCTCAAGACCACATCCAGCCTGGCCTTGAATACTTCCATGGAGGCGACATCCACAGCTTCCCTGAACACCTCATTCCAGTGTCTCACCACCTTCACTATAAAGAATTTCTTCCTGATATCCAGTCTAAATCTACCTTTTTCCAGCTTGAAGCCATTACCCCTTGTTCTATCAGGGCATTTTGGCATTCATTTTGTCATTTTGAAAATCTAAGTTATTAGTCTCTTTCATGATTCTAATTACTTAAAGCATCTTGCCAAAAAAAAAAAAATTCAATATATATGTATGTAGTTGCAATTTATATGTTCCCTAATGACAATAGATTTATTCTGTTAGTAATGGGTTTCCACTAGACATTTTAGTAATATAATTAGTCTGTTTTATAATCAGATTACTGATCAATCATTACATCTGTTTTCCCCAAAGACAGTCATTTATTATACTTTTATTTTTAATAGACTCTCGCAAATGATTGCTTTTTTATTCTTTCACTAGGAGGTTTCATGGAGATGGTGGAATTTTCATGTATCATTTGTTAAATGTATTGCAAGAAGAGTGTGTGACAAGTTTTGGAAGCAGCCAAATAATTTGCTTGTTTCAGCTTATTCCATATACTTTGCATTAACAGCAGAGAGATTATTTTCTAAATAATAACCAAACGCAGAGCCAAAGGGAAAATTTCTCCCCTGTAGTGGTTGAAAAGCAATGGTATAATTACTTCCACTTGTGTCAAAAGGAGCAAAGGCGTGTATGTAATCCTTTTATTATTGTTTTTCTGCTTGATCAGAACAATTAACCATATGATTTAGCCAGGTACTTGAGTGTTTTGGTTTTACAGAACAGATGCATCAGTATCTCTCTGGAATAATTAAGACCCTCCTGGAGCATTCACCCCCTCTGGGGTGCATCAGGAAAAAGTGTGCCCAGCAGGGCTAGGGAGATTCTTCTCCCCCTATATTCTGCCCTAGTGAGACCACACCTGCAATATTGTGTCAAATTTTGGGCTCCCCAGTTCAAGAGAGACAAAGACCTGCTGGAGATAGTCCAGT
Organism: Ramphastos sulfuratus; assembly: GCA_013399055.1. Classification (NCBI taxonomy): domain Eukaryota; kingdom Metazoa; phylum Chordata; class Aves; order Piciformes; family Ramphastidae; genus Ramphastos; species Ramphastos sulfuratus. The sequence continues at coordinate 3,546 of WBNM01013536.1, forward strand.
GGAGAGCCACGAGGATGACCGTGGGACTTGAGCATCTCCCCTATGGAGAGAGACTGAGAGACCTGGGGCTGTTTAGTCTGAAGAAGAGAAGGCTGAGAGAGGATCTGATCAGTGTGTACAAATATCAAATATCTGAGGGGTGGGTGTCAAGTGGATGGAGGCAATCTCTTGTTGGTGGTGCACAGCAATAAGACAAGGAGCAACAGTTACAAAGTGGAACATGGAAGATTTCACCTCAACATCAGGAGAAACTTCTTTACAGTGAGGGTGACAGAGCACTGGAACAGGCTGCCCAGAGAGGTTGTGGAGTCTCCTTCTCTGGAGACTTTCAAAACCCACCTGGACGCATTCCTGTGCAGACTACCCTGGGTGATCCTGCCTTGGCAGGAGGGTTGGACTCAATGATCTCTGGAGGTCCTTTCCAACCTCTAAGGTTCTGTGATTGTGATTCTGTTCCTGTGTGATCTGGCTTCGGTGATCCTGCACTGGTAGGGTTGTTGAACTGGATGATCTTTCAAGGTCCCTTCCTACCCCTAACATTTTGTGATTCTGTGACTCTGTATTTTAGTGCCTTAAAATGAATGGGACCTAGGTAAATATTGTGCATAAGAGATACCATGCATGTAGTGTACATGTACATACACATTTATGTATTCAGTGCATATAGCATTCACAAACCATTTTCTTCTCTGTTCTGAAAGCAATTAAAGTCAAGCCATAATTCAGTTCATTTAGAAACACTCAGTGGTTGAAGTGGCCTGGGATACTCTGGTGTGTGAAAATTATGCCTAACCTGCATGCTTCAATATTTTCTCCAGCAAAGACTGTAAGTGAGTAGAAAATACCCTGGGAACTTTATGGTTGTGTCAACATTTTTCTTTTTAGCCTTAGTTATAGATTTTTATGTGTGCAACTCAAAAAATTCTGTACATGATAGTTTGCAAGTACACTTGGCCTTTAATTATGCATTTCTGTATGTACAAGTGGTACATAATGAAAAGACAGGTGGAGGGATAAAGGAATAGGATAATTTAAGTGATATTTCACTATAAAGTTTTTTTGTGTTCTTTGTAGCAAGGAAGAGGTTTAAAATCAATTTGCCCTTTTGTTGTTGCAACAAGGTGTAGACTGCTAGAATTTTATCTTAATGCTTTATGTCTGTATCTTAACACAGTACAATCCTTGCCTCTGTATAATTCCCCCCTTCCTTATCTGACTGTCTGTGGCCTTCTAAAATGAGGTAAGTGGACTTCTGAAATGAGGGAAATAATGGTTCTTTTGATGCTACCTTGCCTGTGATGTCTGGCAGACACGAGAAGCTAGTCCTTAACCCAGGAGTTTGGTTCAGAGAGTGTAGAATCAAATTCCAATTTCAAGACAAACTGAAATGGCTTGTTAATAATAGAAATTAATTATAAATTAGAAAGACTCACAAAGCTGGTTTCAGACATACTGAATAGAAAAAAAAAAGAAAACAGGAAAAGGAGAAAATGAAACAAGGAAGACCTTGAAAATAATAACCTCCATCTCTCTATATAACTCAAAATACAAGATCAAACATTTACACCTATGGCTTCCTTCTGGGTATATGATAAAATCTTATTCTATCAAAGTACTTCTGATTTCTTTTCACTTGAATTAGAATAAGACTCTTTAAAGGAATTACTCATGCTTTGGGTAAGCATGCTTGAGTTCCCCTGAGTTAGTGTGTAGTCATACACCCAAACTGTGAGTCCTGTTTCATTTAGCAATTGCACTGGACATCCTAAAAATGTCTTAGCTGCTGGAAAAGAACTCCTCTAACTTTATGATTTGTGATTATTTTATGCCTTACGATAACAAAGTCACTTGTGAAAGACTGTGAATATAGAGCTGTACTGTATCAAGGCTTCTAGAATTTTGTGTTCATCACAGAACACAAGCAACAAGGAACTTAAATGATCATTTGTGTAATATTTTAGTTAGTGGGCATCTAGATGAAAATGTTCACCAAAAAACCCAAATTTATTAATTAATTTTTTTCTGAGTTACATACCATAACAATTCCTATTGAACAAGTATTTCCTATGAAACAATGACAGTGAAAACAATGTTTTGATATTTAAAAAAACATATAAAACATAAAACCTTTTAACTTTTGTCTGGCAAGCACAGATTATTTTTCTCACCACAAATATCATCAGTTATTTACATGAAAAATTATACATGAAGCTTGAATTTAAAATTCCCATTTGAACACGATTAGAGAAATCAAGAGATTCTTTTTAGAAAATACTCTTGGCAGAGTCTTTTAAGCTGACAGTTTCTTAGAAACACAGACTCCCAGAACCATTCAGGTTGGAAAAGATCTTCAGGATCACCAAGTCCAACCAATAACTCTACTCTGTAAGGTTCACTGTAAGCCATATCCCTGAGCACCACATCCAAAAGACTTTTAAACACATCCAGGGTTGGTGATTCAGCCACCTCCCTGGGCAGCCCCTTCCAATGCCTGACCAAAATCAACAGATTCACATAATAATACCCCCAGAACAACACAATCTGTGGAGAGGTACATGTTTATATTCTGTTAAAAATAAGCACTCTGCAAATTCTCATTGTTTACTAATGCGCATCTTATAAAACAATGACGGTGAAAAGAATATTTTGATGTTTAAAACCAGCAATATTTTCAACTTTTGTCTAACAAGCACAGTTATTTTTCTCACCACATTACTCACTGTGATGCCAGATATCATTGCTTATTGACTTTGAAAACTGCAGATGAAGCTTGAATTTAGAATGCCCATTTGAACATGATTAGACAAATCAAGAGATTCTTTCTAGAAAATACTTTTGTCAGAGTCTTTTAAGCCGACAGTCTCCCAGAATCAACAGGGTCACATATAAACCTCCTCCCAAAACAACACAATCTGTAGAGAGGTACATATTTATATCCTGTTAAAAGTAAGAATTCAGCAAATTCTCATTGTTTACTAATGCGCAGCTTCATTATTTTGAACCATTGTTCCTACAACAAGGATAATGGAATTGATACACATTTATTAACAGCAGTTCATAATCTGTCAGTGCTGTCAGGTTAGTTATTACAGATCTTAATAAATGTAATAAATATTACAACATCCTCTAAGAAAAAAGAGAGGTTTTTGACTTGATTCAAATGATTTATTTTAATAATTTCCTGGCAAAAGAGTATTACAGAATTCTAAATACATATAAACTAGATTTAATACACTTCAAATTTATTTATTAATGGTAATGTCATAATAGAAATGCAGAGTTAACTACTCTGACGGAACTACTCACTTTCAGAAATCCAGGTGTAATGTATTGTGCATAACCCACAATGCTGGACATGAAAGTCTGTGTTTCTGGCCCTTTTTGGTCTTTATTACAGGATTATAGGATGTTAAGGGTTGGAAGGGACCTCTGGAGGTCATCAAGTCCAACCCCCTGCCAGAGCAGTCCATAGAATCTAATGCAGGTCAGACAGGATCACATCCAGACAGGTCTTGAAAATCTCCAGAGAAGGAGACTCCACAACTTCTCTGGGGAGCCTGTTCCAGTGCTTCATGACCTTTACAGTAAAGAAGTTCTTCCTCATGTTGAAGAGGAACTTCCTGTGCTGCGGTTTACATCCAATGCTCCTTGTCCTATCACAGAGACTGTCCCTTCTTGACCCCCAGTCCTCAGATATTTATAAACATTCATTAAATCCCCTCTCAGTCTTCTCTTCTCCAAATTAAAGAGCCCCAGGTCTCCCAGCCTTTCCTCATAAGGCAGTGCTCCAGTCATAGAATCATGTTAAGTCATTTCACTTCACTATGCCTGGTTTAAACAAGGGCAATCACTTTATTCTGCTTTGTATTACTTTGTAGTCTACTGAAGACTAAGAAATTTTTGACCTGTGACATTTCCTATGCAGTTACAGCATTTTACTGGGGCAGTAATTTATGTTCTTCCCATCCTCTGTTCCTTTCTCTTGATGAAATTTCTTGATAGAATTCAGTATCATGCTGTGTTTCTGTAGAGGATTTATTATGATGCACTGTTGTAACTACTCCAGAATTAATTTTATCAAATATTTTCTTCCATCATATTTATAGTCAACAGTTTGTTTCTGCTTTGGACACATACAAAACATCATTTATAATACCATGTAAAATTCCAGTCACTCATATTTGGGGAGGGGGGGAAAGGAATGCAGAGGAAAATAAGTGCACATAGGGAAACAGCCAATTAGATAAAAGATTCATCTCCCACATGAAATGAGAAGGGTGGGTTTGGGTTGTTGTTTGTTTGTTTGTTTTCTTTATTAAACCTTAAAAAATAAGTTCTGGGGAAAAAATGACCACTACTTCTAAATGTCTCAGGTGTATGATTATGAAAGAAAGAGAAGAGTTATCTGGGCAAAATACTGACTTGAAAGAAAAGCAAATGTGTTTGCATAATGAACCTGTGGAAAAAAATCTTTCCTGGTGCTGAAGAAGGTACCAGATAAGATATCATAGAGAGAATGTGGTAACCTTCAATACAAGAGAAGTGATTCAAATACCTGTGAGGCTTCTTCCACTTGTATACCATTTGAATTTCAAACTATGAGACTTTCTTGCTGGATGAAAGTTAGGCTTTTCAAACTGTTCTAGTGAAAACTGTTGTAAAATGTTTTGAGTGAAATGGTTTCCTCTTTAATTGAAGAAAAACGTCTTCAAACAGGTGTCCCTGCATAGAGAAATTTTAAATTTCAAAATTTAAAGGTTTGTTGTTTTGGTTTTGGTTTGGGTTTTTTTTTCAAATCCCTTATGTAAAATTTTAGTCAGAAATGAGATAAACTATCAACATTGTTCCAGCAGCAATTTGGAAATACTTTGCAGGAAGTCAGAAAAAGAACTGCAGATGAATGAAGTAATATACGAATAACCTCATACCTAAGAAATTATAGGATACCTGGTTGTGTTTTGGTCCAGGAAAAATAGGTTAAATTCATCAGGCAACTTATTGATTGTGAATTATTCACTCTGTTCTACTGGCTGTAATTCTTTCTGCTTTTAATTATGAGAGGCTACAGATTACTCAGAGGTCTTGTAAAGCATGTGCATGGCTGCCAGGACCACTAATGGAAATTGCATGCCATTGCTGAGAGAAAAGTATACACTTCAGTAATTACATATGGTACTCTAAATGCAGATGCAAAAGTAATTATCATAGAATCATAAACTGGTACTCTCCATATTGGAATGCTGTATTGGCTCAGTATGTTAGCTTTCACTTCCAAAGATCATCAGGACTCAATAGATAGTTATTTCTCTCATGAAATAAGATTAAAAGTCTCCAAGTAGCATCCTTTTGTTCTTAAAGAAAAAGCAATGTACTATAGCAGCAGACAGCCAAGGAGCAACAGCTACAAACTGGAACATTGAAGGTTTCACCTCAGCTTGAGGAGAAACTTCTTTACAATGAGGGTGACAGAGCACTGGAAAACAGGCTGCCCAGAGAGGTTGTGGAGTCTCCTTCTCTGGAGACTTTCAAAACCCACCTGGATGCATTCCTGTGCAGACTACCCTAGGGGATCCTCCTTTGGCAGGGAGGATTGGACTCAATGATCTCTAGCGGTCCCTGTGATTCTGTAGGAGCAGCTCCAGAGGGAGTGCTACATTTATTATTACACTAGAGAAAAGAGTGTTATTACACAGCACTGAAGTATTTTGGTAGTATTGTAAAGGACAATCATGTAACACTTGGGTTTAGCTACTGCTATTTGTCATATTTGCATGACCGCTAAAATATACAGAACAAGGGAACTTAAATTCACAGGAGCTTTATTAACCTTCTTCTGAAATTTCAGAAGTGGTGAAGTCTTGAAACTATGACCTTCTAAAGAGGTGAACAGATGAAAACTACAGAAAGGGGAAAAAAATGGTCTATGTGTCAGAGACGGGATCGGATATCCAGGAGGGCTAAGAACTTTAGATGAGGTTGACTCTTTGCTGTAAAACAATTAGTATCACAGTATCACAGTATAAGCAAGGTTGGAAGAGACCTCAAAGATCATCAAGTCCAACCCATTACCACAGACCTCGAGACTAGTAGCCTTTGCTAGTGGCAGTGCTCCAAACCTGGCTGAAGCATTGCAGAACTCCAGCATTTCTCCAATATAAAATGTGAAAACGAACATTTTCACACATGCTTAATGCATTTTCTTGTTATACCTTGGCCAGCACTTTTAGACCACTCTCCCTGCATAGAGCTATGCTAGATTAATTTTGTTCTTTCTGTATCACCTCGAATCTCATATTAACCCTGAATTTCTCTCACCTCTTTTCATTCTTTCAAAAACTTTCAAAAACTCGGTTTCAAATTTAGGAAATAATTGTTGGTACTAATGTCTGACATTATTCTTTTAAATGAATAGAGTTTGTAATTTGTGGTTTGTGTATCTTAGTTACACAGTAGACTTTTAGATGCAATGACGTTAGAATCACAGAATCATTGAGGCTGGAAAAGACCTCTGAGATCATCAAGTCCAGCCTATAACCTAACAGCACAACATCAGCTAAACTATGCCACCAAGTGCCACATCTGATCTTTCCTTAAACACCTCCAGGGATGGTGACTCTACCACCTCCCCAGGCAGTGCCCCAGGCTTTCTGTGAGGAAGTGCTTCCTAATATCCAACCCTGGCTCAGCTTCAGACCATGCCCTCTTGTCTTGTCATAAGTTGCCTGGGAGAGGAGCCTGATCCCACTTGACTACAACTTCCCTTCAGGTAGTTGTAGAGAGTGATAAGGTCCCCTCTAAGTCTCCTCCAGGCTGGACACGCTCAGCTCCCTCAACCTCCTGTCATCAGATTTTCTTTCCAGCCCCCTCACCAATCTCATTGCTCTTCAGCACCTCAATATCCTTCTTGCAGTGAGGTGCCCAGAGCTGCACACAATGCTGGAGGTGAGGCCTCACCAGTGCCAGTACAGGGGCAGGATTACATCCCTAGTGCTGCTGGCCACACTTCATGATAGAGGCCAGGATGTCACTGGCCTTTTGTGCCACCTGGGCACACTGCTGGCTCATGTTCAGCAGTCACCCAGCACTGCCAGGTCCCTCTCTGCCAAGCTGCTCTCCAGCCACTCATCTCCCAGTCTGTTGCGCTGCATGGGGTTATTGTGGCCAAAGTGTAGGAGCCTGCACTTGGTCCTGTTGAATCTCATACCACCTACTTTAGAAGAATAATGATGTTAATTTAGATCTTACTTTCTAAATTCCTCATGTATGTACAGAACTCCAAAATTTTTTTAATGCAGCACAATTTGGAGGCAGTATGTCCTTGATCACTGTGAATGTATTAGTATTTTAAATGATTTCCTTAAAATGATGCCTCAGAACATACTGGCAAGCCATCATGGGATATTTTCTGTCTATGAAGTTGCTCTTCTGTTTTTATTTTTTCGTTAGAAACAAATGACTAATTTGTGCCTCTGTGTGCATGTCTTTGTTTGTAGTAATGCTGTGGCTGTTTGAGCCTCTGTGCCTTTGAGAACACCACAGAGTTACAACCTCCAGAAGCTAGAAAGGTCCAGGAGGTGTACCAGAAAGTGTAACCTTTGCATTTCATCCCCATAGGTCCTACATCCCTATAAATCTGTATGGAAAGTCAGATTCTTCCCTTTTTCCTTTTCTTTCTGCTCCCAGGAAGGATGAGCAGGTTCTTACCTCCCGCAGAGGAGATAAGGGCTGGCTGGCCTTGGAGATGCTGCCAATTAGGCCTAGAGTGGCTTCATTAGGGCCCTCCCATGATGCCAGCCGAGGTTCTGGCTACAGTCACACTACACCTGAAAGGCAGCTTCTGCTCCCAGTTTGGTGCTGACAGCTCCAGCCCCATCGAGGCCCTGTGGGCAGGCCACCACCTCATCCTCCCTCATTAGCACTGAGAAACCAGCACTAGTGACCCATCAGGGTCTGGAAGGGGTCACCCTCCCCATCAGTCTGTCCTCAAGGCTGCCCACACATCCCCATTGGCTCCTATTCTCTGCCCCAGTGCTGGGAACATTTTGGTGATCCTCTTGTTGCGTTGCCTGCTCAGAGGGCATGAAGGATGTTCTGTGGTGGAAAAAGAGTAGAGAAGGGGACGAGGCAGCTCTTGGGTAAAAGCAGCACACCCAGGTCCTCTCCTGAGGCACGTCCAGGCACTGTCAGCTCCCTTCACTATCGCCCTGCCACATGCTGTGGCTGCAGCCACCCCAACCAGCACCAAACATCCCCATTCCAGGCTTTGTCTTAATGAGCTTCTGTGTAAACCCAGATTATGGATTTCTTTGTATTTTACATACCTCTGTACTACTGTAACTTGCTAAGTAGTTGTAAGTAGCCTTTCCATTTAAACTTTCCAATTCTCCAATCCTGTGTGTCTTTTGCCCTTTTTGGAAGAGGTAGAAGAGCAATTTGGCCTGCTTAAAACCACAACAAACTCCTAAGGATATGTATTAACATATTTTAAGTGCAGTTTGGGATTTTTTTTTTCCTAACAACCATATTAAACCTAAATAAACATAACTAATCTTACTTATTTATTTAAGTTAATGTTCCTAAGTAAACATTTGTTCTCCCATTGGTAGCTTTCTCTTAGTGTTATGGGTTCTTTCTCTTCTGCAACATTTTCATGTACAGAGATGACTAAGTACAAGAATTAAGTTTATAATTCATCAGACCTTCACTAATGAGCCATGAAAGTGTCCATTTTCTATTTTCAGTTTTTCAGATATTCACTATTGCTATGTAGAAATTCACTATTGCTATGTAGAACTTCACTATTGCTGTCTGTGCAGGTCCACTCTTTTGCTTGTACTTTTCTTGAATGCAGCTCACTGTAAAGTGAATGTTGATGTTTCTGGGCTCTGGGCTTTACCTTTGTGTGTGTAAGTTGGCAGATTTTATGTCCTTCCTTTTGTTTTTCTCTGCATCCTTCTGCAGTTTTTCCTGAAGTATCCTCTAAGTATTTACTTGTTGTCAGTATCTTCTCCTGCTTATCAGCAGCTTAGCTATGGTGACCTGGGATTTGCCTTTCTGAGCTTCCTGTCCTGAGTAATTTTTTAAAACTTAACCCGTCCTGAAAATTGTAAGTTTAAGCCCTGGTGTTTCATCAGTCTCCTCTGTCGCCATCAATTCTTGTACCACCATCTGATCTCTGATTCTATAAATCCAAGTTATATGTCTGACTTCTGAATTTCAAGTCAGTGAAAGAAAATCATAGAATCATAGAAGGCTAAAGGATTCTGCTTGGCAGTCCTATCTAAAACATTCAGAAGTCTCAGGCTTTGTGAGCTTACAGCCTTCCTCAAACTCTTTCCTCAAATGTTTTTCATAGATCATCATCTCATCCAGACTTATTTGTGTGTTATTAAAAATGTAGACACATGACACACTGCAGTAATGTCTCGGAAGGCCAGTATAGGCCTAATACGTGTCCAGGCATGATCCTCTGTGCCCCCTGCTTTCTGCTGAAGCGGGGAGCAGAGCACGGGAGAGAAGACAAAAGGCGTGGAGATACTCAGTCTGCTTTGGTGGTAAACAAGGTGTATACACTTGTTTGTGCATGGTCTGTGTTTTCCCAGATACGGGTGAAGCAAGCCCTGGCTTCACCTAATATGGTTGGTTTTGGCAAAGTGCCATTCTGATTGGTGAATCCCTGTGGCCAAATGAGCCACATTACACTCGGGCGCTTGATAAAAGATATGGGTGAGGCAAGAAATGTGCTCTTTCCCTCATGCTCTTTGCTTTTGCCTCATGGTGCTTTTGCTCTGCTCTGCCTCGTTGCACTCTGCTTACCATGCTCCAGACCAGCTTTGCTTTGACACTTTAAGCTTGTCTGCTTGGAAACTTTGCCGTGCCTCAGTTTACCAGGAAAAGTGCCTCCATGCTGTAGGCAAGAATTAGCCACCAGCAAGACATCATGTCTGCCCTGGAAGAAACCAAGACCAGGTCAGAGACTATGTCAACCCCTGCAGCATCCTGCTAGAGCCCCTGGGAAAAAATCTGAAGCCTCTAACGGCTACCATATCACCAACAGTAACCCCTCCATGTGCTTTGGGTACTGTCTGAGACTATAGTGCAGCCCCAGAAATCCAGAGATACTAGCTTGTGAGTAAATATTCTAAAAAGCCTCTTTGCAACTAAAGCTCTGACTTGGCTCTGTAAACTCTTTTGCTTCAGCAGAAAAGAGCCTCTCGAGCCCCCCTAGAGGGCAAGCAGCATACTGACTGCAGGAGTCTCTTGCCAGTTTAAATTGTTTGCATTTGCTAATTTTTGCTTAATTGTTCTAAATTGCCTGTTTCCTTCTGTCTAAATACCCACAACCATGCATTTGAACCTTGTAAATAAGTTTTCTGGTGAGATGTTAAATAATTTTGTTCAATTTTGCCTGGACATTAAAATTAATATACTGATATTAATTTTGCACATACCATAACAAGTAATAAGGAAAATAATATTTTTGTGACTCTTTTCTTATTGAAGTGAGTTAATGTCTTCCTACATATCTCTTATACTCTTCTTAAATGTTTTCTGATTGCAACCACTGCCCAAGAACCACATTCATGATGTGTCTTTGTTGTTTTATTTCTTATTTCTCGTCATTCCTAAATGTCCTTTCTCTTGCTCTTTATTTTGTTGCAAGCTTTTTCCCTCTCTGGTTTCATTTCTTCTCCTTTATTCTCTTTCAGTATCTTGAACAATGACATCCTTAACTTTGCATACCTTTGAATTCTTATTTTCCTTTTAACTTTTTTTTTTTTTTTTTTTTTTTTTAAGAACTGTAAAAATCCTCACATGGACCCATCTGGGGGGGGGGAAAAAAAAANAAAAAAGAAGCTTAAACTTCTTTATGTCTCCGATATGATATAGCCAACTCAGACTGATTCCCCACACTCTTAGCTATGCTGTTAATAAAGCATGAAAAGGGGGATTCTGTGTGCTGCAGGTTCCTAGGAAGCTACTTACATCCCTGAATTTAGAAGGAACCTTTACTAAGTCCAGAAGGTGCAGGAATTCTTAGACCAAGATCCTCATAACACTCCAGAGCCACACGAGGAGGAGATCTTCCTTAAGATAAAACTTAATGAGAGGATCCAGAGAGAATAATTCTGGCACTAAGCTCCTACACAGGAAAATGCAAGCAAGCAGTTACCTTTCTGTATCAGCAAGCAAGCAACACAGTGGTTGGCGTGTGTGTGTGTGTGTTTGTACAAAGCATCACTTACCTACAACAGAAACTATTTAAGTATCCTATTCATGTCAAGTACTAAAATTAAGGTGTTTCTGTAATGGTTGTCATGATTATTTACCATCTGCTCACAAGCAGATTTATTACCGTGAAGATTTAACCAAATAAAAGAAGTTAACCTGTTACAAGTGATGAAATACAGTAATTAGCTGTGCCTGAAATACAAAACTAGAAAGAACATTTAGTTTTCCTAATAGCCATTTAACTGACTGCAGGAAGTGATTCCTTTGCCTGGTACCTGTAACTAAGAGAAATTGCATCAAGCTGATACAAAGATTAGGTGTATTGAAGCAATGGAGGTGCACAGAGTGTTTATGTCAGGCCAGGAACTTCACAGATATGTTCGTTGTATAAATGCATTAGATTATTCAAGGTGAGGCTCAACAGGGCTCTGGGCAACCTAATCTAGTTGGGGATATCCCTGCTTACTGCAGGGGCATTGGACTAGGTGACCTTCAGAGGCCCCTTCCAACCTGGGTGATTCTGTGATTCTGATTCTATGATTTTTCCCACTCCTATAAATATTTTTTTTATTAACCATACAAAACATGTTTAGTTATTAATTTTTTTTAAAATAATTATTATTTACATTAAGTGAGAGGATTAATAAGCAATTTTTTAAAAGATCATTCTTTTAGTTGGTTGTTAAAAATTGACAGACTATGAATGTAAAGCAAAAGTTCATTCAACAATGAAAATTCAGTGCCTGTTAGCACTGTTAATGAATTCATTTGGGTTTGCTAAGCATTTCATGTTTGTATGAGTATGAATAGCATCTCATTCTACATTAGAAAACAGCAACAGTGAGCATTAGTTCCTGGCTTTAACCACTTAGACTGCCCCCTGCATAGTCCCTAGTTAATAATTTCAGACTGAAGAGCTGAGTTACAATTCTTTCATCAGATTGTTTAGTTTTCAGTACCTTACCATTAATCCTTAATGACACTATTTTTAAAAGACACATTGTAATGCTAAAGAAGACACAAAATTAAAACCTGCTCTGCAGAGCTATGCATATGGAAAGCAATAAATTAATCAGCAATCTAGACAGATAAGAAAAAGGGGTTCAACAGTAGGGACAGGGTAGATAGAGATAAGGTGACAGTAAACACACTTTAATGTCAGCATCTTCCACAGCAGCAGGACCAACACCATAGCTGATGTTCTTCTGCTGAAGGACAGTCTTTGGATACCTGATGCTGAACAGAGAACGAAATTAAGTCCAAGCCAGGAAAAGAAGAGAGGTGAAAAATGAGGACCCCTCTAGATATTAGGCATGCTTTGCAAAACATTTAAACTCTGGTTATTTTAAAATAAATAAATAAAAGAGAGTGAAAAAGAAGAAAGCATCACAGATTCTTGAACATATTCATTAAAATGCAGTGGTTTGTTTAATTAAAGCTAGAAGCTTTAGCAATACTCTGTTGTCTCCCTTTTCTCCCTTCAAAAAATATCATAAAATCTTAGAATTGTTTGGTTGGAAAAGATCAAGTCCAACCATCAACCTGACACCACCATGGCCATTAAACCATGTTCCAAAATACCATGTCCACACATTTCTTGAACACCTCCACAGATGTTGACTCCACAAAATTCCCTGGGCAGCCTGTTCCAGTGCCTGGTCATATTTCAGTGAAGACATTTTTCCTGATATCCAATCTCAACCTCCCCTGGTGCAACTTGAGGCCATTTCCTCTCATTCTATCCCTTGATAGTAGGGAAAAGAGACTGACCCTCACCTCACTACAACCTTCTTTCAGGCAGCTGTAAAGAACAATGAGGTCTTAGCTTCCTCTTCTACAGAATAAACAATCCCAGTTCCCTGAGCTGCTCCTCATATAAGACCTGTTGTCTAGACCCTTCACCACCCTCATTGCCCTTCCCAGACACACTATAGCACCTCAATGTTCCTCTTATGGTAAGAGGCCCAAAACTGAACACAGTATTCAAGGTGTGAGCTCACCTGTGTCATGTACAGGGGCATGATCACTTCCCTGCTCCTGCTGGCCACACTATTCCTGATGCTGTTGGCCTTATTGGCCACCTAGGCATGCTGCTGGCTCATGTTCAGCTTCCTGTCACCCAACACCCCCAGGTCCTTTTCTGCCAGGCAGCTTTCCAACCACTGTCCCCCAAGCCTGTAGGGCTGCATGGGGTTGTTTTGATCCAAGTGCAGCACCCAGCACTTGACCTGGTTAAACCTCATACAGCTGAACTTGGCCCATTGATCCAGCTTGGTCAGATCCCTCTGTAGAACTTTCCAACCTTTGAGCATACAGAAGGGAGACTAATTGTGCCATACTGACTTCCACTTAGTGCTGCCTACATAAACACTAAAGCTCTTAGGATTATTTTAAGACTTTTTGTTCCAGTCTTATAGTACAAATGTCATGCCCATACTTTGAGACAGCTTCAGTGTTGTTGGAAGTGGATGAAATGTGAACTGATTTACAAAGGTGAATACTAACATTTTTACTGTTTCGTCAAAACTTACACTGAGCTTTCTTTGTTTTGGTTTTTTCTTTCTGTCTCTTACCTTTGAGCACAAATGACAGTGTCACTCACAGTTAAATCAGAGCACTTTGACATAGTGCTCAAAATTTACTTAATGCTAGACCAGCCTGGAAAATGTACAAAGGCTGATATGTCTGAGAAGGAAAGTCCATATATGACCGCTGAGGAACATTATCCTGTTCCCAGGATACTTTTTACAGAGTGCTAACAGAGTCAAAACATCAGCAAGGGAGCTTTTAAACACTGGAATTACAGAAAAATACAACTGGAAGTATTTCTGAGCATAGATTGTTCAAATGGATTATCCCCCATTGTTGTTTCTTTTGCCCTTTTTTTTCCCTTAGGCTTATTAGTTCCTTCAAACTTTATAATTGGTTTAGATTTCAGATAAATTAAGTCAATTTGCTCTATATAGCTTTATTAGAATAATCATTAAAATTAATTATTTTTTTGCAAGGTATTTATTTATTTAAGTTTTTTACCACTCTGTAGCTTAATTTGACTGACATCAGCTGAGGGTTTAGTCAAACTATTCTGGGAAGGAATGCTGGTTCTATTAACAGACACCAACAGATAGGAATGTGAAATTATAAAGCAGAGACAATCTCTATTCAACAACATCTTAAATATTTATCCAAAAAACAGGAGTGTCTGTGATAAAAATTATATTTAAATGTTATTAAATGAATTGTATATACATTCAAATGTGTTCTCATGTGGACAGATTAATAAGTAGATAATGTGCCTAAGTATGCTTGGGAAAAACAGCAAATGAGTTTTCAAATCTGTCAAACACTTTTTGTCGTGGCTTCAGGCTTCTTTTCAGATGCTGTGCTTTGAATCAGTTAAGCTGGCTGCATATGCCTGCTTTTGTAGGATTGGTGGGAGAGCAGCCTGTATCAGAACAGAATAACCAACTTTGCTGAATTTTCTCTTGAAGGGAGAAGTTTCACCAAGAAGTTATTTGAAAAAAATCAGATTTTATGTCTTAATAACATAGTGTCTTTTTATTTGTCAGAATATATCAAGAAGTATCAAAAAATGCACCATAACCTTTAACATACAAAATTAGTATCTGAATGAAATATACTGCCATAAAAAAACCATTTTTTATTTTTATATATTTTATATTTATATCTATATATGTGTGTGTATATATATATATATATAAACATGACTCAATTGCCAGTATCAATTATTTTGATTTTCATTTCCAAATACTATTTACAAGCATTATCATCAGCTCCTAGGAATCTGATTTTGATTGATTTTTATCTTCTAGAATGTATGGGAGTGTTTCATTTACTTTGATGTTATTCGATGGCATTCTCCTCGTCTACTTTCAGACAACCGCTACATGAAAATCTACATTTGATCAAACTGTCTCCTTGTTAAAGGCAGGGAAGAGGAATGTGTTCTTTTTCAGTGCAGTTCATCTCACACAAATACAGACTTAGTAATGACAACCTCAAAAATCTGCCTCTGTTCATTTGTGTTGGGTGCAGGAGTTCAGATGCGGGTGGGATAAGCAGGGAGAGGATACCTGCAGGGGTGATAGCTGTGCCAAGCAAGACCAAGGCAGACAGCCAACTCCACAATGGTCCTACCACAGAGAACAGCTGAGCCCATCAGCCATTTCTTCCCATACCTGGCAGAACAAAAAAGTTATTTTGTATGGATTTCTTAGTACTTTTTCTGAAATTCACTAATCACTTGCTACCAATGGTAATTGTACTATAAGGGAGGTGGTGGAGTCACCATCCCTGGAGGTGATGAGGAGACTGGATGAGGCACTTCCTAACTGTGGATTAGGAACTTCCCCTCCACCACTATTGAAATTTACCAGACCAGCTCAGATGGGTTGGAAGTAAGATGAAGCTATATTTACAGCAAGGCAAAATTTACAATCATATATGCACAATATATTTACAAGTATTTGCAATTATATACAAATTAGAAATAACACAGAAATCCAAGCTCCCTCTTGGACAAAGAAACTGCCCAGAAGAGGCTCAAAGCCTCTCTTTCTCTCTCTCTCTCTCTCTCTCTCTCTCTCTCTCNTCTCATTAAAACACTCCAATTAGCTTCAAACCATCACAGGCACTTAGTGCCATGGTTTAGTTAATTAGAAGGTGTTAGGTGATAGGATGGACTCAACCTGGTTAATTCTGTGGTTCTGTGGTAAGAAGAGATGTAAAATCTTTTAAAATGTAAAATCTGTTCTTTTACTTCTGATTTGATAGGGGCTGTGAACTAATCTACCTAAAACAGAATCAGTATAATCTGAATTGGAATGAACAATTACTTTCATGATGTTGCTCTACAATACAAATGTGGAGTGATGAAGCTTACACTCCAATTATGTTTGACAATGTTGACCATGAAAACTTCATTGTAATTGTAATGTCAAATGATTTCCAAGAACACGGTTCTGACTCAGAATAATATGGCCAGCTGCACAAAGCCACAACTCTGCCAAACCTGTCACTTCTCATTTGGTCACTGTTTCCAACAGAGCTGTTCCTTCTTTTATGACTGTTTGGGGGTTTCTTTCCTGAAATTCGTCATTTTGCAGTGTCATAACTCCATGCAGGATTTGCACACATCAGGATCATTCCTTTCCACATTAGCTGTGGTGAAATTGGTGTAAATGTGGATGTGAGCAAATGTCTTCTTCTGGAGAAGTTAAATTGGCACTGCCCAAGAATGACAGGTTATGGCCCCACAAGTGGAGGTTAAGACAACTCCATTTCAGCTGTTTAACATGGCAATTTATGGGTGGCTATAGGTCAAACTGTCTGGGAAAGGACACACTGCTGTGTTCCAGGTTTTGCTCTCTGTTGCTCTAAGGTCAATAACTTCCAGCAGAAAGCAGCAGCAAATAGCGTTGAAGAGTAGCCTTGGAAATAATTTTAGCCATTTGCTAAATGGATTCATATCCAAACCTCTGGAAATTTTAACAAGACTCAAAAATTAAGCATATAACTGACTTCTTGCTTGCAAAACTTTCTCTCTTATTTTTGATTTTCTCCTTCCTGCTTGCAGGACTAAAATGCCAAAACAGGTTTGTCTGAATTTCTTCAGTTTTGTGCAGATCTAGCTGAAATCCTTGGTTTAGAACTATAATGATTAATGTCCTATGCCACAAAGAGAGGAGACCAGAGCCAGAAAATAGAAAACTGAGAAACAAATGGGACACAAAAAATGGAATACAATTCCTGACCCCAAACCTGCTGAAAGAGTCTTTTCACAATTTGATGTTTCATGTTCCTCCTCCATTTCATTACACTTTAGAAACTGATAGTGCTACATTTTCCTGTCAATGGTAAACTCTCCTTTTATCTCATATAATCTCATATATATTTCTGAGTGAAAGAGGGGCTTATATTTTTCCTTTTCTCTCTGTATTTTTTCCTCACACTATGCCTTACACTTACAACAGATTGCCAGCTATCATAGAGTCCTTCAGTGTGCTATATTAGAGTTCGAGCATCTTATTTCTGAACTACAATTCTAATTTTAGAGTGCATCCTATCATCATATCTTGTCACATATTAGCAGGGGTGTGGGAGGATAAATGGACTTAAAATTGTGTTTGCTGTACTGATAAAGAAATGCAAAACAGTTAATATTGGCAGATATGTTGCTTGTTTTATAATCAGTGTGCTTAGTGACTGATGAATTGATCTTGAGAAAGAGGCAAAACTCCAGGATATTGGATACATTAGATACCATGAGCCTCTGATCTGAACATCTCAGTCATTAGTCAGATCAGACTGGATGCCAAGATAAAAAAGCAGGTTGTTTTCAGGTTTCAGAAAGAGATCAGCTGCATTATGTCTGGAATGAAATCAGCAGAAAAAAATTATTGAAAGAAGTACTGACTCCCACCTGCTCCAGGTGTAAGTCATATCTGCAGTGGGTTCATAGGTACATACTGAAGCTGCTTATTAAAAAGTTCTACTTGTCTTGAGGCACTATAAAATATTTGGGTTCTCGGGGCATTTGCTATGTGGGTCTGAAAATGATGCAGAAAGGATTAGTATTTGTTCAGTAGCCCTTACATAAATAAAAACAAAATCAAACCAAAACATATTATTTTATTTTAA
>WBNM01013537.1:4570-64815 GCA_013399055.1 Ramphastos sulfuratus
GAGCTTCATCTAAACTTCCAGCCGACTGAGTTTTAGCCTGGGTCATTTTACAAAGTGTGGGGGGGCGGGGAACTCCCAAACCCACATCAGTTGGACTTGATGATCTCTGAAGGTCCCATCCAACCTCCAATGTTCTGCGATTCTGTGATATGTAACACTCCAAATGAGAAAGCTGCCTCCAGTCCTTCAGTACTTCTTGTCACATATTTCTTCTGTAAGACAGGAAGATACATCAATTAACTATCAGTGAAATATGGATCCCAAACGAGGTCTGGCAACACGTGTTGTTCAGAACACATCCCAGTGGTGTGTTTCCATTGCATCAATTGCTTTAGTGATAAATAACCCTAACAAAACGGAATGGTTTGTTGACAGACAAAAGCAGAAGCTAACAACGGACTCTTTAGAATTGCAAATGGCACAACACTTAATTATTCCAAAGTAACGTTTCCCTGTTAGACTGTGATCATTAAATCCATCATCCTTCAGTTTGTATGCGCGAAACATTTATCATGTCTTCTACAAACAGGAGTCAGTCATCTCAATATAAATTTTGGTTGGTTTTTTTTTTTTTTTTTTTTTTTTTCTTTGGGACCATCCTTTTCATCATGGCATTTCATCGAAAGCCCAGGATTTCATTTATTTTCAGTTACAGAGATAAAGTGTTTGTAAATGATGTGATAAGGCCATAAAGAAAAGTGAAGTGAAATTCAGCCCCATACAAAGATGATAAATACAATACCTCCTTTGAACACTGGGATTATTGTGAGAGAAAAATGAGATATCGGAAGTCAGCGGCTATGTTTAAGATAAGAACTTTTTTCTCCTATGAGTTTTTCATTAAAGTCAGGGGCCAATAAAGAGCTATATCTGAACGATTCCTTTTCTTAAAATGGCTATAACAGGCACCACACTGAAAACCAAAACCCAACAACCAACCCCAATGGAGAACAACTGGAACTAAAAGGAAGCAAATTCTGTCGTACCCTACCTCTCATGCTGTGGAGTTACTAAAGGGCTGGTTTTCAGTTCCTGAAAGAGCTTGGAGATGTTTCTGTTGCATTAAAATCTGCTCTCACCAGAAGATGTCACATTTCCAAATGCTTGCTCAAGACAACCAGACCAAGAATCCTCCTCTTCAATCAGTGTCTAATCTGGGTGTTTCTGCCTAAGCTTTTGGTTCAAAACCTTATTTGCGCAATTTGCTTGCACAAATTTGGGACAATCCTAAGAGCATTTAATCTGTGCCTCTGGGTATTTTGGCTTCACCTTCACATGAGTTCACTTTGGCAGGATTTATTTCTTCCCTTGCCCCCACCTTTNGCAGAGTGGCAGCATCTCTCCAAATCACTGCACCCAAACCTATTTGAATGATTATTTTCACTTTTGTATTGCAATCTAAATCTTAACTATCATAATGAGAATGTGCTTGCATGATTCCTGTGGGACTTACTGTGCACAGTCTGCAGAGTGGAGAACATTTTTATTTGCCAAGGTAACAAATTTAGTTATTTTCTACCCTTTTTCTTACTGTAACTATGTAGAAAGTGAACTTCCCCCCCCCCGCCCTTCCTACCTGTTGTTTTTTGGGATTTTCTTTGTTTGCTTTGTTTTTTCTTCATAAAGAAGATCTAAAGCAGAAAACTAAATAAATAATGGGTGTACATTATTTATTTATATATGTACATGAGTGTATATGTGCTTGGCTTCTGTATATGCTTACAGGTGTCCCTGAATTTTCTTTATTTGGCTGGCAAAGTGGGGAAGTGCTTTCAACCTGAGGGTTAGCTTGCATAAGAAAAATCCAAGGTATGGCACAGCAAGGGAGGAAAATGTTTTATATAGTCTCTCTAGATGGCCCTCTCTGTCATACTGAAAGTGATATTAGGAGAATGTTCAGGTTGCAGAATGCTTGAGGTTGGATTTTAAGTAGTCTGTATAACCTTAATTTGTCCTTCCCCTGAGTATACATTTTAATGGAGCTTTGATTACACGTGTTAAACTTTTTGGTTTTTTTTTTCATTAGGCCCTTATATTATTTAATGTACTGGATTCAGAGCTCACAGAAGGAGAATTAGATGCTGATGGTTTTTTAAGCTTACTCAATTTCCTTTGTGATGTCTCTAAGCCTTTTGTTTTTAATACACACCACTCAAACCTGTATCATCAACAAAATCATTACACTTCCCCCTGTGTGTTTATATCATGATCAGAGAATGAGAGTCCATTGAGATACTTTGGTTTCTAGTTCTCATTTTCAGTGCTTAGAAAAGTGTAGATTTCTACCTTGCTCCCTCACACTGGGATTCTTTAAAGGACAATGTTAATTCCAGCACTTCTCACTGTTGAATCCTTCAGAAGTTAACGACCCTTCTGTAAGTTTACTGCTTGTGCTTTTTACTATGTGGTTCCTTTAACTTGTTTGTAAAGCAATATCCAGCCCATGCAGAGGCTTTAGGAAAGTTCAGATGAAAGCAGTCGGCTGCTGTAGTCATACAGACTAATCAGGGCAGCCCCCAGCTGTCTTTGGGCATATCCTCTTTGATACACTAGGCATTTGGTATCCAGTGGGTTCATGGTGAGATGAAGAGGAGCCTTGAATAGGCTTAAGTGCACTGATTCATGATGTAGGTGCTTTCTGATCCTTGCCACAAGTGCTTCTGCCCTCGTTCCTGTAACTAAAATAATCTACATTGTCCTTGAGAGGAGCTGAACTTTAATGCTGCTAATAGACGGGTGTATAGGGCTGTCATGCCTGAGTTAGGCATTGGAATGAGCAGCCTTGGGCTAGATGTTTCTCTTTATATCTGTATATGTGGTCATTTGCCAAAGAGAAGGCAAAGGTACACTGTGCCCAAGCTGTCATAGTTGTATGAGCATAGTTTCATGCTTACTGCAAATAGAGCATTTGGGGAATTTACATTTTAACAGAACATTGAGCACACTAGAATTAAGTTTTTTAGGAGATTACAGCTGGATCAGATTTCCACAGGAGTGACAGAAGATAAGCCTTGACATCAAAGCAGTTTCCTCACAGAGTTTCAAACTTTAGCTCCAATGCTCAGACATGCTAGAGTCTCTCAGCATGATGGTTAACACGACTCAAAAGATGCATTTTTGCTAACTATGTTCTTGGAATT
Source organism: Ramphastos sulfuratus (assembly GCA_013399055.1). Classification (NCBI taxonomy): domain Eukaryota; kingdom Metazoa; phylum Chordata; class Aves; order Piciformes; family Ramphastidae; genus Ramphastos; species Ramphastos sulfuratus. The sequence continues at coordinate 7,711 of WBNM01013537.1, forward strand.
ATTTAGTGGAATGTTTCCAAACCCAGTTCAGTTAGACACCTACTATAGAAAATTCAAGCTGTAATAGTTAAGTTTTGGCAAAGTGCTTTAAGTAATTGAAAGCAAGTTCTTACAAATGAGCATTAGCCAAACCTAGCTAAAGGCATTGCTTCTATTATGCACACACATACAGGAATAACTAATACATTTACTCCTGCTATGCATGTACATGTGCTTTGCATATGCATAACAGGGAATTAGTGTAATTGTTTTCAATGCAGCTGGCAATCAGGAAAAAGAGATGACTTTCCATGGTGCATTAGCTTATACTCTTTAGGCAAAATCCTGAGGTTAAACAGCGACTTCCAGAGCCTCCAAATTTTTCACATAAATTTAGGGTTCATGAAGAGTGTCAGGCCAATGTTTGTTAAGAAAGAAGTCCTTTGTTTGAGTATGGCATAGGGCAGCCCAGAGAGCAGCAGCCCAAGCTTCCTATGCGGCTCTATCAGATGTCTCATCCCTGACCTGGACTAGGAGGGAGGTGAAAGGTTAGTCCATTCTTCATGCTCGTTCAATACTTCACTTCTCTGCTGAGTGCCAGGAGAGTATCAATTACTGCCAGTTGTGTGTTGCTTTTTGTAATGTGGACTCTTGTCCATTAAGAATTGGACTGAGGCCACAAAAACCTTCTCATTGAGCCTGTTGGAAAGACATCTTGATGGCAGTGGCTCTTCCATCATTTCCACAATTGTTGGGTTTGAAATAGGTATCCGGATTTAAAATGCTTCATTCCTTGAGTCACACAACTTCCCAACTTTTCATTTGTGTTTGAAGGAGAGATGTCAGGGCTGGAACTCTCTGCTAATACTGATAAAATGGAATGGTAATTACAATCTTTCAGTACAGCCAGGATGCCTGGTAAATCTATGCTTTTTCAGCCAGGACCTTGTTGCAAGAAAGGTCACAAAACATTATTCAGATAAAATTGCTCCAGTCAGACAGCGTATGCACATTCTTAATACTCCCTGCAATAGTCTAATTTATGGGACACTGCAGTGAGAAAGTCTGTGATGATGCTACTGTAACAGTATCTTAGCAGCAAATAAACACAGTGCGAGAAACTCTTCCCTTTAAAAACAATGTAAAGGAAAGACATTCAGTCCCTTGGGTAATTCCTTTTCAAACCATTTGCATTTTACAATACTAGAGAGATTCTCAGCACATCACATGGGGAATACGGACAAATGACATATATAAGTTAATTAGTTTTACACATGCATTTCATAGGCAGTGTTTCAGACACTTTACCCTTACTATCACTAGTTGTTTTGGTCTCTCTGCATGTAATTTACCCTAAAAAAAAAAAAAAAAAGGCCAAATTCCCTATATAAATTACATCCTTATCTCAGCAGGAATGCCATACTAATTTAAATTCATCCATTTTCTCACTGGCTGCAGTTAGTTTTGCAAAAATCTATCACGAGACCAAAATCCAAGTCTTTCCAAGCAGAGAGTTTCTGCAGCCCTTCCTCTGCCTCTATTCTCTTCCCCATGAGCTGTATTTCAGCCCTGCCCTTCTCGGATGTCTCAGGTGCATATACAGCAGTACTGGGATTTCATAAGCTCTCCCTTCTAATTCTTTGCCTGAGGAGCCAGAGGAGCAGTAAGGGTGATAGATAATTCGGGAAGGAGTGGCTGGTGCTCACAAAGAAAACTCTCTCTGCCAGCACAAAGGCTCCACCCCAGTGTGCTGCTGAAGATGAGGAGGCTGAGGAGGAAATACCATGACGTGCTTGCCCTGTGCCTGGGCTGTTATAAGCGACGGCTATAGGACATTTGCAAGGCTAGGGAGCCTCTCATTTCGACTCTGCTCAGCTGATTTTTGGTGTTCTTACTGCTGGGTTACTGCAGCAATGATGCCTGCAGCAAACGTTGAGCCTCTTTGCAAGCACAAGCCCAGTTTGTGGTTAATGCATGGCACGCCATGAAAGGCTGAAATTTGGGTCTGCTAATTAGCGAGGGCCTCGAATTGCAAGGCTGGAATCTGGATCCAAGCTCCCCTGGAGTTTCAAGTTATTCAGGTCTATGGTTTTGGCTCTGGCTCATCTGTCCTAAAAACAAAGTGAAGTTGACAAATGTCTCTCTGAGGCAGCTGCCCCGAAGGACTGAATATCATTACAGAAAAAAAAAAAAGGCATTAAAATACAAAAGGACTGAGTAATTTGTGTAGGGCCTAGTTTCCAGTAATACTGCAAAAAGCCTGCCAGCACTTTGGTGAAAAGGGCCTGCAGGACAAATCCTATTAACCAAAGTGAGCGAGGAACAAAGCAGCCTCCTTCTGCACTCCCACTGAAGTCAATGGCGGAACTCCCACTGCCGTGGCGTTGCGTGAGCCGCCCTTTGCTGTGTGGGACGGGAGGGCTTCCCATCAATTACCTGCTCAATTACTTACCAAGCGCTTTTCATTCCAGAAAGCATCCCTGTTCAGTGACACAAATTTGTGTCATGAGTCTTTATGACACAACTAGATTTAAACCTGGTGTTTCTCCTTAACATCAACCTCTGTAAGTAGCGGTTAAAAGTATGATGAATTTAAAGCATGGCATGAACCAGAATCTGATTATCTTCGTGGAAGACTAATTCTTGTCTGCATTCCAAAGTGAAAATGAGAGGATACTCTCCCTTCATAAGGACATAGTGCATCCAGTTTTGGGCTCCCTAGTTTAGGAGGGACAGGGATCTGTGGAGAGCATCCAGCGGAGGGCTGCGAGCATGATGAGGGGACTGGAGCATTGCCTGATGAGGAGAGGCTGAGGGACCTGGGGCTGCTTAGTCTGGAGAAGACTGAGAGGGGATTTAATAACTGTTTATCAATATCTGAGGGCTGGGGGTCAGGAGGGTAGGGACAGGCTCTGCTCACTTGCTCCCTGGGATAGGACAAGGAGCAGTGGATGGAAGCTGCAGCATAGGAGGTTNGTAGTGGAGCTAGTTTCCCTTCTGTCTCAAAAGACATCTGTAGCTGGCTTGTATATGGTGCTCACTGACTGTTGGATTCACTAAGGAGCCAGGATCTCTCTAGCCTCACTGAATTTGTGTCTAACAAGAGCATCCTTACTACAGGAGAGACAGACTTGTGTGCTTGAAATGAATTAACTGGGTTATTAGTAGAAACACGATAGACACATTGCTATTAATTTCATTGTGGAACAAAGGTTGTAGGTAAGTCCCAGTTCACTACTGTCTTAAGAGTGCACCATGGACTAAGGACACTCTTTTATTCCCAGGCTTCTTGTAGATCATGCTGATTAAAAAACTCCATAATTTATATCGAAACTTTTGACACTAATGGAACATCCTGTACTGGCCTCTGAGTTATTTTCATTTTTAAAATGCAATTTATGCTAGGATGATTAATTTTTATTTATTTTGCTCTTTTTAAGTTCAGTGATCTTGTAAAAGCTTTTAATTCTCTCCCATCTCCCTTCACTGCCAACACAGCTCAATATAACTCAGACTTCTTTGCAAACATTGCTACACATGCCAGTATTCTGTCTAGTTTTAACGAAACATTCAATGATGCAAAGCTATTTCAGTACCTCAGACCCACATTCTCAAAGGTATTTAAGCACAGAACTCCTGTGAGTGTCTTGGCTTTGTTGCTTTCTAAAAATGCTGGAATTCCCATACATGCTAACATGGCAATGGCAAATGAACAACTAATACTGCTGCTGTATTTATATAAACTATTATAAATTGCATTCTTTCAGCCTAGAACGTGATTATTAATCATCCCATTCACTTCTGTCTTGCATGCAACTAAATAAGGAACACAGTGGACCCTTTGTAATTACTTAGCCTAACTTCAGTTTTAAAACCAAACACATTGTGACCTTATAGTGATTTTGGGTTTATCGAACAGACTCCTCTATTATAAGAAAGAAAGAGAAGAAAATGTTTATTCAAGGTTTTTGACATTTATTAACCCCACCAAAACCTCTCTCATGCAGTAGTCAATAAAATGTGCAGTATGTACATATGGGTGTAGCAATTAGGCAGTATCAAACAAACTCTTTCTGTCACCACAGAAAAGGCTGAGAGAAAAAGCAAGTCAAGATTATTCTCTGCTCATGTGGAATCTAAATAATTCAAACAAATCATCTGCTGTCCTTAGATGCTACAACTTATTAAAAGCACTGAACTAGTCAGGTCTATCCTTGTGATTGTTTGTGCATCAAATTACTACCATTCACAGTCCCCAAACTGATGACCCAGCTCTCCCTTTCCACTGCCTGCTCCCCAAATCTGTTGCATTGCCTAATTTTCCCTGGCATAATTAACACTGGCACTAAATTTAGAATTGTCACAGCCTGAAAGGACAATTTACGATCTATGAATCCCTGTATTAGCACTAATGGAAATAGTGCTTGGGGAAATATTAATCTAAATTTGAGCATTAGTTTGGGGGCATATTTTTCTTCATCCTGCCTGGTATATTTGCAAGCAGATGATGTGCTCATATAGATAATAGACTTCAGAGAAGACTTTTGGCCACGGGAACTCTAAACCATTGGTTTGCATACAGAAATATCATGCTCCAACGGGTTTAGTCAGGGGTATTTAGAGCACTGCCCGCCAGGAGGATGCAGGAACTTCCACTATCCTAGAAAGGAAAGCCAAGGCTTTTGGTATGTGATGGTTTGGGAGTTCAGACCTGTCTGCCCCCAGACTAGACTCAGCCAGCTGGAAGTTAAGGACTGAAGCTCTATTTACAGCTCAGCACAATGTACAAGCAGAGATATACACAACAGACAGGAATAGTTACAGAAATATACAAGGTAAAGGTAATACAGAAACACAATTCCCCTCCCAGAAATCAGAGTCCCCAGGAGGGGCTCCCAACCCCCTTTCCACCTTCTCCTCACCCCTCTACCTTACCCCAAGGTTTGCCTTACCTGCAAGGTGAGTTTGGAGGATCGGCCAGGGGGGTTAGAAGGAAAGTGGTTAGTGAGGTTACTCAGCAGAGAGGAAAAAGCAAGAAGCCAGACAGCCTGAGAGTGTCTGTGCCCGAGTGTCTTATCTTTGTTTTGTATTCTTTTCTTAGACATCTCAGCAAGCCTCTGAGTGAAACAGACATCACCATTGTTTTCCTTTCATAGCCTATAATATAATTTTCTCTATTAAAATATTCCAGTTAGCCTCAAACCAGCACAGGTGTTACACTTTCTGGAGGGGTACAATACAGCTTCATAAACAATGTTAGCAGGTAAAGCAGAGAAACTTGCACCTCCTCTGCTGCAGGGCTAGCTGAGGTAGGAAGCAAGAGAGTTCAATGCCTCTGCTTCGCACTGCAAGCGCCCAGCCGCAGGAGGTGAGAGGTGCAGCTTCTGCGTTCCTCCCACATGGCCTGCCCGAACACTGCTCTTGGGTAGTCTGGCCCATAAAGCCCATTTCTTGAGAATCCAGCCCTGTGTCTCAAGCTATCCTGAGAGAACAAAGCCTTCTCAGGTTCAGCATCTAATAAATTCTGTCCCCAGGCAAGGAAGCAAATGTCCGCTCAATCCGGTCTGCAGCTTCCCAGTTGAGTGTATGCAGAGCAGCAAGAGAAGGGAGAGGCAAGAGTGAGAGCTGAATGGTGGTGCAGAGAGAGGAGTTTTCATGCTTTTAAATTACTGATCTGAATGAGGAGCTGGGAGATGGCTGTAGGCCTAAGAAGAAAGGACCATGCAAGTAGTAGAGGAGGTTGGGCTGGGTCAGAGTTCTGAAAGAAGTCATACAAGAGACTGAAACAAAAAAGAAGATGATGAGTTGGGGAAAGAATGTGATTGAGAGTTAAAATCCTGAAAAATAGACTTAGAAACGGTGGTCTTGATGAGGAACCAATAGGAGAAGCAGTGAGTAGAAGATTAAAAGTGATATGGACTGAGACTATGCACAATGCAGAGAAAAGCTGCTAACAGAGGTACAGAGCTCCTAGACAGGGAACTCCAGTGAGCGTGACCAAGGGGGGCTCCTGTCAAGTGCAGTGTGCAGTTTCTCCTGATGCTTGCTTGGTTTTTATTTCTTCTGACACAAGTTTAATTTCAGGAGGTGTAACTTTGAGGATTTCAACATCTTTTTCATGAAAGACATCCCAATGGTTGAAAGAAAAAGATTTCAGAAAATGCAGAAAGTCTCTTGGTCACCTGCTAGTGGTTCAAATGTTCTCCCAGAAAACATTTTAAATCTTAGAATAACAGCTGTGTTTTGAGTTTTGTCAGAAGGATAGGAGGGCATCTAAGGTTCAGTTGCCAGTGGACATCAGTTCTCACTGGCTACATACCACTGTGGCAAGTCCACTCAAAAATTTTATCAAAGACAAGTGTTGTGGGTACCACCTCTCCAAGGTTTTGAGATCTGTGTGGAGATCACTAGCACAGCTTCTCACACGTGGGTGGCAACAGCCAATACATAAAATAGTCTTCTTTAATACAAATTCAGAGAATAAGAATTCATCTACCATTACAGTAAGAAACCCCACAAATAGTCTATCATTGGGCTGTTCCTTTTTTTTGAATCACAGAATCACAGAATTAACCAGGTTGGAAAAGACCTCTACGATCATCAACTGCAACCTATCACCTAGCCTTTCTAATTAACTAACCCATGGCACCAAGTGCCTCCTCCAGCCTCCTCTTAAACACCCCCAGGGATGGGGACTCCAGCACCTCCCCAGGCAGCCCATTCCAATGCCAATCACTCTTGCTGTGAAGAACTTTTTCCTAACATCCAGCCTGAACCTGCCCTGGCACAGCTTGAGGCTGTGTCCTCTTGCTCTGTCACTGGGTGCCTGGGAGAAGAGCCCAACCCCACCTGGCTACAGCCTCCTTTCAGGTAACTGTAGAGAACAACGAGGTCTGCCCTGAGCCTCCTCTTCTCCAGGCTGAATGTTGATCATTAGTTATAATGCACAGAAGACATGTTCATGCTCAAACCACCCACTATGACCTGCTTCAATGGCCTGTGGTCAGTGTATTTAAAACAACAACAGTAATAATATAGAATATCTTCTCATTATTTTTTTTTTGACCCTGAAAGGTATCCATAGACAGCATTCCCAAATTATCTCAGACAATTTAGCCTTAAGAAAGAGAAATGTTCAGCAAGTACTGTTGGCTAAACCTTTTAAAATCTCCCATTGAGAGCGTTCCACTGTTTTCCCTCTTGCTGTGCCTGAGATAATATGACTTCATATCCCTTTGGTTTTCTCAGTCTGACAAAAAGGTTTTGATATTCCTCATGAATTTTTGATTCTGCATCTCAATCATCTAGTAGCTGAAGAGCCAGAAGTTTGAAAGATTCCAACTATTACTCACCATGACTAATTTTTTTTTTTTTAAGAGCTTTATGCCACATGAGTGACTCCTTATCTACAGTTTGCAGGGAAAAAAAATTACAGGGAAATAAACATAGTGATCTGTTCAATTATGGATTAAAAATGCACTGCTTTATGGCTATTTATAAAAACAATGAGCAAAGCATCAAAGAAACTTTGTTTTTGAATTCTAATGAAGGAGATAGATTATTTCCTTCACTTTTGCCCTGCATGGTTTTCCAAGAACTTCTCCACAAATTAACCCAGGAGTCGCTAGAAATGTTTGGATTTTCATATGGGAATCAGCAAAGCATGGAGTAGCAGGAACAGGAATCAGGCACAGAGAGGGAAAGGCTCTCCTGAAGATGCTTGTGTGGTACAAAGGCAAATCATAGAATCATAGAATGGTAAGGTTGGAAGGGACCTCAAAGATCATCTAGTTCCAACCCCCTGCCATAGGCAGGGACACCTCCCATTAGTACAGGTCACTCAAGGCCTCCTCCAACCTGGCCTTGAACACCTCCAGGGAGGTTGTGGAGCACAGAATCACTCAATGTAATCAAAGATCACATTCTGTGCTTCTGCACTCCACAACCTCCCTGGGCAACCTGTGCCAATGTCTTACCACCTTCACTGGAAAGAACTTCCTCCTAACATCCAGTTTCAATCTCCCCTCTGCCAGTTCAAAGCCATTGCCCCTTGTCCTGTCATTGCATGACCTTGTCAATAGTCCCTCCCCAGCCTTCCTCTAGCTCCCTTCATATACTAGAAGGCTACTCTGAGGTCTCCTGGAAGCCTTCTCTTCTCCAGGCTGCAGAGCCCCAACTCTCTCAGCCTGTCCTCATAGCAGAGCTGCTGCAGCCTCTGAGCATCTTGGTGGCCTCCTCTGGACCCACTCCAACAGTTCCATGTCCTTCCTGTGCTGGGGGCTCCAGAACTGCACACAGGACTCCAGGTGGGGTCTGATGAGAGCAGAGTAATGTGGAACTGCATATGAAGTATAGGTTAAGGAAAACCTGTTACAGGTTAAGCAAAATCCACTCCTAAAGCCAGTTTAAGTTACTCCTTTAAGATTTGTGATTCTACTTGCACTAATCTGATTATTTCACTGGAAATGGTTTTCTGCTTGCAAGGGGGATCCACATGTCCATTTCAGTTTGCTTTAGGATTTCATTTGCAGTAGTTACTAGACCATCTCTAAGTCTATGGGATTACCAGGTGCTGGCAGACTAACAGGCAGATAGTAGAAGTCCATACAAACAGTATTTGGAAGCTAGGTGATCTCATTGTGCACTAATCCTCTTTTCACACTATCTGCAGGTACTGACTGTAGATGCAGTGACATCTTTTTGTCCAGATAGCTTGGATGGTCAATGGAAGGAAAAATAATCCACAAACCCTCCTATCTCTTTTTGCTACAAGTGGGAACCAGTAGCTTCTTCCTAGCTCAAAACTGGGCCATTGCTATGAACGTACCCAGCAGCTCCATCCGTTATTGGTGACATTTCCTCTATCTGGGGCAGTGCTTGAGCACACTTCAGAGGCTTTGGTTTACTCAGTTTGTTGCTGCAGTAGGCTGTAACAACCATGCTGCTGCAGCTTCAGCACTGCTCAGCGTTTCCTTCTCTTTTGGCCCTCATCCCTGAAGCTGCTGACAACTCTGGTTGTTGCTGTCTTGGAGATTGTCTTCCTGTCTATAGTCCATAATATCCATGGGGAGCCTGTATCACAGAATCACAGAATGTTAGGGGCTGGAAGTGACCTCAAAAGGTTATCTAGTCCAACTCCCATGCCAGAGCAGGATCACTTTTTTCTTTTTTTTTTTCCCTTTTTTTAATCCCACTTCTTCCCCATCTCCCTCCTTTCTTTTCCTCTCCAACTCAGATTTCCCTCATCTTCCTCCTTTTCTTTCCATCTCCTTTTTTCCCCCTCCACCTTTCTCTTTTAATTTCTATCCTTTCCCTCTCCCTCTTTCCCCTTTCCATCTCCCTACTTTCAGCACCACTTCCCCTTTTCCACCCCACACCTCATGTTTCCTTTTTTTGCCCCAAACCCAGAGCACCTGGGTTCTGTTGGGTCTCCTCCCAACCCCAGGTGTGACCACTTTGTCCTCCCTGCCTACTCCCCTTTATAATCAGCCCAAGGAAAGGCAGAAGCCCTAAGCTTGCCCAACTGGGCAGAGGGATCCTCCTTCCATCATCACTGGTGAGTCCCCATGGTGCACACAGGGTGAATGGTGGAGGTGATCTAAAGGCCGGGGGGCCTGGTGGCCCCCCGGTTTGGCAGGGTAGAGACTCAGTGTTCGCTCTAACATCATCCATGGATGCTGACTGGGCCTCCTTATTTAAGCTGAGCTCTATGTTTAGCTGCTTCTTTCTGCTCACTTACAATGAGCTGAAGCAGTTGACTGAACTGGATGCTCATGGGTGAGTAGTATTGGTGTTGTCATAGAATTGTTTTGGTTGGAAAAGCCCTCCAAGATCAGCAAGGCCAACATTCAACCCAGTGCCACCATGGCCATTAAACCATGTCTCAAAGTGCCATGGCCATATATTGCTTGAACACCTCCAGGGATGGTGGTGACTCCACCTCCCTGGACAGCCTGTTCCAGTGCCTGACTGCTCTTGCAGCAAAGAAATTGTTTCTTGTGTCCAACCTAAACCTCCCTGGAGGTATCCAGGGAATGTCTGGCAAGTGATCATGGAGGGTTTTCTTAATGTGTGTGTTGCCTGCTTTGAATAGTCACAACTGATCTTGTAATTTTGCTTTTCTTACTGGACAGCCTACCCTTGGATATTGAAGCACCACCACCATTTTGCACATCTGGCCTCTGTGACCACTGAGCAAAGCTGGATCTCTAGAGCAATTATAATAAGTGAAAGAATACAGCACACCTGAAGAGACTCCATAATAAAACTGCAACTTTGGGGTTTTTTTGGTTGTTTTTTTTTTGGCACTGTTAGCTCCACTCTTGATGCTTTTGGCATAAAAGTGATCCAAGAAGTGAGGTGTTGTTTTTTTCCCTTACAGCACATGCAACCAGGTGGTTTCCCCAAGGCTCAGCATCAGTTATGAAAGGGGCTGGCAATGAATTAGCAATCTGATGGGGATAAGGGGCAGGTGATTTCAGCCAATGCAACTGTGGCATGCTGTGGTGATTGCCAGCGAACTGAGAGCTTTGATAAATCCATTGCTCATATGGCAAAATGCACTGCTAACAGACTCCAGCAATATTTAGAGTAGGAAGTTTATTTTCCCCATAATCACTTTTGTTTTCTCATTCCATTTATTCTTATAAATTTTCTTCTGTTTCCTTTCAACATGATTGTTTTTCAAATCCTAAACAAAAGAGCAAGACAAATTATTCTGCAGAAGTATATGAGTTGGCATAGAGTAACAGAAGGAGCCATTATGATCTGTCAGGCAACTACTTATTTAGGGACTTTTGAAACCACTGATAATTGACTTAGTAGAATAAAACAGCTTCTCTGGAACTGATGGAGTCTATTGTTTAAGTACTTACCACATTTGCTGCAAGTCATTTAAAAATGTTATTGACTCTGGTTAAACTGTTACAGACATAAAGCAATGGTGAAAGTGTGAGGTGCAATGGTGCCATTCAGTACAGTTTTACCAAACTGACTGCATGAATACAGATTTGAAGGCTAAGGTGGGATGGAGAAGGGGGAGCTGGTCACAAATCTAAACCCCAGTGGCAAACACTCTCAGCAACAGAGGCAGCTGGAGACTGGGAGAAACCGATTATAGTATGCAAGGCACTCGTCTGTGTCAGCCTGACAGCCTCTCTGTCTGCTCCACAGGGCTCCTGTGGAGGTTGCTATGGGCTCAGATCCATGTGTCCCTGATGCATATTCAATACCAGATCCCATCTCACTCTCTAGAACAGAGTGGAGCAGACTTACAGGACTGACACACGCACACAAGCAGCCACATCAGCTGGAGTGAGGAGCTGAATGCTGGGGGGTATCCAGGGACCTAGGGCACTCTACTAGGTCCCTGTGAGGCACAGAAATCCTTGGAAGGGATTTGTAAATCTAAATCTTAAAGCCTGAGTACCTTACCAAACCATCTGATCATGGTGGTTGCTCTTCATGGAGACAGATGTGAGCTTGCTTTAATACAGCTGCAGCGTGGCAGTTGCATTAAGGAGCTCCAAGGTTCCTCATTTCTAGTTTGATGGTTAGGACACTGAGGAAGGTGCTGAACAGAGCCTCTCAAGTCGTGCTCCAGTCTGACAATTCACATACAAAGGATTGCATCCCTAGTAGGAACTTCATGTGCTTTGTATTAGAGTGAAGGATAGTCCCCAGAGTCCATTGCTTTTCTCCTTTGACAAGGACTGGCTGACATATCTTTTTCTGTGTTTTCTAGGGAGGAAATACACAAACAGAGCAGGTCCTGGAAGCAGCTGCTCTCCTGTGCTCCCACAACTAGCCTGCAAGAGTTTCAATGCTATCTAGATAGGCTCTCTTGATCTTCATACGTGCTGTGAAGATAGCCAGAATTTCCATACTGCTGCTTTGCTGCCCTGACTTGATTGTTGGATGTTGGGGAATCTTATTTATAATCTGATTGGGTACAGTCTTCAAACTCCACTTGAGCAAGTTTTCCAGCTTCTCAGAAGAAAAGACATGTGTGGGTTTGAACAATTGTTTGAACCATTGAAGGACTGCAGCTTTTCCCTTGCAAAGCCTTCGTGACTGTTGGAGTTGTGAGATACTTCAGAAAGCCAGCTTAGCACACTGTGCCCATTTCAATGTCTAGTGCCAGCACAGACATCAGATGGCAATACCTCCACTTCTGTTACAGAGAGCATCAAATGTGTAAAGCAGTGGGTTATGGGAGTGCTGCATTGCATCATCCATCTGTCCTGCATTTCTAGCACAAAGCTCATAATCCACCAGTACCCATTCCTTAAGACCTGTTGTTTGCATACTAAGCTCCAGTCCAAGTCTGGGTTTTGGGCATCTTTCTAGAGAGGGGCCTTGCCTGGCAGGAGGAAAAAAGCCTTCTTCAGTAGAGCCATCCACAAGCAGCTCCTGGGGCATGGTCCTGGCAGCTGTCACTATGCCTTGCTATAATGAGCTTTGCTTTTCTGAGATGTTGTTTTCTCACTACTCTGGTGGTTGCCCCAGAATGTCAATATGTTCCCATGCTGAAATTGCAACAACTGTGTAAAAGCTGTTAGAAATAAAAGGGGGAGAGTGAGGTTGGGGGAAGAAGGTAAAAGAGGAAAACAGGAAACACATGAGATGAAAAAGACAACTTCTTTCTGTGGTTTTTGGCCTCTTTGTTTGCTGTGCTGTCCTGTCCTGGAAGGAATGGTTGCTGAAGAACTTTTTATAGAGCTGGTGAATTAGTATTGAAAATCCATCAGGCTTTAGCAACATACCAGACATATCTTGGTCCCTTTTAAGACATCAATTATTTGATCTGGAATCAAATAATGAAATTTCCTTATGGAATCATCCTGAGATAAGCCAGAATTCGTTTGTAAATAAAATATGCAGTGAAAGAACATTGCATAAGGTTTATAGGTAGCATAACTTTCTCTCTTTCTTCTGTCATTAAATACAACCTTTGTCCACTATTTTCAGTGAAGTCTTAATAATGAGTATTGGGTATTACAGTTTATTTGCAGGGCCAGTGTAAATGTATTTAAATGTTGATGCAAATTAAACTCAACCCTTAGGCTGTCAGAGTTGCAAATGCTCTATTTTGCAGCACAAAAGGCTAAGCACCTCTGGCCCAGAGTGGATGTTTGTGGATGTGTATTGAGGGGGTGCTGGCATTATCTTAAGTGGTGGCACTCTAATGTTGTTCATGACTATTCCTTAGTGTTAATTAGGGAGGGACAAATTAGTTTGGGAAAATCACAAGTGTAAGTTGAAGTAGAAAATTTAACCTCTAGCTTCTATAAATGCTCTGGTAAGAATAATTTTCTCACTTTACCTCCCACAATTAACTTATCCTCCACCCTGGACATTTCTCCTGATATTTGAGCCCTTTGTTGAAAGGTCTTAGCCAAAAAGCAAATCAGCTTTTGACTGGCCACTGATGTCTGAAGTCATATACACTAAGTAATTTAGGGCAAAAAGTCTACAGGTTCAATGAGAGTTATGCAGACTTTGCAACGTCTGTTGCTGTTGCACAGACAGCTTGGTGGGACAAAAATAAGAAGCTCAGTGGGGTTTATCTGAAGGATTGTGTGGTTAAGGGTGAAAGAGAAGCCTCAGAAAAGGGTAGGAAGGAACTGGAAGAACCTTCAGGAGTCAGCCACAAGGCTTAATGAATTTAGAATTCCACTAGTAGATGCAAATGTTTGCAAGGTCAAAGACAGGACAAAAAGACAGAGATTGGTGCTCAGAGGCAGAGTGCAGAATCTTTGTGGGGCAGTGACAATCCCTTTTGAGAGATGTATAACAAAAGTAAAGGTAGAACCACCCCAAAACCCTCCCCAGGATGCTCTCAGGTAACCTCATGGTTCCTGCAAAAGAAGATCGCTCAACCTTTTGAAGTTTCCATCCCTAAACATGATATGAATAATAACCATAATAATCTGAAATGGAACAAAATTCTCTCTCAGGCACTAATTAAAAAGCAGTATATTATTTGCTGCCTGCTAAATATTTCCAAAGACACAGGGAATTTATTAATTGCAGAATCCATTATATCTGTTGCTTCTATTAATTCTACACTTTTTTCACATGTGAACTATCAGGCTGTAAATTATAGAGAAAGCAATAAAACCCTGATTATTTAAGTGGGCTAAGGTGAGTGGGAAAATTAAGAATGAGTAAGGTCTACTCTCTTAAAGCTAACAGTCATGGGGCATTAGAAGTGGCTTGACTCCTAAGTTCCAGCTCAGAGATTTCAGGCTGGTTAGTGAGATTTTAAGGCCATTTAGTGGTTAGTTCATTTCCATAAATGTTTCAAAGCCTTACAATCATAGAATGGTTTGGGTTGGAAGTGACCTCCAAGGTCATCTCATCCAACCCCCCCCTGCAGTCAGCAGGGACATCCTCCACTAGAGCAGGTTGCCCAGAGCCTTGTCAAGCCTCACCTCCAGGGATGGGGCCTCAGCTACCTCCCTGAGAAACCTGTTGCAGTGTTCCACCACCCTCATGGTAAGGAGCTTGTTCTTAACATCCAAACTAAATCTGCTCTTGTCTCATTTCAAACCATTGCACCTTGTCCTACCACTGCAGGCCCTTGCAAACAGTCCCTCTGCAGCCTTCTTGTAGCCCCCTTCAGCTACTGGAAGGCTGCTCTTAGGTCTCCCTGGAGCTGCTGCTTTTCTAGGCTGAACAACCCCAGCTCCCTCAGCCTGTGGTCTTATCAGAGGTGCTCCAGCCCCCTGATCACTTTCATGACCCTCCTCTGGACTCACTCCATCAGGTCTGTGCTGTTACGTTGCCTGCTCCAGAGCCAGAAGCAGTGTTCCAGGCGAGGTCTCACTGGAGCAGAGCAAAGTGGCAGAATCCCCTCTCTCCAGCCTAGAGGGAAGGATGTTTTGGGGGTCTGTGTCAAAGGCTTTACAAANTTTGGGGGTCTGTGTCAAAGGCTTAACAAAAGCCCAGATAGGTAACATCTGCTGGTCCTCCCTTGTCCACTGTTGTAGTTACACCACCATAGGAAGCCACTGTGCTGGTCAGGCAGGACTTGGCATGGGTGAAGCCATGCTGACTGTCTTGAATCATCTCTCTGTCCTCCATGTGTTCCAGCATTGCTTCCAGGAGGATCTGTTCCATGATCTTCCCAGGCACAGAGGTCAGGCTGACAGGTCAGTTGTTTCTAGGGTCCTCTTTGTAATCCTTTTTTACAGGTGGGTGCAAAGTTTCCCTTCTTCCAGTCTCCAGTGACTTCACCTGACTGCAAGGAATTTTCAAACATCATAGAGAGTGACCTTACAACTACATCAGGCAATTCCTTCACAACTCTGGGATGCATCTCATTGGGTCCCATAGATTTATGTATGTTGAAGCTCCTCAGGTGGTCCTGAACTTGATCTTCCCTTATGGTGCAAGAGCAATGCTGCTTCTGAGATGTCACCTTGACTACTCCATAAAGGCTGCCTGATTTAAAGGTACTCCATTCATAATACCTGAAGGCATAAAGAGTTAACCTGTGGCAGGGGTGTTCTCTCTTCAGGCAAAACCTCTAAAGAATCTCATTTCTCTTGGATAAATTATATGTATTCAATTTTCACATGTCAGAGAGAAGGAGTTCTCTTCCACCCCCTAAATTTCTAGGCAGTAAGTTTGAAAAACAAAACACCACAACTGAGGGTAGTGTTTCAAAAGGGAATTAAGTGAACGGTAAGGGAGAAAGCCAGAGGAAAGGCAAAAGAAAGTGTAAGTGTATGGGTAAATTCTGGAACATATCTGAACACTAAAAAGTGGAAATGATNAACCCATTGCCCCTTGTCCTGTCGTTACAAGACCTTGTCAATAGTCCCTCCCCAGCCTTCCTGGAGCCCCCTTCAGATACTGGAAGGCTACTCTAAGGTCTCCTGGAAGCCTTCTCTTCTCCAGGCTGCAGAGCCCCAACTCTCTCAGCCTATTCTCAGAGCAGAGCTGCTGCAGCCCTCTGAGCATCTTGGTGGCCTCCTCTGGACTCGCTCCAGCACTTCCATGTCCTTCAATATGAATAAGTAAATCTGATTCCCACAAAACAGCCTAAATTGAGAAAAAAAACCCCAAACCCAAACCTTGGTCATGAATAGATTTAGTAAAGCAGTGAGGAATGTGACATATTTGAGAACAAGCTTTTAAATGAAAACCATAATTTTGTTGTAGCTGGGAACAGGATAAATGAACATGTGGATAAGGATGATCCAAAGAATATAATGTGTGCAGGGTTTCAAAGAGCACTTGACAAAACCTCTTCTAAAGGAACTAAGCACTTCTGGGATAACAGAGGAATGTTGCTTATGGATTAATGGCTGATCAAAGAAGGTTAGAAACAAATGACATACTTATACAATGGAGAAATAGAGAGGAGTTAGATACCTGAACATTTGCAAAATCTTCTTAAGATCAGTGCTGGGACATGTAGGTTCAGCACAGTTTGGATCTGCAAATGAGGAGGAATAGGTTGTCAGTCACTGCTAAGTCTCTATACTGCATAGATGTTTTTGGCATAGTCTGTTTTGAAGTTGCCTCCTGCAATCATGAGCAGCTAGAGAATAACTTAGCATCTCAAAATAAAAGTCAATGTCAGTGAAAGCAGGGAGGTGTCTGCAAAAAAAAGGTAAGTATTGATTGCCCCAGACATGCAGTCATGGGTTATAAACAGAGTTTTCTGAGATATAATCATCATGAGGACTTCTCTGAATGCATCAACCCACTGATGGTGAAAGAGGTGAATGAAAGACTAAGTGAAAGAAGATCTGTGGAAAAAGGTTTCTGTCTGAGCTGACCAATGCACAGAATATTTTTAAAAGGAGTGAATATATCAAGAACACTTCAGGTCACCTACTGTAAACCTAGAAATTATTTAAGAAATAATTAAAGAAATAAAGTAGAGTGGGACAAAAAGTGATCATTAGTTAATGATTCCACATAATAATGGAAATAGATGCACTGAACTGAGGCAGACCCTTACTTTTGACAAGTTTCTGCCCACCCAGGTGTTTCTTGACTCAAAGATATGCATTTTCCAACATGCACTAGGAGTCCTCCTCTCTTTTCCAAAGTGTTTCTCCAAATTCTAGTTGAAGATGGTCAGCCTGTGAGAGTGTCAGTGGTCTGTGACTTCCAGCCCTGGAACAGGGTGTCTGGAAATGCTTCTTGCTGTCTTACAACCAGCAGAAAGCAGAGCACTTGCCCATGGGTTCTTGAGGCTTTCACTTCCATGTCTCCTTTTCTACTGATGCTCCACCTAAAAATAATTGGTCTAAAGGTAAGTGGCAATGCAATAAAAATTTTAAATCCCTTTGTTTTCTGTAAGAAGCAATATTCTGTATACTCTGTGGCCCATGGGTGCCTTCAAGGCCCTGTATCATCTCTCCTGGCCCCAACTCAGCTCATTCCAGTTTAAAAGAGTTTTCCTAGGATTGATGTTCTCTTCCTGCACAAGAAACACAGATGCTTTTAGCCTGCCCTGACTGTTTCACTTTAGGATGTCCAAACTATAGAAAAGCACTGATCATCAAATAATTGTGCTAGGCACTTGAATGCCATGTTTTGAAAAGAAATGTCATGTTCTCTAAATAGAGGAATCCACTAAGAGAAAATAGACTGAGTTCTAGAGTAGGAATCATAGAATGGTAAGGTTGGAAGGGACCTCAAGGATCATCCAGTTCCAACCCCCTGCCACTAGCACAGGTCACTCAAGGCCTCCTCCAACCTGGCCTTGAACACCTCCAGGGAGGGAGCAGCCACAACCTCCCTGGGCAACCTGTGCCAGTGTCTCACCACCCTCACTGCAAACAACTTCCTCCTAACATCCACTTTCAATCTCCCCTCTGCCACTTCAAACCCATTGCCCTTTGTCCTGTCATTGCAAGACCTTGTCAATAGTCCCTCCCCAGCCTTCCTGTAGCCCCCTTCAGATACTGGAAGGCTACTCTAAGGTCACCTTGAAGCCTTCTCTTCTCCAGGCTGCAGAGCCCCAGTCTCTCAGCCTATCCTCAGAGCAGAGCTGCTGCAGCCCTCTGAGCATCTTTGTGGCCTCCTCTGGACCTGGTCCAACAGTTCCATGTCCTTCCTGTGCTGGGGGCTCCAGAACTGCACACAGGACTCCAGATGGGGTCTGAGGAGAGCAGAATCCCTCAACAGAAGAAATGAGAGAGAGAAATACTGAGGTAAGTAATTTCTACTAATCCTGGAGTGGCACCCTGAAATTCAGAGGCCTGTGCTATCATTCAGGATTGGATTTCTAAATATTACTCTTTAAAATAAAAGAGAACTTGGCAGTGTGGCTTACGATGCATTGTTGCCTATTTAATAAATAAACACAGAAATCACTGATTGAAGATATTTAGTTAATTAGTGGAAGAGAGCTTTGATGAACGCCAGGAAATGATTCCACAGCCAAGGCATAGCTCTAGCTGTGCTCCAAATAATCATAGAATCATTGAATGGTAAGGTTGGAAGGGACCTCAAGGATCATCTAGTTCCAACCCCCTGCTATAGGCAGGGACACCTCCCACTAGTACAGGTAAATAATTCATAGAAGATATTCCTCTGAAATGCCAAATATTTTATTCCTCCACTAAAGCTGACTACCTTATTGTCTGCTTTATAAGGCAATTATAAATTATATCCACTTTTTAATTCCCAGAAGGAAATGACATCTTTTAATCCCTTGAAGGTTTAGCATTCACTTTGACTCTACACTTTAGGAAAAGAAATGCACAATGTTACCTTTTTTGATAGAACCACATTTGCTGATTAATATCCATAGGGATATGTAACTCAGGCTGTGAGCTAGTTAAGATTTAAAAAGTGCTCTTGGTGCTTTGGTTGCAGCTCAAAGTATAGCAGGTGGTCACTGTTTACCCTGCTAAAGCAAGCCATCCAGTTAGGGAAAGCTCATTTTGGACCGAAGCTGAATGCCATGCCTGAGTGATTCTGCTCTTAATAAAGCAGCCCAGAGGCTCGTTGGGGTTCTTGCATTTGAATGAGAATTAGCTACCGGCGAGGGCACGTCCAGGAGCTGCTCTTTTAAAATGGTTCTCCAGGCATGCTTATTGATGACTCTCAGTCTGAGAATTTGGGAATAATGTCTTAATGGGTCCACACTTCCCACGTTTGACTTTGCCAGGGAGCGTGAAAGTCAAGGAAAAGCAGCAAAGTAAGGAGCAGGGGGTGTGGGGAGGCAGCATCATCTCTCTGTGACAGCCACCCTTCCTGCCCGGTGAGCACCCTGGGGGTGCTGGGTCTATTCTATATATTTTCATTATGCAAAGGAAATGTATCTGCTCAGTGGGACTCCAGCCAAACCAGACAGGAATCCATGAGCAGAGAGCACAATGTCAATGCAATGGCGATGCATACTACTGTGATCGCTAACAGACCTTGGCTGCGAGGCTGACAAAAGATGTAAATGTTGTTATTTTTGTAGGTATCAGCTTCCCTTACATGCACTTGAAATAACTACCCTGGAAAAGCTGGTTGCTTTTGCCTGTGAGAGCTTTTGGAGGCAAGAGAATTTCACCCTAGACCTCTGAGGCTTGGCTGTGTAACAAGATCTGGGTTGTTTCCTCTCGTGTGGGCAGTGTATCAGAGATCTTCAGAAAAAGAACTCAATGCTCAAAATGCTAAGGCCACACTTCTCCAACAAGACCTCCACAGTGAAATGGAAACTGCTGCTGTCTGATTTTGGCTTCTCACAGGTTACCAAAGAAAGCTAAAAGTTCTGCATGCCTCACTAACCCACTGTGCTGCTTTGAGGCTAATTGGAATATTTTAATGAGAAAAATGAGATGATAGGCTGTGAAAAGCAAACAATGGTGATGTCTGCTTCACTCATAGGCTTGCTGAGATGGATAAAGAGAAGGACACAAACATAGATAAGAGAGAGTCTCTCCATTGCTGTGTCTGCTGGGCTTTTGCAGCTGTGTAACCCAACTCATCGTTCTGCTTCTAACCTCCCTTGCCCATCCTCCAAACTCACTTTGCACATAAGGCAGATGCTGGGATAAGGTGGAGGGGTGGAAAGAAGGTGGAAGGGTGGTTGGGAGCCCCTCCTGGGGACTCTGATTTCTGGCAGGGGAATTGTGTTTCTGTATTACCTTTAACTTGTGTATTTCTGTAACTATTCCTGTCTATTGCGTGTATCTCTGCTTGTACATTGTGCTAAGCTGTAAACAGAGCTTCAGTCCTTAACTTCCAGCCAGCTGAGTCTGGTCTGGGGGATTTTCATAGAGTGGAGGGGCAGGTAACTCCCAAACCATCACACCCACCATTCAATTTGGAATATTCATTTAACAATTTATCTTCTGTAATATTTTTTTTTTCCTTGTAGAAAGTGCCATTTAAAAATATGAAATTAAGAGTGGTGTTTGGTTTGCCGTAGTTGGTAATCTGGTAAGGGTCTCACAAGCACTTGGTGTGAGAAAATGGGGAAAGGAGAAAAGCCTTATTTGGGTTTATTCCAGGTACCTAGGAGATACAGGTCATCAGAAATGTGCCCTGTAGTTTATACCCATGCAAAACGAAACGGTTAGAAGGAGGTTTAAAAATGCAAATCTCCTTGCACGCCTGCGGTGGTTTAGTCAGGATCTTTAATCCAAAGTGGAACAAATTTTTTTTCACACATCTATGATGACAAGTGAAAACACCATGGGACTTTGAAGGAGCCCTGTGTCTAGAGAACAGTACAGACTGTGTGAAAACAACTACTATTTGACACCTTGTGAGAATTTGTGAGGTTTGCAGCTTTACAACCGCGCTGATGGATAAAAGAAATGGAATCGAGTCTTTGACGCATGGAATACTTATCTAAAACTTTCTGAAACAATTATTTTAAACAGGCTTTGATTATTTCCCCCTCCCTTGACTGTTTTTCTTTTTAAACACTTTCCCAATACTAAATTGCATCTTAAAGTATTTGACAGTTTGCTGCCATTTAAGAAGCACTTTACAATCTCAGTTAAAATGCTTATCATTGCAGGAACAGTGCTATCTAATCTAAGGCAAATGAGGAAACTCACTTGTTTCTTTCCTCTTCATCTGGCAGCATGGCAGTTTTTTACATTGCACTGTCCTCTTATCAAGCAAAATTCCTTCTCCCCCCCCACATTGTTACCAGCAGCTAAACCACTGAACTCCTTGGTTAAGCGGTTTCTGGTCAAAGGATGAACAATGCTCTGTGAGAACTCAATACTAACCAAAGATCCAAAATCCTGACTGGTACAAAGGCTTGTTGCAGTGCCAGGCTTGCAAACCTTCCACTGACTGCCAATGAAATTCTATATTAACATTAAAAGTTTGCAAGAGAACTCAGGCACTTTCTTGGGTTTGGATGTTTTAGAACTACTGGAGCAACACACTCCATTGCTCCCTCTCTGATCTGCTGACTCATTCATTTCCTCTTACCAGTGAAGATAAGAGGAAGACTGCTGGGTTAGAGCTTTTACTGTCCTTGTCCTATGCATCTGGCACTCCTTCCTTTAGAGATTAGACTATTTCCAGCTGGGGAGCTTTTAAAATAGCAAATTAAAATCTCTTTTTGCTTGATAAAGTATTTGATGACTGAAACACCAGGATGAGGAATAACCTCCAAAGTTTTTGTAAAGGGATTTTTTTTTCCTCCCCTTTAATATTTATTTTTTTTTCACCCTTGAAAGAAATGAAAACCATTTGTTTCCAGAATACATACACTGCCAAATTCCTTGATCTTCTCTGCTGCTCCCCTTCTGAAGATTTTTGCTTTCACAATTAGAAGTTCAGACACTTTCCCCCTCTCATGGGTCTCTGTGATAACTTCAACACACACCAGCAACAGAACTTTCAGCAGTGTGTATATATATTCACAGGGTTTTTAACCTTCTTTGCAGATTAGCAACTGACAAAAAATTAAAAAATAAAAATCAAGAGTCTTAAAGAAAAAATAAATACCACCAACTGTGAAGACTGTTGAAGGGCTCTTTAAAATGACTGGAAGACTTGAGGATCATCTGCAGTAATCTTCAGAGGAATGACTCAGAGCAGAAGCTGTTGGGTGGCCAGCTCTGCTGGAGCATGAGTGACGTAGGGAGAGGAGGTTGCCAAGAGGACAGGAGGTAAGGCACAACTTGACAGGTGGCTAAGGACTCATTCAGTCTCTGCAGAAGGGGAGGCACAGGAGAAGGGGGATGTGAGTTGGGAAGCTTTCCTTTCATTGCTTTGCTATAGTGCAGAGCTTTGTTAGCAGCCCGTGGTGTGAGTTAGCTGCTGCTTGGAGCCTGAAGAATCTTTGAGTTGCTTGACCTGAGAGGTTTAGACACTGATGTGTTTTCCCTTTTGGGTTGCTAGTCTGAAGTTTGGTCTTGGCTCTGTTATGGGTGTTGGACTTCTGTTTTGGTGGCTGCTTCTGAAAGGAATTGCCTGAAAGAAAGGCTGTAAGTAGAAGAGGAAAGATGTGTGCCAACTTCTTTAGGAGGAAGTTCTTTACAGTGAGGCTGTCCAAACACTGGAATGGGTTGCCCAGGGACATTGTGGCTGCTCCCTGGAGGTGTTCAAAGCCAGGTTGGATGAGGCATCCCTGCCTATGGCAGGGGCTTGGAACTGGATGAGCTTTGAGGTCCCTTCCAACCTAAACCATTCTGTGATTCTATGAAACCCCGGTTCTAGTAATTTGTCCTTGGTTACTTTGTTTCCCCTGCTTGAAAAGTTGCTTTACTTTTCTTTTCCCCCCCCCCTTTCCTTTCCCAAACAAAAGTTGTTTATTTTGGTTTTTATCTTCTTTGAGGATTTCCCTACAGAGCAATGGTCTAGATCCAATCCTGGTATTGCCAGTCTGGCATCCTGTCATGATGCTGAAACTATAGGGGAAAAACCAGCCTGGAATTTGAAGAGGAATCCATCTTTCTGTTGGGTGTGTTTCTCAGCCATTTGATCTTTGTTTCTCCAGGAAAGAGTCTGATTTGATTCTTAGCTGTTCCATGATTGTCTTAGAAGTAGCTGGAACAACTAAACATAACCTGCAGTGACTTTTGTAAACTCTGCTTCTTACATCTCTTGGCATAATTCTGCTGGTACAGAGGAACAGATTACAGCTGTTCACTGGAGGAATCCTGACAAGATTATATTGTGGGTGCCCTGTGATCTATGTTGATTACTTATTGATTTTTGGGTGGAGTTTAGAGTGTTGGTTTGGATTTATGGTGCACTAACTGGCTTCATTTCTCCCTGGAGAAACTTTTTTTTTCTTTGTGATGCACTGATGCAGCAAAAATCTGGGCAGACCCACACTTTATCTTCTGAGATATAATAAAAAAGGAGCTTGCTAGTGGAAGATAATAATTTATGAGGGTCTCTCTCTTAAGAACTTACTCATCTTTTCTGAGAAGGCCTCTAAGAAAACCTGATTTTAAGGTGCCCATGAAACATCTGTCTAGGGGTGCACTTAAGAAAGAATCCATTCCTTGAGCACAGTGTTGCACTCCAGTTCTGTGTGTTGGAAAGATTAACCTGCTTGTATTCAAGCCTATGGTTCCAGTAAGTCTGAGTATTTCAAACCTGAAGCTTAGCTAAGGCTCAACAAACAGCATATAAAAATAAAACAGATTCGTTTGCATAGTTCTTGAGATAAAAGGAGGCTCAAGGTTATCAGGGAAGATAGTGGAAATTAGGAGGTACTCATTGTTTGAATAATGTATTAGGAGTTCAGGACACATTACAAACAAATATCAGAAGGTAGGAAGCGTAAAAAAGGTTGAGAATACATACAAAGATATAGGAAGGTAATAACATTTTATTTGCCTTCTCTTTCTCCTCTCTGAGATGGCAGCTGAAGCATCATTTGCTGTATCTTCATTTTCCATGCTTTTTTTTTCTGTTTTCATTAAACATAGAAGTAAGCTATTAGGGATACCAAAGTAAGGAAGAGAAAAAAAAAAGAGAAGTTGAGAAATAAGTGGGCAAAAAATAAATTCAGAGGAGAATGTAACTGGAGAAGTAAACTACAAGCTCCTCCTAGGAGGCAGAACACCTAAATGAAAAGAATAGTTAACAAAGGAAATCTTTTAAGCATTGTGAAATTCCTACTTGAAGAATAGCCTCTTTTGCAAAATAAGCTTTCTGGGTCAGGTTGTAGCTTCCCCTGTTGTGCTGTACAGAAAGGACTGTGAAAAGCAGCCCTAGCTGGGCAGTTGCAGATCCTCTTGGCATACGTGCGCCTTGTGACGTCCAAGGGCTTGCATTGGATGATGTGCTACAGCTCCATTAGGAAAAGGAAGTGAGGCCAGCTGTGTAATTCTTCCTCAGGACATCTCAATCCCAGACCAAATCAGAGTCCCTGGGGAGAAGCTCATCTGTTCCCAGAATCATATCATATCCCTGTTGTACCCAGAGACATACACACACATATATATAGCAGGGTCCCCCATGGTTCTCTCCCAGCAAAGCCACGTGCTGCTTGGCCAGATTCAAAAATCATGTCCTTTGTAATGCATTGTTATGGAGAATAGTCAAGGAGCCAAACACATTCAGTTATTTTCTCATAATCAGCCTGCCTGTGCAAAGGAAATGTTTAGTCTGAAAACATACAGTGGATTTCCAGCTGCTCTTTGCTGTAGTGATGTAGCCATTGGGAGGATAGTCCCTAATAAGTAGCAGCTAGTCAAGTCATCCCTGCATACATTCTCAAGCACTCTGTTATGGGCTTAGCTTTTCCAGGCAGACCTGTGGCTTGCTGCAAAAGGAATTCTATACTCCACAAGTGAGAGGCCCTCAAAAATAGCAGGCAATCTGAAATGAAAGTCATACTGACCCTTTAACTAGCAGTGGCATTGCCACACAGCTTGCTACAAATGAAGACTGACAAATTGTCTTAGCAGGATACAGGCTTTCAATTTGCTGTGGTCTCACATTTTAGCAATTCCAAGCTGCAAGGATGAAACATGCATTTCACAGCTGTTATGGATGGACCTGTTCAAGGCAGGTGTGGGTTCAGCTGGAGAAATGGAAGAAAGCAGGGCTCCTGAGTTTGCTGTTCACTGGCCATAGGAGTCTTGCACATTCCATCTCCTGCTCTGGGGAAAGGCCAGGAAAGGGTTTGGGAAGCTGGGAGCCTTGAGATGTTATAATTAGCCTGAGTTCTTTTGCCAGACATTCAGATTCTAGAAAGTGAGCTCCTCCAGGTCTACTTGGAAAAGTTTGCAAACTCTTTTTCTGTTTTTGTCTTAGATTCAAGGGGGAAAGCAGGTCTGCAAGCTGCCAGTAATTCTTTATTGGAATCAGCTGTTTCTGCTGAGGCCAAGCCCAGCCATATAAACAAAGAGAGAGAAAGGAAAAGACTCTTGTGAAGGCAAACCCAAAAATAGCTTGTTTCAAATATTCTTTTCTCTCTCTGCACCCTTCAGTTGATTTAATTTAATTAGAATCTGTTTGGTCTCACAGACCAATTTTTTTCCTTTATTTGTTTGTTTAAAGCAGACATGTACAAAAGAATAAGAGATGTTTGGCAATACTGGGTTTGGTTTAGTGAGCTTTGTTTGCCAAGATAAGCCTCAAGAGAAGCAGCACCTCATTTTCACAAACAGCCCTGGAGACAGCAGGTGCTTTCTGAAATGTCCACATTTGCATCTGGTGAGTTCAAATAGCCAAATTAGTCAAAGCAGTACTTATCCACTAAATCAAATATCTAAGATCTTTTCCAGTCATGTCCCAGACTAGCAAATGCCATGGAAATGGACAGCTGTCCAATTGCAATTCCATTTGGAAGCACTGGCTGTGAACTCAAAAGCTGTTCAAGTTGCAGGAAAGATTCCCATCTATGATGTCTTATCTGTTTCACTCTGCCATGGGAGATTTTCCTCGGCCTTTGTGAGGTATTTGGAGGTAGTTAATTGGAAATCTCCAAAATTAAGGGGCCAAGATGGAGATTTCTGAAACACTCAATTTAGCAAACATTTGCATCCTTTTCTGGGAGGATGATAGCAATCTGCCCAAAGATGGGAATGCAAACAGACATTTAATGAAGATGGCTTGCACTGATGCTCTCTCCGGTCTGCTCAGGATGCAGAAAATAAAGGTGCATTTGCTGGAAGAGATTGTATTGCAAACAAACAAGTTCAGATTCATCTCACTTAATCTTGCTTAACCACAGAGCAGACATCTGCAGCCATGCTGCTCACCCCAGGCTTCCATAAGAATTAGACACATTAACCAGATATCCACTATTAAGGACAACCTGGGTAACAGTCACTAGGAATGGCTGCAGTTAGGAGGGAAATCCTCCTCGCAGTCACTGACAGTGATGATGAACATCATGGTTAAGAAGAGCTCCTTTATGCATGGAGCTAAGACCAAAGCCCCACAGACTGCCTGGCAACACCTGCCAAGCAGCACAAGCTTTCTAAAAGCCACAATGCTTCCTCATGCAAAATGTGGGCAGTTAGAAAAGAAAGAGAGCAATGAGTTTGCCTGTCAAAAAAAAAAAAATAGCCAATAAATTATGAAGAGCTTGGCACACATCTCTGCCGGTCCTGGATGTCTTTTATTATTCTACCTCCCTTGTTAACTGTAATTTTTAATTATCAGTCTTTTCCCATGTGAAATTTGTGCCTGCTGTAGGCATACTCCTTTGATTGCCAGCAACCCCAGTACCTTTGCTTGCTCTGCCACACACGGACAGGCTGCTGCATGGAAACCCTCTTCATCGGTTGTTTTTTGTAGGTGCTGGATGAAATGAATAATAAACCCTCTGAATCACAAGGAAAGTACTTTTGCCTAGAACAAAACCAGGCAACGAATTCTTTGGCAGGGGTTTTAAACATTAGTGCAGCACAAACACCAAAAGGAGGCTGTAAGTGCCTGTTCAGGAGCAAAGACAGGCAGGCACAATTCAGCTCCAATTTGTTGGGCTTTGAGATGGTTCAGTAGTGGATGCATGGAGAGGAAATCCCTCACTGACTGCAAGTGCCAAGATCATAGAATCATAGAATGGTAAGGTGGGAAGGACACCTCAAGGATCATCCAGTTCCAATCCCCTGCCATAGGCAGGGACCCCTCCCACTAGCACAGGTCACTCAAGGCCTCATCCAACCTGGCCTTGAACACCTCCAGGGAGGGAGCAGCCACAGCCTCCCTGGGCAACCTGTGCCAGTGTCTCACCACCCTCACTGCAAACAACTTCCTCCTAACATCCAGTCTAAATCTTCCCTCTGCCACTTCAAACCCATTGCCCCTTGTCCTGGCATTGCAAGATCTTATAAATAGTCCCTCCCCAGCCTTTCTGTAGCCCCCTTCAGATCCTGGAAGGCTACTGTAAGGTCTCCTGGAAGCCTTCTCTTCTCCAGGCTGAAGAGCCCCAACTCTCTGAATGTTGAAAAAGCAACTCTTCAAACATGCTTGAGAATGTGAGACAGCCAGGGCTACGATTGTCCCTGCCTGCCACAGAGAAGTTGGCCTACAACAAAGCTGGGGAGGGGCTTTTTAGGATAGCAGGTAGTGATAGGACTGGGGGGAATGGAACAGAGCTAGAAATGGGGAGATTCAGGCTGGATGGTAGGAAGAAGTTCTTCCCCATGAGGGTGGTGAGAGCCTGGAAGGGGTTGCCCAGGGAGGTGGTGGTAACCTCATCCCTGGAGATGTTTAAGGCCAGGCTGGATGAGGCTCTGGACAGCCTGATCTAGGGTAGGGTGTCCCTGGGCTTGGCAGGGGAGTTGGAA
The DNA here is from genome assembly GCA_013399055.1 of Ramphastos sulfuratus. Lineage (NCBI taxonomy): Eukaryota > Metazoa > Chordata > Aves > Piciformes > Ramphastidae > Ramphastos > Ramphastos sulfuratus. Next base: position 35,385 of record WBNM01013537.1, read on the forward strand.
CTGGATTATCCTTGTGGTCCCTTCCAACCTTGACTGATTCTGTGACTCTGTGATTCTATGATTCTTTGACTCTATGATTCTATGACTCTATGACTCTGATTCTATACACCACTGGCATGTGGCTGAAATGATCTTAAGACCTTGTGTTGAAGGTGAGGGCATTTTGTTTGTGGAAGGTAAGACTACTAAATCTTTCTTCCTTATACAGCATAAAACACATCCAGTGTTTTTTTTTATGCTCTGATTTTACTCTCTAATCATGTGCAGAGTATCCTCTTGGGTCTCTCTTAAGTTGTTATGCTTTACCATGTCAGCTGAATGAGCTCAGCTGATGAAAACTCAGAGACCTACAGTTCCTGTCTAAGCCTTGCTGTTGCCTCTGGTGCTATTCATTCTGCTGTAACCCCATTAGATCTTCTGGGAAGTGTTGGTCATGATGTTGGGAGTCTACAAGCTCTTGCTGGGCACTGTTCCCATTTGGCTCAAGATATCAAAGTGCTCAGTGGTTGTTATCAGTAATAAACTTTAAGTTGTCAGTCCTGGAAGGTACCAAGTGTAACAAGCAGCTGTTTTCCTGTACTTTTTCAGTAGTGTGTGAGTGAAGTTCTTCATCTCCCAACTGTTTCTAGTTTGTCAGATTCCCAAATATTTCTTCTTGAGAGGCTTGATGCCTTGGAGGTCTTTTGTGCTATAACAGTTGGTGTTCTGGATAGGCACCCTGAGGCCTCAGATATCTCTCAGTGTGGGATGGACTCTGCTTTGTGATACTCTCTACATAGGAAAATAGCAAGAGTTTCCAGGTGGGACAGATCCTCAACAGAAGTGATATGGGCAGCCTGACTCTATCAGTGTCATACAGGCTGGATAGGACCACAGATCTCTGCCATTATCCATCCCATGTCCTCAGCTGCTGTGGCAAAAGGTCATCTTTGCAAAGATTTGCCCCGTGTTAGACTGCTGCCACCAGAGCTTTTGCAGGGGTGAAAAAAAGGATGTTGCTAATTCAGGAACTGGGGCCAGGCCAGGCATCCTCACAAACATTACAGCCTGGCCAGAGTGCTTCCTGTGCCTCAGCCTTCAGCTTATCTCCCAATCAAACAAGACCCAGCACTGCCAGATCACAAATGCTTATCTACAGTGACTGGTGACTATCTGCTGGGTTTACTCTCCTAAGGAAGTTATTTTGGGCTTTGGCAGGGGAAGGGCTTGGTAGCACATGTGCATGCAGGTGCTGGCCTAAGTTTGCTCTCCTCAGTGCTTAATGTTGTAAATAGGAAGGCTGCTTCTCATGGCTGTGACTCCTCCAGGAACCCTGGTGAGTATTGCTATGATAAATAACCAGACTCTGGATAACTGAAAACTCTGTTTGGGAGTTCAGCAGCCTGGGGAACTCAGGAGGAGGTTGAAAGGAGGAGTGCATGAAGCGTGGCTGGTTCCTGGCATGCATGCTTAAAAACTTGGGAGTCTGGAGGGACTTGGGTGTCTGCCTAAGCAAGATAACACATCTGGGAGGAGAATGGCATCTGCATGTTTAGCCAACAGCCTCTATGTGAGGAGGAGACAAAGGAAAAAGAAAACAAGGGGCAAAAAGAAGGTAAAGGAACATTTTCTCAGATCTGGCCACAATAATGTAAGTGGCACCAGCTGTCTGTGTGTTGGCAGGAGGGAGCAACTGATACTTGTGCAGGACCAGGATGCTAAAATGGCTCCTGGCTGGCAATGAGTCCTGGCTCCAGAGGATCCCCATACACTGTTCTCCCAGTCTCATCCAAGTCAGGTGCAGAATCTGCATCAAAATATCACTTGAGGTGATGCCTTTGCAGACTGAACCAGCTGCCTGCTTGAAAGTGGTTGTGGCACCTTCAGCACTGGAATGGTGATCAGTATCTCTTATCCACCTCTGAACTCCTCAAAGTCCTTGCCCAGGGCTTGCTGGCATCTATCTGGAGTGGAAGAGGCTTTGCAAAATCTGTCTTTTAAGGCCTGCTAGGCCTTTGCTTTTCTTCCAAGAACTGAGTTTGAAAGTATTTATGAAGCACCCAGAGGAAATAGATGGGAAACTCAAAGTGATCAAAGAGGTGAAGTCAGAGGTGGGATCTCAGCATCTCCATCCCAGGGAATGCCTGTGGAAATGGAAAATGTGCTTGTGTGCTGAGCTGGAAAGTGGAAAATGACAGTCTCTGGGACATCAGAGTGTCCAGAAGATGATGAGCCAGATGTATTCTGAGAGGGTGCAAAGTGGTAGGAAAATTATCAGGGGAATCATTAGGTCAACTAGAACAGAACCAGGTATAAGACTTATATCAAATACTACATTTAAAAACTAACTGGGAGTACGTTTGCTGCTCCAGCATTGTAGAAGTTATTCCCATTTGTTTTTTTTCTTTGAGTGCTTCCCTTTAAATGGACCATAAAATATCTTCCTAGTTAAAGGTCTGAGAAAGCATCACCACTATCAGTCCATGGTCACTGGAAACACAGAGGCTTTGTCAGTAACCTGACTGGAAAGCTGCAGGTGATGGAAACTCTCTAGCCTGGCCAGCAAACTAAGGCTAACCTTTTAGCCTTTTACTAGGGTTTTGTACTTCAGTTTGTCCAAACAACTAAGCTGACAGCCCTGGAGCAGGCTGCCCAGAGAGGTTGTAGAGTCTCCTTCTTTGGAGACATTAAAAATCTGCCTGGATGCATTCCTGTGTGAGCTGCTCTAGGTGATCCTGCTCTGGACTAGATGATCTTTTGAAGTCCCTTCCAACCTCTGACATTCTATGATCCTATGATAATTCTAAAGTTCAGAGTAGACTACTTCACCTTGCCAAACAACACGTTAAAGACAAAGTGAAATTCTTAGCAGCAGTACTGTGACACTTCTGCAGCACTGACTCCTCACTCTCTTTCACAAGGATCCTCTCCCTGCCTCTGGGGATGCAGCAGTTGGTGGGGACTTGATGTGAAGCACATCAGTAAATTAATTCCGCTTGGTCCAATGGAGAAGAAACCTAAGCTGGTGGTGGTTTGGGTTTGGTTTGGGTTTTGTTTTTAAATTGTTCTTCTCTCAGAGCTGTTTCCCTCACTCAGCTCGGTCTGCAGCTTCACAAGCACTCATGGTGGTACCAGTGGGTGAGGGAGGAGAGTCATGAGGATGCAGTAGCCACCAGGAGGAGAAACAGCTCAGTCCTTAGAGCATAGACAGCCCTAGGGGAGGGCTAAGTTAGAGTGGTTCAGCTGCCTTCTCTTCACTGGCTCCTGAACAGTCCTTTGCCCAGACATATAGCCCTCTGCAGTTTACACTCCTCTCCTGCTGTTTACCTCCCTTTACTGCCTTAATTTTGTCATCACTAAGGAGCTTTGGCTTCCAAACCAGAATGGCCTTAATGAAGCTTTTTCAGCGGCAAGGTGTCCTCGATGTGAGACGAGCAGGTACACAATCCTGCAGGCTTTTATTCCAGGCAATGGATCTTATTATCCTTTCCCTTAGATTAAAGAGACCTTTAATACTGGAAACCTTCTCTGCACACAGCCTCTAAACCAATCAGGGTGTAATGTTTAAAGGTACTAATGGCCTGCCATTAAAGGTCACTGCTGTATACACATGCAGACCCTAATTAAAGAGACTCTGTAGGTTAAGGCAGTCTCCTTTGTCTGACAATTAAGGCTCAGAGGTTCCTTTGTATTGCAAAGTGACACAAGGGGAGAGCTGATATTCAAATCTCACCTTTGAAGGCCACAAATTTCCATCAGCTTTTAGGTAAGGAGGTTTTACAAGGGGGGCAGGAAGTGCTTGTCGAGTCTTCGATTTAGTGTGAAACTTCGGAAGAGATAAGAAATCTCCTGGAGTCGCTTTTTTTTTTGGGCAAAGCAGTGAGGTCTCTGGTCCCCCCTGAGTGGCAGATTGCCATTTGGTATCCCTCTTCACAAATCCAACCCTCCCCACAGATGTAGCCTACTGATGATTTTGCAATGAACTCATTGCATGGCAAAAACAGCTCACGCAAGCTAAGCGTTTGTTATTGCCCCAAAGAGGAACCTTGGCTAACAAAGTACAGTGTGCTTGAGGAAAAGGTACTATTGATTTATGGAGCAATAATTGTATTAACAGTATTGGAAGAAAGGGGGAAAAGAAAAAAAAAAAGCACAGAGCATTGAAATCTTTCTTGAGATGAAGCACAGGTTTTAAATGCAGATTGGAAGTTTCCAGTTGCTGTAGGCCTGAAAGTGATTATTCTTGTTTTTAAAAGAGAGGCTGATTTCTGACTTTTGAAGGCTTAGTGCAAAAAATGATGTGCTTATGACTGTATACAAAACCCATCCAGATTGATTAAGCCTTAAAGCCATACAAGGAAAGGCTTTCTCACATGATTTATGAAATCTCCTATGTCTGCTGTGCAAAATGATTCGTTAGGTAATCCCTTGACTAATCAGAGAAAGGTGAGTGAACACTGGAGATAAAGTAATTCAATACCTTAGCACAAAAAAAAAAAAGTGTGCTGCAGTCTGTGTGCTTAACCAGAAAGTTCAGATTATAATTATCTGTTGCCACAAGAACACTTTAAAAAAAAAAAAAAATCTGTTTGGTATCCTAATTTGATCAACTCTGTATACAAAGTGCAATATTCTGAGGACTTTTGAAGGTTTTTATATTGTTCATTTGCCATGTAATTATTTTTAAAGCCCACTTTGAAAAGGTAAAAACTGTATTAAATATATCAGGCAGTCCAAGTTTCTCCTTTTGGTTTGCCAGCATAAGAGGAACAAGAGCAGCAGAGTAAGAGAATAAGACATAAATGTAAACACCCAGCTGAGGAAAAACTTGGATGAAGGTTTGAAGGTAGAGCACACAGGCAGACATCTCGAGTGAGACATTCCAGTGCTCATCCTGTTAAGCTGCTTAGAGCTTCTCAATCAAGATAAACTCAGGTCTGGTTTGCACATTTGAAGTTTCTCCCCACCAGCCTTTGCTTATAGGTAATTTTTCTGTTGAAATGGTTTTAAAAGCAAACACACTGTAATGACAGCCTAGGCTGTCTTAGACTGGCATGACTTAACCTTCATCCTGATACAAAGGAGAGTCCTGTCCAAAGAGCAAGTAAGACAGTGAAAGAGTTTGCTGCTATTGAGGTGTTGATCTCCCCTCCACACTCTTCCCCTCCCCTCTTCCTAGCCCTAAGGCCCTACTTTCTCCTTTATGGTTGCTCTGTCATTTTCCATGTGTCCCTGGGCTGATTTAACTCGCTGAGCCCACAGAAATCTAACCCTCTCCCTTCCCTTTATCCACCCTGAATTAGTTTTCTGCCTGAGTAGTGAATTAAAGCAGCACAGGGAAGGCAGAAAGGCTGCCCAAACATGTGTCATAGCTAGCCCTAGCTAGTGTTTCACAGCTGGGAGTGGTGCAGTAGAGTGGACCTTCAATCGGGGTAGCAGTGAACTCCACTTCATACTACAGGGCTGTCTAGAAGTTATTTTAGCAGTAAAAAATGTCTGCCAATAGCATACATGAGTAAAGTAATGCACAATATATAAATTGTGATGATAAGTTTCCAACATCTCTCTCTCAGCATTTGGAACTACTCAACATCCCCTTGCCCTCCCTCTTCCTCTCTTGATGACCACTGGGTGGATACTCCCTTCCAAGCAAACTGCACCCAGTGGTCAGCCTGTCTGCTGGTGAAGAGGCAGAGTGAAATACGGAGCTGGCCAAAGGAGGAATTTGAGGCTATTGCTCTCAAGAACTGATCCAACAGCAGTCTGTGCCATTCCTATGGTACTGAGCAGACCTTGGCAAAGACCAGGCCTCAGCACACTGCTGTACTGTTCCTCAGCTGCCAGACCAAAATTCAGCTTGTGGTTAGGATGTGATTTATCAATTGACATCGAAGCCACACATTGTAAGAGTAAATGAAGTTGAACGGAACATTTCCTAAGCAGCAAATATGTAGAGTTAGAAGCGAGGGGGGAGACAGAGGAAGCTGCATCAAAGGGGGAAGCACTTCTGGTGAAGGTTTCTTAGGCATTAGCTCTCTCCCTTCCCAGAGGTGAAGGAACTTAACAGCTACTTGAGAAGAATTGCTGAAAGTGTGGGGGAAAGTGTTCTGCTTTGCTTGTGATCTTCTTGTCTGTAGGAAATGATGGACCCTAATTATGCAGATTTCCTTAGTGAATCATCTCTCTCCACTTTCTCTTACAGGAAATAATAGAAAGTAACAGCATTCATTAAGTAGGTTGGACTGCTATCCTTGGAGACTAAAATCTCCCTGGTACACCTCGAGTGGCATATGCGCCGCAAGCTCTCTGCATTAGTGTGCTTCAGTACTCCTCTGGGCAGCCACAGAGCAAAGTGATATCCAGCACGTGGAAGTAAGCATGGATTATTCCAAGAAAACCCCCTCTTTCCCTGGGGAAAAGAAAAACTACCGTAAACCTGCCCACATTACATAGCCCCTTGGCCTAGGATGAAACTATCTAAGCTTAAGGGACTCCAATGTGCATAATTTGCCCCCCCAGAATAGCTGCGTGTGTGTATATGTGCGTGCAGCTGCCCTGTGACGGTTCCACTTGCCCTGTGCCTGGTGATGCCTGCCCTGGGGCAGCTCTGTGCAGAGGTGCAGAACCATGGAAACCCCTTTCCTTCCAGGACAAACAGCTCTCACCCTCTGCCTTGGCTCCTCTTTTACTCCATCTGTCCTGGTACCTCAGCCCACTGCTCCTTGCGCTCCTGCAGACCTAAGCAGATAGAAGAGACTGAAATGGCTTGGAAGGAGAGGGGAAATCTCAGTGACTTAAGGGATGATAGTGCAAGGTGCTACCAGCACAAACCCTGGGTGTAGTTGCTGCTAGTGGGCCTGAGGGGCGTTGGGCTGCCTCTCCTCTCACACATCTCCCCAGCCTCTTCCTGTGAAACCGTTTCTCCTACTGCTCTGATTTCTGAGTTAGCTATGGCTGTTTTCTGATGTTGACCCACGTGCATGAAAGGCAGAAGAGGCTCTGTCATGGGTTGGGTGCAGAGGCATCAGATGAGCTGATCTGTGAGAAATCTCTGGATTTCAGTATCTGCACTACCTGCCACTAAAAGCAAAGCTCTGTCATATACTCTCCTGCTTCTATACATTTTTAATCAAGAGAAGTGACAGTGGTGACGTTTATGGTCACATTCAAGGTTAAGGCTGTGGCATGTTCAAGGAAGGGGAGCAGTGTAGTGAGGGCTTAGTCTTGCATGAAACACAAATTCTCTCTTTAGAATCATGGATTTAAAGCCTTGGCATGTTTTTGATCTCATAAAGACTGGCGTAGCATGCTTGCAATATCCAGAGAGAACGTCTGGAATTCAGATTATTTTATGTAGTGTTTAATATAGTTGAGGTAGATGCAAAGCACTACGGGACACTGTGATTTTCCACATGAATTACTGCTCCAGGATGCTTCTGAAACACTCTGGCTCCATCACCATCATTCTGTACTTGTTAAAGAGGAGATGTTAACTAAAACCAGGCGATCACCCAGCGAGGGCAGGACGGGATGGTACTTTGCATTTTGACACCAAGTCCAGAGGGGTGCATTCTGCTTTGGTGCTGCAAAGCCTGCTGAGCTGTGAGTGTTTGTTATTCAAGTGAGGCTGGCATTACTCCCCGGAGCTGGTGCTGACCATTGCAGGCTGTGGGACTGCGCAGTGAACAGATGTGCCAGTGCATGTACATGATCTTTATGTGAAAACACAAACCATTTGTGTTTTGTTAGAGCAAACCTCTGCTATTGGCACTCTCCCCTTGCCTCAGACAGACAATATTTCTAGATTAAAAGACATCTGCAAACTGTTTTGTTGGAGGAGGGGGGCAGGAAATATTTTATAGGCATTACATGACTATATGGTATGAATATTCAAGCTACATTTTATTGAAGTACATAATTCCAAGATAACTGGGTTATTTCTGTCTCTAAATTTAGCATACAGCAACACTGATTTGCTTAATACGGAACAATATTTACCTTGAGCCTCACAAGAAATTCACTTTGGGACCCAAATCACTTTCTGATGACTTCAGTGGAGACTGGGAAAAACTCTTCTTTATTTTTTGTGACAAAAAGAAATGGAACCTTTCTCCCTGTTTTCCCTTTCTGAGTTATAGAACACGTATCAAAGCAGACATCCAAAATGTGCTGAAGAAAGACTAAATGAGGAGGAGGTAACCTGGGGAGTAGATACTTCTATAATCACTATATGGAGTTCATAGCCAGTTTTCCATACTGAGCTTATTATGAGAGAGTTCCCAGAAGATAGAAACCAATTAACTCTTTATTTTGGCAGTGATTATTCTAGGTGTTCTTTAATGGGCATTATTGTTGCTAAATTATGAATGAGCTTTATAGTAAGACAAATGCCATTATCAGAGTTATTTATTCATGGGCTGTCATCTGTAACATCCCCACACTAGTTTTTCTCAAAGTTTAGTATCGATCATTTGCTTTAATCAGATGCATCAAGGGACACTCAAAAGAATCAGCAATTGCAGCTTTGAATATCAGCATCTCTCTCTGGATCTCTGCCAGGTCTGAGTACCGAGGCCATGTCAAGCATTAGGTAACAAGGGCAGTAAGTGGGGACTTGCTCTTCTTACATTAGGATAAGTGTCTTTGTGTCCCCCCAAACTCTACCTTGACTGGTGATTGATCACTCTGTGCTGACATGCCCATTACTCTGGTTCTCCACTAGATTCTGAGATCACCAAGGGCTCTGCAGGGACGATGCCCTGAAGAATTGCTGTTAGTGCAGAAGAGCCTTGCTCACCCTAATGGTATTGACTGCTGCTCGCTCTGTCTCGCCAGGTGAAATCTTCTAAGGGAAGAGCAAATATTCTCTCTTCCATGGTATCTAGGAGGCTCAAACCAAGTCTAAAATCAGCATTGCATTCACCGAGGCAATTTAAAATGATACAATGTCTATTACTGTTTATATTGCTTACAGAGCAGACAGGAGAAAAACATGGTGTCAGCATCTCAGCTGGCTCAGGGAGTGTTTGCTTCTGCATCGATCTACATGTGACAGAAACTGCCTTATCTTCACTCCTTTTTTCCTTTACACAAAGATTCAGCTTCACTGGATGCTGTAAGAAATCTCTCCTTTTTCTTTCTTCTTCAGTGTATACAGCATCCCTGAAACACTCTCGTTAGCAGATGCTTCGCTTTAGGCATGAGAAAGTTAAAGTCTAGATCTCAGTTAGTCAACATAGCTGTTCTTCAGCTCAGGGAGGAGAAATGGGCATCTCCAGGTGCCAATTTCTCTAAGAAGGGCATTCAGGAGGCAGCAGGCAGGCTTGGACCCCAAGGTTATTTTTATACTACTGAAGTGAGCCAGGCTCTCGCGCAGCCGTGCATGACCATCCATATGGTCACATTGCCTGCACCACCGGCGGCAGCCCAGCACTCTCCCAGGCAGTGCCCACACACAGTTCAGGGCTCAGCATGGGCCTGACATCCTCAATGTGTCAAACATACTAAACATACTTAATGTGGTCAGTCTGCTTTGGAGGCTGAGAGAGATTAATCATGAGGATGTGGAAAAATTAGCCAAGAGTCAGAGAATCAGAGAATCATAGAATGGTAAGGTTGGAAGGGACCTCAAAGATCATCTAGTTCCAACCCTCTGCCATAGGCAGGGACACCTCCCACTAGTACAGGTCACTCAAGGCCTCCTCCAACCTGGACTTGAACACCTTCAGGGAGGTTGTGGAGCACAGAATCACCCAACGTGATCTTTGATCATGTTGGGTGATTCTGTGCTCCACAACCTCCCTGGGCAACCTGTGCCATTGTCTCTCCACCCTCACTGTAAATGAATGAGTCCAGCCTCATGTTGTTCTCTAACATGATGTGAACTTTTAGAGGCTTGTAACCTGCTTTGGTGCTGAGCTGATGGTAAGTGTAATCTTCAGTGTTCTGGAGGATTCTCTGGCATACCTGTGATGAAGTGAGGGAAGAAGTGTTTTCCATCTCTGAGCAGTAGAAAGCAATCCTGGAGTCTTGCAACATGCCCTTAGGATGCAGATTTGCTATATTGGGATCAAATCAATAAATTAAGGTCCAGTTCTGAGATTTTTCTACAGCAAATGGGGAGTCATCCTTTGAGGATAATCCTGTTTTCAGTTACCAGATCACAGGCGTAGAGCGATTTTACTGAGGTCTAAAGAATTAACCTGGTGTAGAAGCTGCTAGAGACTCAGGCCTGCTGAGTTGAGATCCTTACACCAGCAAGTGTCTTTCAGACTCAGGAAGTCTCAATGGCAAATTTCAAATTCAGCTGCACCCTTGAACCGGATTTCTAAAATAAGATTTTTCTCTGTTTTCCACATAGTCTATGTGACTTGTCCTAAACATGAAAGAAAAGAAAAACCATGTTTGTTCCTGTTCAGACTTATTACCAGGATAATTATCCCTGTACAAATGATCTACTGCATGGTACTTTTGTAACTATCTTCTACTCTTGCCGGTAAAAATTTCACCGTCTTCTAAAATCACAGTTTACCACAGCTCATTATATTTTAGCACAGCCTGACCTCCTTATTTTCCTGCTGGAAAAGATGGCAAGAGACAGAGTGTACGTATTCCTTTTAAAATGAGATCCACTATTCCCTCTTTCCCTCCCCACTAACACACTTTTTTGAATTCCAAAGTCCCATCGTTTTGCACAGCCCCATCTGCTTCTATTTTGAGGCAACTATTCTTCTGGCTCTGGAGTGCTGGGTAGCACTCCTGTTAAAGTCTGTCACTGTCTCTGGTTAATCAGCTGGAGAAGCTGCTGCTGCTGCTATCTCTGCAGCACTCAGTGCCCATGACAGCCTGGGGAACAAGAGGCTTGGAAGAGAACCTGTTTCTCCCACATGCTGCTGGAGAGCAGATCACCTGGATGCCAGCCTTGTTTTCTTTTCCATCCTTTCTTCTGTGCATTTTGTTCTGTAGCAGTAAATAATCTTGATAGGAGCTTCAGCCACGGACAGCAAACTGAGCCACACGTTAGTTTAAAACCATTCAAAGCTGGAAATACCCAAGGTAGACCTAAGACTTACCAGCAAAGTGGCAGGGGCAGTTGGGAGGCAGGCTGCACAGTTAATTGCTGTAGTCTTTTTGCTGGTTAAACTGCCAGATATTTCTAAAATGCTTCTGAAGACACTTTGTATGCCTGTGTGTGGAAATTGTACCCGAATGAAAACTGTAAAGTTTTGAGCTGGATAAGGCACTTCATTCACCAGCCTTTCTACTGAAAGAAAAAACACATTTTGGAAAGAAGGCCAAGCTTCACCACGAGTCACAAGCAGCTAGTCCAAGTGCAGAAGGCATGGGTTGGACCAGGCTGGCTGCAGCTCTCTGCCAGTCTGCCCTACATGGGTGGCTGCTCCCTTTCAAGGCTGGCTGCCTGGCCATGGCACAGCAGAACCTGTGGTCAAGAGGAAGCTGTCTCCAGTTTCCAGTTTGCTTAGCAACATCACAGGCTCCAGCCTTGGTTTAACAAGGAGAGCAGCTGCCCATGTACTTGAGGTGGAGCTGGCTGCTGAAGGCAGGAACTTCAGCCAGAGTTTTGTTCTCAATTTTGTTGCTTTCATTCATACACCACCACCACCCTTCCCTTTACCTGGATCCCACTTGGGTTCTGATTTGAAACCACATTTTCTGGTGTGCATCTGCAGCTTTTGGTGTCTCTGCACTCATAGCTATCTAAACCAATTAAAAATATTTACAGTTTCAAAAGAGGTAGCACTGTGGAAAACGTTACCCTTATTCTTCAGCTGTGCCTTTTAACATTCGGCATGAATGGAACCTTTTTACCTCATCAACCTCAAAATGGAAACCCCAGATTTGCATAAAAAGGCACTTTCTCATTTTCAGTGGTCAATTTTATTGTTTTGTTGGGGTTTTTTTGGTGAGTTTTTTTCGTTTTTTTTCTGGACAGGCAGCAAAGTTGTTCAGTTTTATTACATTTTCTTCCTTCTGAGCTTTGTCAGGGCTTCAACTACTTTTCTTGTTTAGTGAAGATAACATTTGATGAATCAAATGTTTGACAACATTTTCTTGCTTGTCAGAAAAGGCATTCAGAGAGCTGTTTTTTTAGAAAACCGAATCTGTACATTCAACGGCAGGAGCTGAACTTTCCTTTGTAACCTGTGTGTGATGCCTCTGCCTTCTTTCCTGCATTCTAATCTTGGGGCATATACAGCAAGGAAATGTCATACATGCCATTTACACCTCTATTCTAAATGAGCTGCAGAAAACAACCTTATCACTCCAATGTCATTTTCCTTTCAGAGCTTGAAATGCGATGTGTTAATTGCCAGCCATTACTAATTTATGATTACTGCACCACATCCATGCCTGCTTTTTTTTTTTTTTTTTTTTTTTTTTTTTTTTTTTGTGGGTCTGCAATCACGTTCTGGGCCATTACTGTTATTATTCCAACTGCTGCTATCTGTTGTTTTTATAACGGTGTGCATATGTAAATGATATTTTTCAACTAAGACCGAGCCTCTTTTCTAGCTTTGGTATATTTAGGTAGTGCTGAGTGAAATACTGTTAATAATAATTTAGACACACACACACACACACAGAGAAAAAGACTGATGACTGTGAATCATGGAATCATAGAATGGTAAGGTTGGAAGGGACCTCAAGGATCATTTAGTTCCAACCCCCTGCCATGCGCAGGGACACCTCCCACTAGCACAGGTCACTCAAGGACTCTTCCAACCTGGCCTTGAACACCTCCAGGGAGGGAGCAGCCACAACCTCCTTGGGCAACCTGTGCCAGTGTCTCACCACCCTCACTGNTCTGGACCTGCTCCAACACTTCCATGTCCTTCCTGTGCTGGGGGCTCCAGAACTGCACACAGGACTGCAGGTGGGGTCCGACGAGAGCAGAGCAAAGGGGAGAGGCAAATCCCCTCCCTGGCCCTGCTGCCCATGCTGCTCTTGCTGCAGCTCAGGACTCGGTTGGCTGTCTGGGCTGGTCAAAGCATGGTTAGGGGACAATTGGCATGGCACAAAGGTATGTATGCATGTGTTTATTACTTGCACTAGTGGGAGTTCCACCAACAAATCCCCTGGGACAAATGTGAGCCTACATTCTTCTGCGCTAGCGGAGCAGACGTTATCTTCAGCCATCATTTTATTTCCACACTTTAATGTTCCCATTCCATAGTGCAGCTCTCTATAATTTTTCTAAAAGATTTTTTTATCAGACTTGATCAAGTGTGTTAGCTGATAAATGGTTGAGAGGTGCAGGCTACAAGGAAAGATGCAATGAGTCATGCTGTCTCCTAGAAACCAGACAGCAAATAGCTTTCAACAACTGTGTCAGCCTTCCCAAGTACCCTCCACTCCAGCACTCTCTCAAGGTGTAATATAGGCTCCCACATTAGCTGTGTGTTCACCTGCCCAGGAAAATTTGGGAAGCAGCTGTAACGAAACAAAGTTTAAATGGGGCCCTTCAGCACCAATCCAGAGGAGCAGGAGTGATGCAAAAAGAAGGCAAGAGGATGATGACAAAATTGGTAGGTTAGGGAATTACTTCCTGAGCGGGTCTAGCCCAATCTGAATGTGAGCTTCTGGCAAAAGCAGCAGTTCAGCTCTTCCCCTGTGCCTCTGACCACACGTTTCCTTCCCCTGGGGCAGCACAAGCTGTCATGTCATCAACTACATGAATAAGCTGATTTGTCTGAAAAACATACAAGAAAAAAAAAAAAAAAGTTTAGTTTTCTGTGTTATGAGGCTATGCAATTGCTACTGCCAGCACAAGAGACGCATCAAGAACATAAGGCAGGAAGTGTGGGGGAAAGACTGCTTTAGGCTACAGCGTGGTCTGAGATTGCTCACTGAGAAACTACACACTCAGCTCCAGTGCTTTATTCTGAAGGAGCACATTTTTAATTTTGCTAAATAGAGGAGCTGAGCCTAGAGGTGGCCTAGGGTAACGTCACAGGCAGCTGAAAGCAGCACTGCTGCAAGAGCAGCTCCAGGGACCCCCCTCCTTTCCCTACATGCTGCCTACATGATGTAGGATACAATGCGGATGGCTGCAGACTGACTCCGGTCAGATCCATCACTCGGTGAAGAGGAAGAGTCTGCCCAGTGGCACTCAGCTGTTGTTCTGAGATGTGAACGGGGGAAGATCCTGAGGCTGAGGGTATGCAAAGGCTCCTTGGGCCTGAGTATGGAATGGAGATTGAACATCACTGCAAAGTCACTCCCAAAAGCACCTGGTCTGTCTTCTCTGCTTGCCAGTTCACACAACATGAGACTATGAGTGACTCCCATGAGGTGAATTGGAGAAGGCTCTGGGGACACCTGCTAGCAGCCTTGCAGTGCCTGAAGGGTGCCTGCAGGAAAGCCAGGAAGGGACTTTTTTGCAAAGGCTTGTAGTGATAGGACAAGAGGGACTGGATTTGAAGCTTGAGGAGGAGAGATTTAGACTGGAGAGCAGGAAGAAATTCTATACAGTGCGGGTGATGAGACACTCAAAGTTGCCCAGGGAGGTCCTGGATCTCCAAACCCTGAAGGTGTTCAAGGCCAGGTTGGATGAGACCTTGAGCAACCGTGTCTAGTTGTCCCTGCCCATGGCAGAGGGGTTGGAACTGGATGAGCTTTAAGGTCCCTTCCAACCTAAACCATTCTATGAATCTATGAATTAGGATTTTTATTCACATTAAGCAGGTGGGAAAACTAAGGAAAAAAAGGTAACTGATTTGTCTTTAAAAATGGAGTAGACCTTCACAGGTATTAATATTACTGGACCCAAGAGGCTGAGACCCTCATTTCTGTGCCCTGATGATCTGTCCATGTCTCTCTAGATCCTGTAGCAGTAGTTTCTATGGCAATGACCTACAAGAAAAAAGTTCTATTTGCATATGCCTTTACTGATCTTACTTTTCCTTCAAATTCTATTCGAATAGATTAATAGTAAAGGATAAACACTGGAAGAGTTCTGTGTGAAAATTATGAAGGAGAGCACCAAACCCCAGCTGCAGCACTCCTGAGAGCTCTGGTGTCAGCCCCAAAGCTGTAGTGACTCTCAGGGGTCACAGTCAGCCATAGTGTGGGTGCAGTGAACATCTTGAGGTGCTCCAGTAGCTGCCTGTGAGTCACTGAGCTGCTCAGATACAACTGCCCTGCTTAGAGTGCCTCCTGCAGCTGTTCCCCCACGGGGGACACTTCTCATAGGTGTCCACAGGGATACAGCCAAAATCTTGTGGTACATTCTTCAAAGATGAAATGACCAAAATGAAGTCATTCAGTGGGCAGATGATAGAGGTGGAACTGAACTTTCTTTGTCTATTCTCAGTTTGTACACATATTTGATTATAGCCAGTTTACCTTATCTGGTAGGAATGTATTTTACATTGCCATCACAAAAGAAATCTTTTTATCTCTTGCCTAAGAACTTGTTCTTAAAGCCTGTCTGCCTTGCATCCCTAGCCAGCTGCTTTTCTGAGGGAGGATGTGTGTGTGTTTATGAAGGGAGCTTTCAGTAGATTCTTGACACTGCAGATGAGGTTACTAAGGCACAGCAATCTGGAATCTGGTCTCAGGTTTCCAGGACATGGGTAAGTCTGATCTTGAAAGGTCCCAGAGGGTGATCTATTCATCTTCCCTAAGGATGTTTTGCTTCTCACAGAACCAATCTCTTCTTTCTGTTTGCTCCTACTTTGAGGTCGTAATCCCTTGTTTGTGATACCAGCAGGATTCCCACAGCAACAGATTATGATGTCACAAGCAGAGATTTATGAAGCCACAGGATGGAGAAGCAGGAAGAAGGGCTCTGTTGTGAGATGGCCCTGTCTGCAAACTTTTTTTGGTAGTAATTGCCCAACTGGGAGTAAACCCATCCACAGAAGTTATATTTTAACCATCTAAGTGACTGGTTACCAAAGTGTGACTAAGCATGGATATTCAACAGCAGGTTTTCTGCTATAAATCCTGACAGGAAACACTAAATTCCTTTGAGGTGATTTCACAAATGTCACTAACAAAATGAGGAGGATGTGTTGATGTGGACAACAACTGCATCAAGTCTCTCTGTACAATGAAGGAACAGGCAGTGAGAGCCACAGAAGGCTGCTCTAGAGACATCCTAAGCAGTGACCATGCCTGAGGTGGCATCATCCCTTTCACAGCCTCATGGCAAGCAGGGAAGTAGAGAATTTGGTTGTCCATTAATTTCTCCTTGACTCTGTCTCCATTGGGTTGCCTTATTTTAGGTAACACCATGTGACTGTTGCAGGCACGTTCATGAGACAAGGGCTCAAAGACAGAATTCTGCAGGATCTTCTCTCCCACTGGGTGAGCAGTGCAGCTTCAGGATCTTCTCTCCCCCTGGGTGAGCAGTGCAGCTTCAGGATCTTCTCTCCTACTGGGTGAGCAGTGCAGCTTCAGGATCTTCTCTCCCCCTGGGTGAGCAGTGCAGCTTCAGGATCTTCTCTCCTGATGGATGAGCAGTGCAGCTTCAGGATCTTCTCTCCCACTGGGTGAGCAGTGCAGCTTCAGGATCTTCTCTCCCAGTGCTGTGCAGCTTCAGGTCTCATGTGTTCATCCACGTGTTGTGGTGTTGGGCTCAGCTGAGAAATTCACCCTTTCTGCTCACCTATGCCACACTTGTTCTGAACAGAGATGACAGCAGAATCAGCTGTCCAGATGGGTCTGGCATGTGGGTCACAGGATGGAAGAGTGGCTTTGGAATGATGTGGAGTCAAAGGATCTGTATGCCTCTGTGCTTTGGGGGACTGAGTGTATGAGGTTTGCTCTCAGTGTGTGCCCTCTGACTGGCCTGCACACTCATCCCTAACTTGTCCTTACCTCAAAGTGTCCAGAATATTGTTTTGAATCTACCCTGTACAGTGACTGGCAGGCATTTGGTCTGGCAGTTTGCTGAGATGTAACCAAATGTGGCTTGTAAAAGAAATTCCTCAGCAATGTCACTTGTGCCCTCTCAGTGGGATTTTAGGCCAACTTCTGGACCTCAGCTTTGCCTGTGGTTTAGCTTTGGGTTGAAATCAAACCAGAAGGAGCACATTTCCCAGATCAAAATCAGATGCCATAGAGAAATTTCCACAAGAACATCTGAAATGCAAAACTAACTTTGTCTTGCATATGAGATTTCTGCCAGGTCAATACACCTGAAACTTCCTTTGATTAGAATAAATAAATAAATAAATAAAAGCCTAGTTTTCTTTCAGTTCTTTTCAAGAAAAAAAAGGCCTTTATGAAAATCACATTAAAAACTACAAGTTGGCAGCAAGTCATCCAATTATTGGAAGCTCATTGCTGATTTTCCCCATGGTGACAAACTGTACAGGAACAGATGAAAAAATGAGAGTCAAACAAGTCACACAAACTACACCTTCATGAAAGCAGGTTTGGGTTTTGCTTTTTTTTTTTTTTCCTGTTGCAGACATAGGCTGAAGTTTTATGGCAATCTGAGTCACTGATGTCACTCTGAGGTCCCAGAATCCTTCTACACCTGCTGCTCAGCACCATCCTCCCACTCTCTTTGTAATGCTGGCAAAACTCTTTGTGTGAACTCTTTTATGAGCTTTATCAGAGAAATCACAGAATCATAAATTTGGAGAACCATTTTGGTTGGAGAAAACCTTTAAGATCATCAAGGCCACCTATTAACCTAACATTGCCAAGTCCACCACTGAACCATGTCCCTGAGCACCACATCCACACACCTTTAAATACATGGTGAGATAAAGGCAGGAGCAGGCAGCCTTCAGTGGTGGATGCAAGATCACTTTTGCTGGGATGAGTTCTGACTGATATTGATTCAAAGTGTGTATGAAATGACAGCTGTATTTGCTTATCTGTCTGTTGGATAAAATTCTCCTTATACTGTTGTTCCTATAGATTATAGTTCTACAAAATTATTTTTTTCCCAGCCTATTTCACAGGCCTGTCCCAAAGATGTTTAATAACTTTGTCAGTGATATGGGCAGAGGAATCAGTGCACCCTCAGCAGGTTTGCAGATGGCACCAAGCTGTGTGACACAGTCCACTTACTAGAGGGCAGGGATCCATCCAGAGGGACCTGGACAGGCTGCAGAGGTGTGCCCAGGCCAACCTCATGACATTCAACAAGGCCAAGTGTAAGGTCCTGCACCTGGGTAGGCACAATCCCAAGCACAACTCCAGGCTGGGTGGGGAATGGCTGAGAGCAGCCCTGAGGAACAGGCCCTGGGNTAATCCTGGAATCAGCTGAGTCTTGATTTCAGCCTCAGATCTTCCCTCTGTTTCCAGTCCACTTTAGGCATGATCTGAACATCCATCATTTGACCTTCAGTTGGCCTTTGACCTTCATGCACATAGCATAAATACCAGGTAGCAGAGCACTCAGAGGGTTTGGTGATGGCTTCAAGACTTTCAAGATCATTGTGATTATGATACTTGATTTACTACTTGCTGGAACTGTATAGACATTCTGGTTATGAAGAAGCACTAAACAGCTGTGGCACTAAAAGGGATGGGCAGACCCAGCAGGTAGAGCCAACATATGGTACTTGTAATTGCCTAAGACCCTTATTGAGATGTACTTTAGCATCATTCACTTGTAGAAGGCCTTTCAAAACACTGCCATTTAAAAAGAAATGTACAGAATTAAGTAACAATCATACTGGTATTTTTGGAAGTTCCTCATTTCTTGAAAAATGAGTTGTCATGCTATTTTCTATTCATCACAAACACAGCCAGTTCAGTTAAAAAAACAAAAAAACCCAAAAAATCCCAAAAACCAACAAAAAAAAAAACCCAAACCAAAACCCAACCAACCCAGCAAACAAACAAACAAACAAACCTTTAAAGAATATATTCATTTCCAAAGTTAATGGATTTTTACTTTGCTTATTGAAAACTTGTCCAACTTTTCTTAACTGCTGCATCCTCAGTCACAAGAAGAAAACACAGACAAGTGTTAAAAATGATTAGTCTCTAAATGTTTTGAATGCCAAGTTGGAAATGAATAATGAAACAAAGAAAGTGTGTTCCTTGAACATGACTTACATCAGGCTTACACCCACTCTTTCCTTAAATAACTCTTATAGTGGAACTCTGGCTATTTACTTTGTGTATCTCTCAGCCCACACTCTGGGTTCTTAGGACCTGAGAAGTCCTTCCATTTGAGGAGACA
This sequence comes from Ramphastos sulfuratus, assembly GCA_013399055.1. Lineage (NCBI taxonomy): Eukaryota > Metazoa > Chordata > Aves > Piciformes > Ramphastidae > Ramphastos > Ramphastos sulfuratus. Next base: position 54,538 of record WBNM01013537.1, read on the forward strand.
AAATGACTTTATAAATGCTATCAGATCACAAGGAGTAGGTAGGCTTCATCACCTCCATTTCAGAGATAGAGGTTCTGAGGCACAGAAGTCTCAGTAAGATTCCCAGGGACAGAGGAGAAGCCAGAGAGAGAAAGATGAGAAAGGCAGAACTCCTGACCTCTCTGTCCTTTTCACTAATCACAAAACCACATCTTTTGCATACCTCAGAGATTTTTCCGCTGCTGCCGAGGAACTGCCTGTTCTGAAGTGTCTCTGTCTCTTGGTTCTTTCTGCAAAATTCCCTGAGCTGCAAGTAAAATTTAACAAAGGTTTAAAGGTCACCAGTAAAAGGGCCAGAATCAAATTTTTGCCACTTTAGCCTTTGGAAATGCTAAAGAGGTGTGTTTCTGCAGCGTGGGTCTGTGACAGATGCTTGTCATAGCATGAGGTCTCCTTCCTTTTGGCAACAGCCCAGGGCATGTACCTGGGAGAAAGGGATGTGGGCACTGGTGCTAAGTTTTTTGCTAGGCATGAGTCCCACCCAGACTGTGCTCTCCAGTGATTACAGAAGTGCCAGAGCTGAGTGCACATGGGCAGGCCACAGAGGATATGAACCCTGGGAACCAGATCATAAAATACACAGCAACCTCCAAGCTTGCTCTAATTTTGTTTGCAAACAAAACCAAAGAATTTGGTGGTCAGAAGAAACTCCCTTATGCCTTTCTCCTCACAGAAAGACAAAGTCAGTCCATCATCTATGAAAGAAGGTCCACCTACATGTGACAAGATTTATCTATACTCCAGACTTTCTACATCTGGTCCTTTGTGACCAAGGTTTTCCCTGTGTTGTGCTAGAGGCCTTACCTTGGCTCCTTGGTGATAACTACAGGGAAGAGAAAGAGTCAAGCTTCTCTTTGACATAAATCCTTTCTTTTTTCATTGCCATTTGTAATACTGTTTTAGTTCATTGCTAGCAGATATTGAAATAAATGTAGCAAGTGTCACCTCCTAAGCAGGCATAAGTGGAAGAAAACTCTTGGGATGATAAAGTCCTCTCCAGCTTCTCTTTTACACAGGCAATCAGATCATGCAATCCTTTCCATAAAGTTAAAACCTTTATAAAGCACTTTATGCTATTTTGTTCTTGCTAAAGGGATGATCCAGAATTTCATACCTTGAATAGTTGTTTTAAATTTCCACACTGCAGTCACTGTTGTCAACTTACAGCAGTGTGAGAATACCTGAGCTGATTCTAAACAAGGAGTCTGAAACAACACTGGGCAGTGATGCTCAGTGTGGACTTAGTTTGCTTCTCAGCAAGTAAAGGCAGTATTTGTCTGTGTCTACATTAGCAAGAAGCCTGATCTAAATCTACAGGATGAAACTTAGATTTGAGGACTCCATATCTACATGACAAACCGTTTTGAGACTTTGCTTACTCTGCTTGTCTGAGTCTGATCCCCTGCATTCAAACTCCCATTAGTGGCTGGAGCTCACCAGATGAACTTTTATCACATAGCCCAGATTAATTTATCAGAAAGGAATCCTGGTTCCTTCCCCATCCTACAAGGAGGAACAATCAGATCAGGAGAATACAGTGATGTCTGTATTACCCAGTTGTTCTGCTGGGACATATGAAAACACAGACACAAACATAGATAAGTCAGTCTCTGCCTGCCTATTTCTGTATTAACTCTTTTGCCTGAACCTGCACATTTTCCAACTGATCATTCTGCTTCTAACAGCCCTTGCTGACCTTTCCAGCTCCCCCTGCACGTAAGAGAGATTCTGAGATAAGGGAGAGGGTGGAAAGAAGGTGAAGGGCAGTTGGGAGCCTCTCCTGGGCACTCTGACTGCTGGGAGGGGTCTTGTATTTCTGCATTACTTTTAACTTGTGTATTACTGTATGTAGTTGTAAATAGCTGTAATATATTGTATATATATCTATGCTTGGAAATTGTGCTAAGCTGTAAATATATAAAGCTTCATTCCTTAATTTACTTCCAGCCAGCTGAGTTTAGTCTGCATGAATCTTTGGGGGGATTGGAGGGGTGAGGGGTAAGACCCATAACCACCACAGGCTCAAAATTGATCTGAATCAAAATGCTAATGTAAACACACCTTCTGCTGTCTTAGCTAAACAGCCACATGCCTCTGTGTGTGCATAAACACAAATCCAGACCACTCTTGCTGCCCTCTGAATGGGCCAGATGTGACCCAGCTGTGCTATGGATGTGGAATGCTGTGATCTACCTATTATAATACTCTAAGGAGATCTTAGGTCTGTTTCTGTCCTCTCACTTAGTCTTGTTCTCAGTCTCTTCTAAAATGAAATCTGTTTGCCATGCCAAACTGAGAATAATTTTCCTGGCCTGCACCAACGTTAATATGTCTTCTTGGAAGAGGGATAAACAGAACTGGACATGGTACTCCAGATGAGGCTGGTGTTTGGAGCTTGTCATTTAGATTCTGCAAATGCTGGTAGACACCACTACATCTGTTCCAGGCAGTTCCCATTTCAAGGCTATTTCAGCAATTGTATCAGATAGAAATTTAGCCATCAGCTACAACTAAGACCAGCAGACACTGCAGAATAAAAGAATTAACAGCATTTTGTACCACCAGCCTACTCTGGGCAGCACTCAGACAAAATTGTATGTATAGTTAGAAGTGATCCATAGTCAAGCCCATATGAAAGTTAGGACATATTTTCTCTTCATCTGAGAAAAGTTACAGAGGGAAATCTGCTGGGAAAAGTGCATGGATCTGCTGTTATGTCCACTATAAGGCACCACTGCAGCAGATTTTAGAACACTTTTCTGTCCATCTCAACACTCCTGGAGTTTGAAATGGGTCATTGACAGGCCAGTTAGGACTCTGGTAGGATGATTAGGTTGATGAAAGTGAATATTCCAGAGTTGCAGATTGTTGTCTAATGGACCCTCCAGGCCTGCCCACATAACCCATTACTTTGCATTTATGCACCACAGGCAGAAAATTTAACCATCAGTAGGAGAGAAGGCAGATGGGAGAGAATATGCCTAGCTGCAAAATAAAAGATTGAAAGGACAAAGAATAATGGAAAAACTTCTATTTTTTGACAGCTATACATCTTAAATATATAGAAGGCTTAAAAGTTGGAAGGCAGTGTACTCCCAAACACTTCACAGTTGCTGTCATTGGGCACTTCATGTCAGAAATATGATTCTGACTGACATTTGTGGGAGTAGCATTCACAGCAAGAATTGTACTGAACAGTAGCTTTGATTTGGCATATCTATACTGTACCAGACAGCAGACTATAGATATTCCCAAGCCAGTTTCTTGTTTTGTTCCAGGATAATGTTCTGGCTTTGGTAATTAGCCATGCTGAGAGTCAGAGTTATTTTGTGAGGGTCCTGTGCTATGTAAGTGTAGTTCTCCTGCCTCCAAGACCTGAGTGAGGCTGTCAGTGTCAGGCTGCCTTTGCTTACAGTGGGCAACAGTCACAGATGTAGCCTTGCACTGGAAGCTGTGGACCTATCCTCAGCTGGAGATGCTGCAGAGAATGAGAGGTTTATCTGTACCACCTACTCCATCTCTTATCTTCCTCCAGGCTATGATTCCTATTCCTTCTTTCAGCATATGGAGGACCTTTGGTTTCTTGGTGATTTTGCCTAATTTGAACTAAACCACTTTGGGTTCAAAGCTTTGCCTTCAGTGACCTCTTTCATGTTCTACCAGGATGAAACTAGTTCAGAAGGCTCAGAAAGAATAGTTTCCAACAGAGAAAGAAAAGAGAAAAAGGAAAAAAAAAAGAAACAAAGGATGAGCAAGGATAATTCAGAATTATGAACAAACTTTGAAGTGAGCAAAGTGAGGAAAAAGTGAGGAAAACAATAAATGTATTTCATGGGCAAGGCAAGGGGCAACTTGACTTTAAGGAGAGTCTGCCACAAAGTGGCTTTTTTTTTTTTTTCAGCTTGGCTTTTGTCTGTGTGGGTTGTTTCTTTAATTGAGTAATTGAATCATTCTGGAAAAAAAAAACCATAAGGAGACTAAGCAACCTTACAGCTCTCAGCAAATAGATTTAGGGTGTCATAAAAATCTCTGCCATTCTTTCTTTGATTTCAGCCGCCTCTTAGAAACTTTATTCTCCCACTGGTGATGGGCTGAGAGTGCAGGACTTACATACTCTGTGCTGGACTTGGGCCAGTGGTATTCAAACTGCACATAGTCTGTGCCAGATCTGCTGAGAACCTGTGGTGACATTTTTGGAAGGACAAGATGTCTCTCAGAGTTCAGGGAATGCGTAGATTATCTGTCACTGGAAGTGTGTGTGTGGGATCTAAAGAGTTGCTTGGCTTCGGTTTGCAGGCTGGGCTGAGGTGCTGGCTCCTTGCCCTGATCTCTGTACCACAAAGCCCACCTCAAGAGCTCGAGATGTATCCTGCTTCTCCCCACTACATCTTCACAATCATTTTCTGAATTAAAGGGAAACGCTTAAAAATATAATAAACATTTAAATGCTTTGTAGTTGTCTGCACCATAAAACGAACTACACTTCCATGACCTTCTGGGTCTTATACAAAGACTCTTGAAGCAGGGTTAGCCTGAGGGATGGGTTAGCTGGGCAGCTGGCTGGCATGCTTAAGACTAGAGTGCAGGACAGAAACTCTAGGTTCATGTTTATCCCCAATCAATTAGCGTTTTGGAAAGGCATGAAATTCTGGCTTGCCCTGGGCACTGTTTGACTAAAGGCCAGCCATGGCTGGGAGCCCCAGAAGGCTGCAAAGCTTGGCTCTGTGGGAGGCCCAGCCATGCAGCAGCAAACAAGCTTTCCTCTAAAGACCCTCAGTGCTCCCTTCAAAAGAATTTTTCATCCTCCACCTGTGGCCATGAAAGAGGCCTGACAGATGGGCTGCTGCAAAGGGCTATTGTGCAAATAGCATGCGTTTAGCAGAGATGTTGAGGGTGTGTATTTACAAGGGACTTAGATGGATTTTCACTGTAGATGAGGATGGCTGCAGAAGAGCCACTGCAGGCCTGCTGCAGCAATTCCCCACGCAGAACAAAGTATTTTCTTCTTCTTTGTTAGCTTCTTTTGGAAAATAAATCCAGCAGTTCAGAGAGGAGATGCTTTGAAATAACATTTGGCCTGGCTATTAATAACCCCACCTCTCAACTTGGGCTCCCAGTAGCATTTGTACCCAGGTACAAAGGTTTTGGGTGATTCTACATCATCCCTCTCCTCATATCCCTGTGCAGTGTAGTCAGAGGTAAAGTAGACAGGAAAACAAGAGCAATAGATTGGAGAGGACTGTTGAATATGCATTGACAGAAGGAAGGAAATGTGGAGAAGAGCTATAAAATTGGCTGTAGAAGACTAATGGAAACCTTAAGGTTAGAACAAGAACTTGAGAAACAGCAGAGAAAATTGCAATAAAGAGGAGAGGAAAGAAAATATGTCCTTTCAACAAAGCTGAGAGGAGCTGACAGGCAGACAGTCCCAAACAAAAAAGGGCAGACACAGAGATGCAGAAGTACTGGAGGGGCCGGTCTGAAGGACACAGGTAAGAAAGCAGGAGAGGTGATGTGCAGTGGTCCCTGGGTGACCCAACAGGCAGGTGGGCATGGCTGGCCATCCTCTCTGCTGCTGGCCTCAGCAGCCTGGCAGCTGGCAGGGCCAGGAGCTGGCAACACAGAGCTGACAGGGGGAGGAACCACACGTGGTTTCACTGGCAAAGGAGAGCTGTTCCCAAGGGGCTTCAAAAATGTTGATATATATAGAAGCAGGTCTGGCTCTCAGGCACAAGGCCAGCAAGTGAGAGAAGAGTCAGTGCACATGTCCATGTTAGTACTCCCTTCTCATGGGAGGGAGCCTCTGTGAAAACTCACGCTCTCAGGTCTGCCTAGAGCAGCTACTAATTGCTGTCAAGCAAGCTCAGTGTGGGGCCACCAGAGAGAGTGTCCCTCCTATTTTCTCTGAGTCCTGCCATAACCCCACACTTCTCTTTCGAGCTCAGGATGATACACTCTGGCTGCTAGCACCGAACAATTGCAGCCAACCCGACAGCACTGCAGCAGCCCACAGAGCTATTTTGGGAGGATGAGAAAAGTTTGCTGGAATCTGTACCAAATACCAATGGGCTCAGCTAGCAGGGAAAGTTAGTGCCACTCACCTCAGGTGCATCCACTTTTTCCAGCCTCCACTGCTGGTGTTTTGCATGGCAAAGAGCTGACTCTGTGAAATATTTAGAGGGGTTATTAATGTCCTTCTCGTGTTGTTGGCTGTGCTGATAGCAGAAGCAGCTCTGTTTCCTGGGAAGGTGGTGGAGGCCATGATTTTTGTAGTGGAGTCTCCTTTCATTCCCTAGAAGTAAAAGTTGTGTGAACAGGCAGTGAACTGGTTTTGACTGGATGAGGGGTCAGTCATCCCTTATAACTATCACCAAATTAGTGTGGAATCAGGATACTTAGGATCTGTAGAGGAAAATGGACCTAAGAAAGAGATCAGCTTTGGCCAATGTCTCAAGACTAGGTCTAAGATTGTCTTCCTGGGCCCTGAATTTCAGTTCCTTTGCAGCTCCCAAATGAAGAGTATCCATTAATGATTGTGGTGCATCTGTGTGACTTAGTGAGCAATTTGTGCCTTCCAAACACACAGAAGGAGGAGTACAATCAGTTTTGTTGTTGATTTCTCCTTCCTCATTCCAGTCGATTGTTAATAATCATGTTGTCATTTTTTCAAAGAGTTGGCACCAAAACTTCATTCATTCCACTTAGAAAGAGCCACCACCAACCTATTACCAACCCTGTCATTATCTCACAAAGTCATACTCTTGACATCTGTTAAGTAAAGGTTTATTTTACACTTCAAAAGTCAATCTGCACAGCTGACTAAACTTCTTCAGAACTGTACAGTCTGGTCCTGTCAAATACTCAGGAAAATAGAATTTGGTTGAAGAAAAAAGCATTTGTTTTAGTTGGAAACCAAGTCCCTCTCCTTTTTTTTTCTTTTCTGTATATGGGAAAACATGACTTTCCTTACAAACTGAAACAGTGGGTGGAAGAAAGAAGATGAAGCATTTCCTATGTGCTGTACCTGATCGTATCACGATCAGAAAATGACAGCTGAATCAGTTCTCTACATTTCATTTCAAGCTCTGCTCTTTTCTTTTTTTTCTTTTTTTTTTTCTTTTTTTTAAGCTACAACATACTGAAAGATTGATGGAGGTTAAGTTAGGCTCCTGAATGGCTTGCAAAAAAAAAAAGTTATTGCAACTGTTTGATTCAGGCTGCCTGTGATTTGCAACCAGTCTGTGCTACAGGACAAGTTTGGCTCGGCTGTCAGACTTGGTTACACCATTAACCCAGGTGCAAGAACCTAATGTGTATAATTATAGGTCTTGGCAATAACTCTTAGAAACACAGAAGGGCTGGAACAATCTTTCAGGTGTTCCAGCACTTGATCCCATTCTATTTATTTCTCTTTATTGCTAGCTGTGGGCGTGCATAGGCAGTCCTGTAACTATTGAGAGCAATTAAACAAGTGATACTGTAGAGAACTCAGATTTAATTTTTTTACTGTATCAGAACAATCCTCAGCAACATGGTGGAATATGTCCATGAGCCCTTTCTGCTTCAGGTATTGCCCTTTTGACAGGCTTGGCCTTGTGGCACCAGTAAAGAACCAATAAAAATGATCTGTTGAATTAAAGAAATAGACATTATCCAGGAATGCTTTGACAGAATAATTTACTAAATAGAAAACTCCATTTTGACTAAATCAGAAAAGTTCCTTTCAGTTTTATGTCATTCTCCTAGAAAAGAAAAAAAGAAAAAAAAAATAAAAAGGATAATTCTGGGTTCTCTCAGAACTTGAGAGATAGGGAGAATGGAAATTTGAGTTATGTCTCATCTGTGCAGTCACTCTCCATGGTCACTCATCACAAGTCAGGAAAGGAATCAATTTACCAGCCAGTGGCCAGCAGTCAGAGCAGATATGTGTCTGATGATCACTGAGATAAGGATACAGAAAATTCAGTTAATAAGTTGCTCTCTTTAATACAAAGAAATTTTGATTGATTCTACCCAGGTAGTCTTGGACTTTATCTTATGTCTTCAGGTCAGCTTTGGGTCAACTGCACTGATAACTGAATTGGAGCCTAGTAAAGTACATTGGGTCTGGCACAGCTAAGCACACCTCATCAGTGGAGTTAAGCCCTGATAAGAACATTTTCTTTGGATTTTGCTGGTGTAATCAGAAGGAAAAGCACAGTGAAGCCATGTGTGGAGCTACACTTCATATATACTGCTGGAGTTGCAAGGTGAATTCCAGAGGGGCGATACTGAATTTCCATGAAAGAAATAAGCAAGATGCTTTCCCCCTCCTTCAGTCTAATCATAAAAGATTGCCCAGTAATCAGTATTAGATGTGATTGCTCATCTCAGGTACTAAGATCCATATATTAGCTCCACAGCTCTCTCAGTAGTTGTCCCTTAGGCTTGAAGCATACCTATGATTTCAGGAGGAGGATTCATTTTACTTTAATTCAGCCATTAAAAACGAGATGTCAGTGCAAGTAGATTGTTTAGTCTCCTTCCATAGTCATAGGAGCAAAACAGATGTGTGTACAAGGTGACATTGATATGATAGCTGAAGTGACTTGCTCTCTCAGTATTTATTTCTTCTCATCTGTTACAGAGTGAACTTAGACAATTTTAAAGATGTTACCTCCTAAGCTCAGGTGTGGTGAGATTAATCCTCCCTGGTTGTCTTAAATGCCCACTCTAGGCAGATTTGCAAGACAGTTCAAGGCCTGTCTCAGGCATAATTCTTACCATAACTCACACAGATTATCCTACCAAGATCACTGCCTCCTAGCACAAACCTAGCAGCTACTCTGCCTCTAATAAAGCCAAGCAACAGGAATACAGTTAAGTGTTTTTTTCATTGATGTGTAGAACACCAAACCAGGACATAAGTTCAGCTTCTTCCTAGGTCTAAGTGGATTTGAGCCTTCATGTCCTGTCTTCTGGAATCTTTCTTTAACAGTAACCAGCGTGGGAAAGTGTGGACCTACTCATTCTCCCATCCTGAGGCTCTTCTGCTCTGTATGGCCAACTTAAACATTCGCTGAGAAAGAGAGCAAGCAAAGTAACAGAGCTTGGGCTAGGCAACTCTCTTGTTTATTATGTGCTGCTCTTACACATTCCTGTGAGTGATTTAAACCCTAGGATTTGGACTCGTCTCTCTTTTCCATTTCACTGTTTAAATGGGACACATCAAGTGGGAGAACTTCAGGATGTGGGAACAAGAACAGTGCTTCATAAGGCTCCTAACGCTCTTCTTAATGACTCGAGTGCCTTATGGAGTCAAGACAACTTGGCTTACATTTCAGGGCTTCAATTCATTACATTGAGAAGGGAATTAAACCCAGGTCCCCATATTCTGGATGGTTGCCTCATCCTCTGGAAGTTCTAGAAAATAAGAGTGAAGGCTAACACTACCTTCCTCTCTAGCTGGTGTCTAAATGACCCTTTACAGAATCAGTGTTTCCCATAGCTTTGGAAGGGAAATCAGTGCAGGAGCAATGTATGCCCAGACCCTGGGGGTGAGGAGGGCAGGGATGGAGGATTTGCAATGCTTTCTTTTGTTGTAATTTCTTACCACCTCTCTGAAGAGACTCCAACTCAGCAGACCATGTTGTTTTAGGTAGAACTTCTTACAGGATTATCCATCTCAGTGCTTTGGGTATACAGTAAATCTGGATGCATAACCTAGAGACTACAGGGCACTAAAGTGCAATGCCTTGTTGATCTAATTTTGGGATTAATAATCCCAACCAGGGATTAATAATCCCAACCAGGTAAACCTAGGCAGCAACTTCCCATTTTGAATTTGATCATATGGTCTAAGCTGTCACACCTTAAACTTCATGGCTAATTCCCACACTATTCTATTTTAATTTGGGGCATTTTGAGTATGTTTCACGTTATGACAGCTGTGTTCATTACTGCTCAGATCTGGTGTACTGATTATTATTTCTGTTGTCTTTATGTGGTTTAGGGGTAAAGTCTGTTAGAATAAATGATAGGAATCTTATTGATCTACTAGTATAGCATCATCATTGGGACAAACTTTGAAGAAATCAAAGTATTTTGCATTGAATGCATCCTTTTATATAGTGACCTATGACTTGCTAGAGGGCAGGGATCCATCCAGAGGGACCTGGACAGGCTGGAGAGGTGGCCCCAACCTCATGAAATTCAATAAGGCCAAGTGTAAGGTCCTGCACCTGGGTAGGCACATTCCAA